>CM023455.1:129876922-130313432 GCA_013339765.2 Haemaphysalis longicornis | reverse complement strand
TCAGGTTCTCGATGGATTTGTCGTCGAGGTTCCTGAGGATCTTGTTGGTGATGCGATCCGGCCCGGGCGCCGACCTGGTGTTTAGGTAGTGCAGCGCCGTCCGTACCTCTTCGACTTCGATGTCCCGATCGAGACGCTCGTTGGATCGGCCTCGGTACGGGCCGTGCACCACCGTGGGCGTCGTCGGCACGTACCTGTCTCTCAACTTCTGTGTGACGGCTTCGGCTCCATTCTCGGTGACTTCCCGGTGCAGAAGTTTGGCCAGTCTGTCTCGTTGATGCGACTTAGTCTTGGTTTCATCCATGAGGTGTTTGAGGAGATTCCACGCCTTACCGTTGTGTAGCTGGCCGTCGACCGCGCAGCACATCTCGTTCCATTTTTGGTTGCTCAGGACTCTGCAGTGGTTTTCGATTTCTTTGTTGAGCTCAGCCACTTTCTTTCGCAGTCTTCTGTTAAGTCGTTGCTTTTTCCACCTGTCTTGGATGGCTTTTTTCGCCTCGATCAGGTGTGCCAGCCTGCTATCCATGGCTTCCGTTTCCACGTCCGTTTCAATCTCCTTTGTTGCCTCTCGCACGTTGCGTGCGATTTTGTCGGTCCATTCGTCGATGTCGTCTATCTCTTCGACGTCCGCTTCTTCTCGGTTCCTGATCTTCCTGAACTCCGACCAGTCGATCCACGTGTATTTCTTTACGTTGTTCTTCTGGTCGCCCGGGACTGGCACCGTGATTTCCACTATTACATGATCACTGCCCAGGTCGTCTCCAGTGTTTCTCCACTTGATGACTGCGTCCGCGTCGTTCTTCACGAACGTAAGGTCTGGCGTGGTGTCCCTCGATATCGAGTTGCCGATCCTCGTCGGGTACGCTGGGTCCGTGATTAGGATGTAGTCGAGCTCGGTTGCGTCTTGTGCTAGATTCCTGCCTTTGACGTTGTTTTTGAGGTAGCCCCACGATTGGTGCATCGCGTTGAAGTCTCCGCAAGCGAGTAGTTTGGAGTCTTTAGCGATGTTTCCGGCCTTGTGGAGCAGTGACTTGAATCGCTGGTGCTTCTGGGACGGGCTGCTATATAGGTTCAGGATGAATAGGCTCTTTTTGTTGTTCTTGGTCGGTATAACTTCCGTGTAGACGTGTTCAATCTTGTTTTTGATTTCGTGTTCCAAAAAAGTCAGTCCTTTTCTGACCAGCGTGCATAGGCCTCTTCCACCTGCTGGGCGCACTTGCACTCTGTATCCGGGAAGGGTTGGCGTTGCGGTGAGCGTTTCTTGTAGTAGGATCACGTCCGGCTTTTTCTTGGCGTGTTCGATGTGCTGCTGTAGTACTGCCCGCTTTGGTTGGAGGCCGCGGCAGTTCCACTGCCATACGGTTATGCTTGGTGGATCGGGGGCCATGGTTGTCCTGATTGGTAGTTGTTGCCGGGTTCTTGGTTGATCTGGTGCATCACCGGTGTCATCATTTGATCTATGCTTGCTCTCATGTCTGCCAGTATGCTGTCTTGCTGTTGAATCTTTTTTCGAGGGTTTCCGTAATCCTCTGGATTGTCTTGTTGAGTTGCTCCCGGATGTCGTGTATTGTTACTTTTTCTTCTTGTTCTTCAATAAGTCGTTTCTTTGCTGCTGGCCCCTCGTTCGTCTCTGTTATGACCTTGCTGATGCTTGGTTGGTCTGTCAGTTGCTGCCTGTCAGTCAACTCTCTCTTGAGGCTGTTCACGCTTTGGGTGAGTTGCTGAATCATCGCTCTCAGCTCCGCATTTTCTTTGCGGATGTCCTCGTTCTCTTTGCGTAGTATACCTATCATCTCCTCTTCCTTGCTCTGGATTCGCTGTTTCTTGTGTCCCGCGTTCTTCTCTGGGTTTCCCGTCTTGCCGCCGGTGACGCGCACCGTGTCTGCCCAGCTCACTTTTTCTCCGGATGGAGATCGTCCGCGTCGAGTGCTGTTGTCGCGGCTTTGCCTTCTTTGTTTGCTATTGTCCCGTGATTGCGAGCGGTTCCGAGAAGGCGTCCTTGGATTATGCGCAGCTGGAGTGTCGAGCGGTGGAAAATTCCACGCTTGCGTCAGCTGTTCTTCTGCTTTGCGCCTTTCCCACTGCCGCTTACGCACCACGTACGGGGTCTTATATCTTGCTCGGCACTGTTTATCTCCTGTGAGGTGCTTATCCCCACAAAGCTTGCACTTTGGCGTGCACGTATGACCTTCTTTGGGGTTTTTCTCACCGCAGCCTCTGCATGCCCGCTCGTTTGGTGTTGGGCACACATCTTTACGATGTCCTACTCGGCCGCATTGGTGGCACACGTCTACTTGTTTGCGATAAAGCTGACACTTGATGAGGGCGTTTCCATACCTGACATAGTTGGGAACCTTGCCTCCGCTGAAGGCTACGATGACTGTTGTTGACGTTCCGATGCGTTTAGCGCCCAAGGCTAGCGGGTTCCGTTCGTTGACGATTCTTGCGTCTATGTCTCTCGGCGTTTCGCTGAGCGGGATGCCTCTAATTACTCCTTTAACTGTGTCGTGCGGGGTCGTGCGATATGCGCTCACCTCGTGTTGGTTTCCGCTGACGACGATGCCTTGACTACCTTCATAGCGTCTTGCGTTCTCTTCTTTCGGCGTGCTGATGACGACGATGTTTTGTTGCGCGTTTATGCACATCGTGTCTTCCTTTCCGGCCTCCTCGGTGATCCCGGCTGCCACGTGTATGGCGGCCATTACGTCAACTACTCCCGTCTTCGCCACGTGTATTCCGCCTCGTGGTCGGACTACAATCTTGGTTTCCTCCCTTGGCATCGCCGGCATCCTCGCTGCTTTGATTGCCGAGATCCTCGTATTTCTTGCCTGCTTTTCGGTTTTGCGTCTGTCGTCCCCTTCGTTGGTGGTTCCCGTCTTCTTCTGCCGACGCCTGGCGTATCGCTCGCCTGCGGTTCTCCATCCTGCTTCTTGGTTGAAATCTTCCGGTGGGATTTCCTCTCCCTCCACTTGCACATATTTTCCACGGCCCTGGTCTTGAGTGCAGGTTTCCATCTCTTGCTGTAATGACGCTCCCTCGGGCGTGCCCAGACTCGCCGCCAGCATGGCGGCCCGTCTAGTCGTTCCTCGTTAGGCTTAGCGTTGCGTCGACCAGCACTGACAGAAAAATCTAACAAGTCCGTCACTTGCCTGTTGGGATTTTGGTATCCACTGATGTCGCTTAACTCCCCGAACACGCTGATAAAGGTGGATGACCGTTGTGGCTAATTAGCACTGCGAACCTGCGGAGCCGATGCGAGACGTCCACTCACTTCGGCGTCGCAGCGCCCCTCCAAGACAACCGAATCTTTGAACTTGAGAAGATGAATGCCCTCGATCTGCTAGTGTATAGGGTACGGGATGAACGGAGCATCTTGTCATATCCACAATTTGTAAAAACAACGTATTTTCGATGTTTACCAGATGCGGAAAGCGTATTCAAGAGACCATTCTGAGACTAGACAGCCACTCTTGGAAGACTGAAGAGTGCATTGATGTGAAGAATTGATGTGCAACCGTCGATGTGAAAATGATCAACCACCTGCCACGGGACGTCGCTAAGGACTCTTCTTGCTGAAATGAATTATAATTAATTACTTCAATCTTTACTCAATTCGAATGTTGACGCTTCTGTGGATAGGAAACAAAGGTTCAAAAGGCGTCGGGAACGGAAACAGCGACAGAACGACATTCCACTACAGCTACGGAGGAAAAGAAACACAAAAAGGCCTTGAAGCAGTATCCATACCTCTTTCGGGGAGGGTCAAATGAAAAGTTCAAAAAGCCAAGACCACAAGTGCAAGCGGGAATATCGCATCTACAACTGGCAAAACGTCTCAGTGCTGGAATGTGAATGATGAGTTCTGCTAATCGCATACCTTCGTGTATTTAATGCCAAGGACTCATTGGTACTCTGCGCTAATTTCTTCATGGTCGGCAACCGTTTGGGAGCAGTGAAAGTGAAATAGCACGGTACAAAACTGGTTTCACACCACAGGTGTATCAGAGAGGCCGGTGACACCAAAGTGATGGTCACTTGCGAAAGGCGTCCTAACTAAAAAACTGTTGCCCACTCGGAACCAGACAGTGCTTGGTTGGGACCACTAGCCGCCCAGGTGGAACCAGCTATCATGTAGTTGGAGACAGCTGCGCCCAGCTTTGATGAGCTGCCGCGCAATATGGGAACCAACTACATCCCTGCAGGACCACCTGCCGCCCTTGTGGAACCAAGTGCAGATCCTGTTGGACCGTTGCTGCACAGTTAGGTGGACAGCCTCCCTGTTAGCAGAAGTGGTACTCAATAGTAAAAACAAAGGCAGCTTGTCTTATGTAACGACAAGATAAGCTAGCGATGTCAACGACGCGGAATCAAGCGAATCCAATGTCTTTATGTTCGCCGTGTCAGTGAAGTCCAAATACCAAGTCCAAGCACAAGGTGCCAGAAGAGCAACAACGGCCTTGAAGGATCTTGCTGACAAACTCCATTACGCGATGCCGAAACACCACTACAGAAGTGATTACCCAGAAGGAGGCGCTGGAGGAAGAACTTTCACGAAACTCTGATTGACACAGAAACCCTACGGCAACTGAGATAAGTGAGCACACGATGCTCTCCACAACGGTACAAATTATGGCGCAACTCTTCCAGCAACGAATTGTAATACAAGACAACCCATTCAATGCAAGGAATGGCGATGGCGCCACCACAAGCGCGTATTAAAGGTGCGCAATGCAGTTTGTGCCAATGATCGACACCACCTCAGCATCACCAACATTGTACGGTGCAGACGAGAATGTCTGGGAAAGGATGACTGATGACATCAGTGGATGGCAGGTCGAATGTGTTCGTGGACTGAAACTCCTTCGCCGAGCACCGGAATCGGCAGACTTCGTGTACGCAAAGCAGCTTGTCTTAGGACAGCCTGAGCTTTAAGAGCTAGGCATAAGTAGCAATCCTACGAAATGCGTTTGACAAGAAACCACTGTTGAACAAATGAGAGGAGAACAATAATGGATGGCAGCGGAAAGATGGCGAAACTTCTATCGACTGTATGTACGGGTAACCCAACTGATAAAATGCAGCAAGTACGCCATAATTGAAGATTTCTTGAGTGGTTAATCCAAGGTGTCCGATCAGACAGGGCAGTGACCGGAACTCCCCGCGTTTCACGATATGAGCAAAGGGAAGCAGTTGGGATTCATCATCAATACAGCACCTCGATAGGCAAATGACTCCTGCAAATACCGACGCCGCACATTTGAAAAGACTCCAGCAGAGCCAGGCACCCACAAGTGAACTGAAGGGACATTTCCTACAGCACGTCAGCATGTGAGACTTCTTGCCGATGCCAATGTACGTTGCTTTAAACACGGGAACCACGCAACAGCCGACAGAAGCGGCGACATGTTGAAGGTAGCCGCCGGGAAAAGTAAACGAGAAGAAAGCAAAGAGCTCTGCACCAACCACATCGTAATGGCGTGCACGGAAGACAACCGAATCTTTGAACTTGAGAAGATGAATGCCCTCGATCTGCTAGTGTATAGGGTACGGGATGAACGGAGCATCTTGTCATATCCACAATTTGTAAAAACAACGTATTTTCGATGTTTACCAGATACAGAAAGCGTATTCAAGAGACCATTCTGAGACTAGGCAGCCACTCTTGGAAGAATGAAGAGTGCATTGATGTGAAGAATTGATGTGCAACCGTCGATGTGAAAATGATCAACCACCTGCCACGGGACGTCGCTAAGGACTCTTCCTGCTGAAATGAATTATAGTTGATTTCATCAATATTTACTAAATTGGAATGCTGACGCTTCTGTGGATAGGAAACAAAGGTTCAAAAGGCGTCGGGAACGGAAATAGCGACAGAACGACATTCCACGACAGCTACGGAGGAAAAGAAACACAAAAAGGCCTTGATGCAGTATCCATACCTCTTTCGGGGAGGGTCAAAAGAAAGTTCAAAAAGCCGAAGACCACAAGTGCCAGAGGAAATATCGCATCTACAACTGGAAAAACGTCTCAGTGCTGGAATGTGAAATGATGAGTACGGCTATTCGCATACCTTCGTTGTATTTTAATGCCAAGGACTCATTGGTTCCCTGCACTAATTTCGTCATGGTCGGTAACCGTTGGGGCCGACTCGGCAACCAGACAGTGCTTGGTTGGGACCACTAGCCGCCCAGGTGGAACCAGCTATCATGTAGTTGAGACAGCTGCGCCCAGCTTTGATGAGCTGCCGCGCAATATGGGACCAACTACAGCCCTGCGGGACCACCTGCCGCCCTTGTGGAACCAAGTGCAGATCCTGTTGGGACCGGTTGCTGCGCAGTTAGGTGGACAGCCTCCCTGTTAGCAGAAGTGGTACTCAATAGTAAAAACAAAGGCAGCTTGTCTAATGTAACGACAAGATAAGCTAAGCGATGTCAACGACGCGGAATCAAGCGAATTCTAATGTCTTTATGTTCCGCCGTGTCAGTGAAGTCCAAATACCAAGTCCAAGCACAAGGTGCCAGAAGAGCAACAACGGCCTTGAAGGATCTTGCTGACAAACTCCATTACGCGATGCCGAAACACCACTACAGAAGTGATTACCCAGAAGGAGGCGCTGGAGGAAGAACTTTCACGAAACTCTGATTGACACAGAAACCCTACGGCAACTGAGATAAGTGAGCACACGATGCTCTCCACAACGGTACAAATTATGGCGCAACTCTTCCAGCAACGAATTGTAATACAAGACAACCCATTCAATGCAAGGAATGGCGATGGCGCCACACAAGCGCGTATTTAAAGGTGCGCAATGCAGTTTGTGCCAATGATCGACACCACCTCAGCATCACCAACATTGTACGGTGCAGACGAGAACGTCTGGGAAAGGATGACTGATGACTGCAGTGGATGGCAGGTCGAATGTGTTCGTGGACTGAAACTCCTTCGCCGAGCACCGGAATCGGCAGACTTCGTGTACGCAAAGCAGCTTGTCTTAGAACAGACGGCCTGAGCTTCAAGAGCTAGGCATAAGTAGCAATCCTACGAAAGGCGTTTGACAAGAAACCACTGTTGAACCAATGGGAGGAGAACAATAATGGATGGCAGCGGAAAGATGGCGAAACTTCTATCGACTATATGTACGGGTAACCCAACTGATAAAATGCAGCAAGTACGCCATAATTGAAGATTTCTTGAGTGGTTAATCCAAGGTGTCCGATCAGACAGGGCAATGACCGAACTCCCCGCGTTTCACGATATGAGCAAAGGGAAGCAGTTGGGATTCATCATCAATACAGCACCTCGATAGGCAAATGACTCCTGCAAATACCGACGCCGCACATTTGAAAAGACTCCAGCAGAGCCAGGCACCCACAAGTGAACTGAAGGGACATTTCCTACAGCACGTCAGCATGTGAGACTTCTTGCCGATGCCAATGTACGTTGCTTTAAACACGGGAACCACGCAACAGCCGACAGAAGCGGCGACATGTTGAAGGTAGCCGCCGGGAAAAGTAAACGAGAAGAAAGCAAAGAGCTCTGCACCAACCACATCGTAATGGCGTGCACGGAAGACAACCGAATCTTTGAACTTGAGAAGATGAATGCCCTCGATCTGCTAGTGTATAGGGTACGGGATGAACGGAGCATCTTGTCATATCCACAATTTGTAAAAACAACGTATTTTCGATGTTTACCAGATGCGGAAAGCGTATTCAAGAGACCATTCTGAGACTAGACAGCCACTCTTGGAAGACTGAAGAGTGCATTGATGTGAAGAATTGATGTGCAACCGTCGATGTGAAAATGATCAACCACCTGCCACGGGACGTCGCTAAGGACTCTTCTTGCTGAAATGAATTATAGTTAATTACTTCAATCTTTACTCAATTCGAATGTTGACGCTTCTGTGGATAGGAAACAAAGGTTGAAAAGGCGTCGGGAACGGAAACAGCGACAGAACGACATTCCACTACAGCTACGGAGGAAAAGAAACACAAAAAGGCCTTGAAGCAGTATCCATACCTCTTTCGGGGAGGGTCAAATGAAAGTTCAAAAAGCCGAAGACCACAAGTGCCAGCGGGAATATCGCATCTACAACTGGCAAACGTCTCAGTGCTGGAATGTGAAATGATGAGTTCTGCTAATCGCATACCTTCGTGGTATTTTAATGCCAAGGACTCATTGGTACTCTGCGCTAATTTCGTCATGGTCGGCAACCGTTGGGAGCAGTGAAAGTGAAATAGCACGGTACAAAACTGGTTTCACCACAGGTGTATCAGAGAGGCCGGTACACCAAATGATGGTCACTTGCGAAAGGCGTCCTAACTAAAACTGTTGCCCACTCGGAACCAGACAGTGCTTGGTTGGGACCACTAGCCGCCCAGGTGGAACCAGCTATCATGTAGTTGAGACAGCTGCGCCCAGCTTTGATGAGCTGCCGCGCAATATGGGACCAACTACATCCCTGCAGGACCACCTGCCGCCCTTGTGGAACCAAGTGCAGATCCTGTTGGGACCGGTTGCTGCGCAGTTAGGTGGACAGCCTCCCTGTTAGCAGAAGTGGTACTCAATAGTAAAAACAAAGGCAGCTTGTCTTATGTAACGACAAGATAAGCTAAGCGATGTCAACGACGCGGAATCAAGCGAATCCTAATGTCTTTATGTTCCGCCGTGTCAGTGAAGTCCAAATACCAAGTCCAAGCACAAGGTGCCAGAAGAGCAACAACGGCCTTGAAGGATCTTGCTGACAAACTCCATTACGCGATGCCGAAACACCACTACAGAAGTGATTACCCAGAAGGAGGCGCTGGAGGAAGAACTTTCACGAAACTCTGATTGACACAGAAACCCTACGGCAACTGAGATAAGTGAGCACACGATGCTCTCCACAACGGTACAAATTATGGCGCAACTCTTCCAGCAACGAATTGTAATACAAGACAACCCATTCAATGCAAGGAATGGCGATGGCGCCACACAAGCGCGTATTTAAAGGTGCGCAATGCAGTTTGTGCCAATGATCGACACCACCTCAGCATCACCAACATTGTACGGTGCAGACGAGAACGTCTGGGAAAGGATGACTGATGACTGCAGTGGATGGCAGGTCGAATGTGTTCGTGGACTGAAACTCCTTCGCCGAGCACCGGAATCGGCAGACTTCGTGTACGCAAAGCAGCTTGTCTTAGAACAGACGGCGTGAGCTTCAAGAGCTAGGCATAAGTAGCAATCCTACGAAAGGCGTTTGACAAGAAACCACTGTTGAACAAATGAGAGGAGAACAATAATGGATGGCAGCGGAAAGATGGCGAAACTTCTATCGACTATATGTACGGGTAACCCAACTGATAAAATGCAGCAAGTACGCCATAATTGAAGATTTCTTGAGTGGTTAATCCAAGGTGTCCGATCAGACAGGGCAGTGACCGAACTCCCCGCGTTTCACGATATGAGCAAAGAGGAAGCAGTTGGGATTCATCATCAATACAGCACCTCGATAGGCAAATGACTCCTGCAAATACCGACGCCGCACATTTGAAAAGACTCCAGCAGAGCCAGGCACCCACAAGTGAACTGAAGGGACATTTCCTACAGCACGTCAGCAGGTGCGACTTCTTGCCGATGCCAATGTACGTTGCTTTAAACACGGGAACCACGCAACCGCCGACAGAAGCGGCGACATGTTGAAGGTAGCCGCCGGGAAAAGTAAACGAGAAGAAAGCAAAGAGCTCTGCACCAACCACATCGTAATGGCGTGCACGGAAGACAACCGATTGGATTGGATTGGAAAAACGTTTATTTGACCTGCAGTAAAGCGCGCGCGCTTTAGACGCGGCCTACGTCGTCTTCTTGGCGCGCCTGCAAGTGTTTCGACTCGCCTTTTCAGGCTCGCCGAGTCCCTGCCTGGCTAACGCCTCGATGACCCGCTGGATGGCCTTGAGTTGCGTTTCTTGGTCTTCTGTCCGCGTCGCCCATTCGAGCGACGGCGGGAATATCCGTCTTCGTGCTTCATCCGGATGCTTTTTGCAATCCCACAGAATGTGTTCCATGGTGGCTCTTTCGTCACGGCACACCTTGCACTTGTCGTCTGGGTACGCGTCCGGGTACACCTTGTGTAGTACTGCTGGGTTCGGCAGCGTTCTTGTTTGTAGCTGTCTGAACAGGACAGCCTGTCTCCTGTTTAGGCTCTTGTGTGGTTGTGGCAGTTCTCTCCTTGCCAGTCTGTACAGTTTGGTGATTTCATCGTATCCTGTCATTCTGTCTTTTTTGATGTACCACAGCTCCGGGCATTCCTCTCGGCCGCGGTCCGTTAGCTCTCGCGCCCGAGCATTTGCCGTTTCGTTGTGGTTTGTGTTTTCCTCCGATACTTTTCCGGTGTGTGCCGGTATCCACTTGATTCTGACGTTTCGTTTTTTTATTTCTGTTGTCTCTAGGATGTTGATGGCCTTAGGGCTGATCCTTCCTTTGGCATAGTTCTTGACTGCTTGTCTTGAGTCACTGACAATTGACATGCAGTCTTGATCAGCAAGGGCCAAGGCAATGGCTATTTCTTCGGCTTCTTCAGCATTCTTACAGTTCACGCTGGCTGCTGTTCTTGTTTTCCCTTCGTTGTCCACCACTACTATGGCATAGCTGTCTCTGTTGGCGTACTCCGCCGCGTCCACGTATCTGACATATGTATCCGTTGCGTGCGTGTCCACCATGGCTTTCGCTCTGGCTTGCCTTCTGCCCGCGTTATGCTCTGGATGCATGTTCCGAGGGAGAGGGTCCACCCTGATGAATCTTCTGGCTTCGTCCGGTATTGAGCATTTGGGGCCTTGCTGTCTGTGATACGTTATGTTTAAATTGTCCAGAATTCTTCTTCCGGCCTTTGTTGTAGTGAGTCTCTCCAGTTGGACTGCACGCTGCGCTTCCGCTATTTCGTCGAGCGTGTTGTGCATGCCTAGCCGGAGCAGTCTCTTCGTGCTCGTGTTTTCCGGTAGTCCTAGGGCCAGCTTATATGCTCTTCTGATGAGCACATTGAGCTTGTTCTTCTCGCTTTGGTTCCATCTGTGATACGCTGCCACGGACGTGATATGGCATATTACAAAGGAGTGGACTAGCCTTGTGAGGTTGTCTTCTCTCACTCCGCCTCTCCTGTTCGTGATCCGTTTGAGCATTCTTAGTGCGTTTGCTGCTTTGCCTGTTATTCGTGTGATTGTGCCGCCGTTTGTTCCGTGTGCTTCGATAAGCATACCGAGGATTCGGATCATGTTGACTGTTGGGATTTCGTTGCCGTCGCCGGTTCTGATCTTGATTTTTTCGCTCTCTCTGTTCTTGGTTCGGTGCGCTTTCGTTGGCTGGTAGATCAGCAGCTCTGATTTGCTCGGAGAGCATCTCAGGCCCGACCCTTCCAAGCTTTCTTCTATTGCCTCTACCGCCCTTTGCAATGTGGCCTCAATGTGCGCGTCGCTTCCGCCATTCACCCACAGTGTAATGTCGTCCGCGTAGATTGTATGGCACAGGTCTTTGATCTGGATCAATCTCTTGGCCACTCGGATCATCACAAGGTTAAAGAGCATGGGCGAGATGACTGCCCCTTGTGGGGTGCCCTGGCTGCCCAGCTCCTTTTCGTCTGCCTGTAGTTCTCCTGCCCTGAGTTCCGCTGTTCGGCCCGTCAAAAAGTCCTTGATATATTGGTATGATCGTTCTCCCATGTTGAGCTCCGACACTTGTCTTAGGACCGCCGCATGCGTGACCTTGTCAAAGGCGCTTTCCAGGTCTAGTCCTAGTATGGCCTTGTTGTCTCTTGTTTTGTCGTCAATGATTTGATGTCTGATTTGGATCATTGCGTCTTGTGTGCTGAGGTGCTGTCGGAAGCCGATGATTGTTTCCGGGTACAGCTCTTCTCCCTCCAGGTACTCTTGCCACCGATTGTGTAGGACGTGCTCCATGGCTTTGCCCACGCAAGATGTTAGTGCGATTGGGCGGAGGTTGTCCGTGCTCAGTGGCTTCCCTGGCTTGGGGATGAGGATTGTCTTGGATTTTTTCCACTGTTTTGGGAGCTTGCCGCTTCTCCAGCATTTGTTGTAATATGCTGTCAGGTTCTCGATGGATTTGTCGTCGAGGTTCCTGAGGATCTTGTTGGTGATGCGATCCGGCCCGGGCGCCGACCTGGTGTTTAGGTAGTGCAGCGCCGTCCGTACCTCTTCGACTTCGATGTCCCGATCGAGACGCTCGTTGGATCGGCCTCGGTACGGGCCGTGCACCACCGTGGGCGTCGTCGGCACGTACCTGTCTCTCAACTTCTGTGTGACGGCTTCGGCTCCATTCTCGGTGACTTCCCGGTGCAGAAGTTTGGCCAGTCTGTCTCGTTGATGCGACTTAGTCTTGGTTTCATCCATGAGGTGTTTGAGGAGATTCCACGCCTTACCGTTGTGTAGCTGGCCGTCGACCGCGCAGCACATCTCGTTCCATTTTTGGTTGCTCAGGACTCTGCAGTGGTTTTCGATTTCTTTGTTGAGCTCAGCCACTTTCTTTCGCAGTCTTCTGTTAAGTCGTGGCTTTTTCCACCTGTCTTGGATGGCTTTTTTCGCCTCGATCAGGTGTGCCAGCCTGCTATCCATGGCTTCCGTTTCCACGTCCGTTTCAATCTCCTTTGTTGCCTCTCGCACGTTGCGTGCGATTTTGTCGGTCCATTCGTCGATGTCGTCTATCTCTTCGACGTCCGCTTCTTCTCGGTTCTTGATCTTCCTGAACTCCGACCAGTCGATCCACGTGTATTTCTTTACGTTGTTCTTCTGGTCGCCCGGGACTGGCACCGTGATTTCCACTATTACATGATCACTGCCCAGGTCGTCTCCAGTGTTTCTCCACTTGATGACTGCGTCCGCGTCGTTCTTCACGAACGTAAGGTCTGGCGTGGTGTCCCTCGATATCGAGTTGCCGATCCTCGTCGGGTACGCTGGGTCCGTGATTAGGATGTAGTCGAGCTCGGTTGCGTCTTGTGCTAGATTCCTGCCTTTGACGTTGTTTTTGAGGTAGCCTCACGATTGGTGCATCGCGTTGAAGTCTCCGCAAGCGAGTAGTTTGGAGTCTTTAGCGATGTTTCCGGCCTTGTGGAGCAGTGACTTGAATCGCTGGTGCTTCTGGGACGGGCTGCTATATAGGTTCAGGATGAATAGGCTCTTTTTGTTGTTCTTGGTCGGTATAACTTCCGTGTAGACGTGTTCAATCTTGTTTTTGATTTCGTGTTCCAAAAAAGTCAGTCCTTTTCTGACCAGCGTGCATAGGCCTCTTCCACCTGCCGGGCCCACTTGCACTCTGTATCCGGGAAGGGTTGGCGTTGCGGTGAGCGTTTCTTGTAGTAGGATCACGTCCGGCTTTTTCTTGGCGTGTTCGATGTGCTGCTGTAGTACTGCCCGCTTTGGTTGGAGGCCGCGGCAGTTCCACTGCCATACGGTTATGCTTGGTGGATCGGGGGCCATGGTTGTCCTGATTGGTAGTTGTTGCCGGGTTCTTGGTTGATCTGGTGCATCACCGGTGTCATCATTTGATCTATGCTTGCTCTCATGTCTGCCAGTATGCTGTCTTGCTGTTGAATCTTTTTTTCGAGGGTTTCAGTAATCCTCTGGATTGTCTTGTTGAGTTGCTCCCGGATGTCGTGTATTGTTACTTTTTCTTCTTGTTCTTCAATAAGTCGTTTCTTTGCTGCTGGCCCCTCGTTCGTCTCTGTTATGACCTTGCTGATGCTTGGTTGGTCTGTCAGTTGCTGCCTGTCAGTCAACTCTCTCTTGAGGCTGTTCACGCTTTGGGTGAGTTGCTGAATCATCGCTCTCAGCTCCGCATTTTCTTTGCGGATGTCCTCGTTCTCTTTGCGTAGTATACCTATCATCTCCTCTTCCTTGCTCTGGATTCGCTGTTTCTTGTGTCCCGCGTTCTTCTCTGGGTTTCCCGTCTTGCCGCCGGTGACGCGCACCGTGTCTGCCCAGCTCACTTTTTCTCCGGATGGAGATCGTCCGCGTCGAGTGCTGTTGTCGCGGCTTTGCCTTCTTTGTTTGCTATTGTCCCGTGATTGCGAGCGGTTCCGAGAAGGCGTCCCTGGATTATGCGCAGCTGGAGTGTCGAGCGGTGGAAAATTCCACGCTTGCGTCAGCTGTTCTTCTGCTTTGCGCCTTTCCCACTGCCGCTTACGCACCACATACGGGGTCTTATATCTTGCTCGGCACTGTTTATCTCCTGTGAGGTGCTTATCCCCACAAAGCTTGCACTTTGGCGTGCACGTATGACCTTCTTTGGGGTTTTTCTCACCGCAGCCTCTGCATGCCCGCTCGTTTGGTGTTGGGCACACATCTTTACGATGTCCTACTCGGCCGCATTGGTGGCACACGTCTACTTGTTTGCGATAAAGCTGACACTTGATGAGGGCGTTTCCATACCTGACATAGTTGGGAACCTTGCCTCCGCTGAAGGCTACGATGACTGTTGTTGACGTTCCGATGCGTTTAGCGCCCAAGGCTAGCGGGTTCCTTTCGTTGACGATTCTTGCGTCTATGTCTCTTGGCGTTTCGCTGAGCGGGATGCCTCTAATTACTCCTTTAACTGTGTCGTGCGGGGTCGTGCGATATGCGCTCACCTCGTGTTGGTTTCCGTTGACGACGATGCCTTGAATACCTTCATAGCGTCTTGCGTTCTCTTCTTTCGGCGTGCTGATGACGACGATGTTTTGTTGCGCGTTTATGCACATCGTGTCTTCCTTTCCGGCCTCCTCGGTGATCCCGGCTGCCACGTGTATGGCGGCCATTACGTCAACTACTCCCGTCTTCGCCACGTGTATTCCGCCTCGTGGTCGGACTACAATCTTGGTTTCCTCCCTTGGCATCGCCGGCATCCTCGCTGCTTTGATTGCCGAGATCCTCGTATTTCTTGCCTGCTTTTCGGTTTTGCGTCTGTCGTCCCCTTCGTTGGTGGTTCCCGTCTTCTTCTGCCGACGCCTGGCGTATCGCTCGCCTGCGGTTCTCCATCCTGCTTCTTGGTTGAAATCTTCCGGTGGGATTTCCTCTCCCTCCACTTGCACATATTTTCCACGGCCCTGGTCTTGAGTGCAGGTTTCCATCTGTTGCTGTAATGACGCTCCCTCGGGCGTGCCCAGACTCGCCGCCAGCATGGCGGCCCGTCTAGTCGTTCCTCGTTAGGCTTAGCGTTGCGTCGACCAGCACTGACAGAAAAATCTAACAAGTCCGCAAATTTTCACTTGCCTGTTGGGATTTTGGTATCCACTGATGTCGCTTAACTCCCCGAACACGCTAATAAAGGTGGATGACCGTTGTGGCTAATTAGCACTGCATGATGAACCATAAATTGCGGAGCCGATGCGAGACACGTCCACTCACTTCGGCGATCGCAGCGCCCCTCCAAGACAACCGAATCTTTGAACTTGAGAAGATGAATGCCATCGATCTGCTAGTGTATAGGGTACAGGATGAACGGAGCATCTTGTCATATCCACAATTTGTAAAAACAACGTATTTTCGATGTTTACCAGATGCGGAAAGCGTATTCAAGAGACCATTCTGAGACTAGACAGCCACTCTTGGAAGACTGAAGAGTGCATTGATGTGAAGAATTGATGTGCAACCGTCGATGTGAAAATGATCAACCACCTGCCACGGGACGTCGCTAAGGACTCTTCTTGCTGAAATGAATTATAATTAATTACTTCAATCTTTACTCAATTCGAATGTTGACGCTTCTGTGGATAGGAAACAAAGGTTCAAAAGGCGTCGGGAACGGAAACAGCGACAGAACGACATTCCACTACAGCTACGGAGGAAAAGAAACACAAAAAGGCCTTGAAGCAGTATCCATACCTGTTTCGGGGAGGGTCAAATGAAAAATCAAAAATCCGAAGACGACAAGTGCTAGCGGGAATATCGCATCTACAACTGGCAAACGTCTCAGTGCTGGAATGTGAAATGATGAGTTCTGCTAATCGCATACCTTCGTGGTATTTTAATGCCAAGGACTCATTGGTACTCTGCGCTAATTTCGGCATGGTCGGCAACCTTTGGGAGCAGTGAAAGTGAAATAGCACGGTACAAAACTGGTTTCACCACAGGTGTATCAGAGAGGCCGGTACACCAAATGATGGTCACTTGCGAAAGGCGTCCTAACTAAAACTGTCGCCCACTCGGAACCAGACAGTGCTTGGTTGGGACCACTAGCCGCCCAGGTGGAACCAGCTATCATGTAGTTGAGACAGCTGCGCCCAGCTTTGATGAGCTGCCGCGCAATATGGGACCAACTACATCCCTGCAGGACCACCTGCCGCCCTTGTGGAACCAAGTGCAGATCCTGTTGGGACCGGTTGCTGCACAGTTAGGTGGATAGCCTCCCTGTTAGCAGAAGTGGTACTCAATAGTAAAAACAAAGGCAGCTTGTCTTATGTAACGACAAGATAAGCTAAGCGATGTCAACGACGCGGAATCAAGCGAATCCTAATGTCTTTATGTTCCGCCGTGTCAGTGAAGTCCAAATACCAAGTCCAAGCACTAGGTGCCAGAAGAGCAACAACGGCCTTGAAGGATCTTGCTGACAAACTCCATTACGCGATGCCGAAACACCACTACAGAAGTGATTACCCAGAAGGAGGCACTGGAGGAAGAACTTTCACGAAACTCTGATTGACACAGAACCCCTACGGCAACTGAGATAAGTGAGCACACGATGCTCTCCACAACGGTACAAATTATGGCGCAACTCTTCCAGCAACGAATTGTAATACAAGACAACCCATTCAATGCAAGGAAAGGCGATGGCGCCACACAAGCGCGTATTTAAAGGTGCGCAATGCAGTTTGTGCCAATGATCGACACCACCTCAGCATCACCAACATTGTACTGTGCAGACGAGAACGTCTGGGAAAGGATGACTGATGACTGCAGTGGATGGCAGGTCGAATGTGTTCGTGGACTGGAACTCCTTCGCCGAGCACCGGAATCGGCAGACTTCGTGTACGCAAAGCAGCTTGTCTTAGAACAGACGGCGTGAGCTTCAAGAGCTAGGCATAAGTAGCAATCCTACGAAAGGCATTTGACAAGAAACCACTGTTGAAGCAATGGGAGGAGAACAATAATGGATGGCAGCGGAAAGATGGCGAAACTTCTATCGACTATATGTACGGGTAACCCAACTGATAAAATGCAGCAAGTGCGCCATAATTGAAGATTTCTTGAGTGGTTAATCCAAGGTGTCCGATCAGACAGGGCAGTGACCGAACTCCCCGCGTTTCACGATATGAGCAAAGGGAAGCAGTTGGGATTCTTCATCAATACAGCACCTCGATAGGCAAATGACTCCTGCAAATACCGACGCCGCACATTTGAAAAGACTCCAGCAGAGCCAGGCACCCACAAGTGAACTGAAGGGACATTTCCTACAGCACGTCAGCATGTGAGACTTCTTGCCGATGCCAATGTACGTTGCTTTAAACACGGGAACCACGCAACAGCCGACAGAAGCGGCGACATGTTGAAGGTAGCCGCCGGGAAAAGTAAACGAGAAGAAAGCAAAGAGCTCTGCACCAACGACATTGTAATGGCGTGCACGGAAGACAACCGAATCTTTGAACTTGAGAAGATGAATGCCCTCGATCTGCTAGTGTATAGGGTACGGGATGAACGGAGCATCTTGTCATATTCACAATTTGTAAAAACAACGTATTTTCGATGTTTACCAGATGCGGAAAGTGTATTCAAGAGACCATTCTGAGACTAGACAGCCACTGTTGGAAGACTGAAGAGTGCATTGATGTGAAGAATTGATGTGCAACCGTCGATGTGAAAATGATCAACCACCTGCCACGGGACGTCGCTAAGGACTCTTCTTGCTGAAATGAATTATAGTTAATTACTTCAATCTTTACTCAATTCGAATGTTGACGCTTCTGTGGATAGGAAACAAAGGTTGAAAAGGCGTCGGGAACGGAAACAGCGACAGAACGACATTTTACTACAGCTACGGAGGAAAAGAAACACAAAAAGGCCTTGAAGGAGTATCCATACCTCTTTCGGGGAGGGTCAAATGAAAGTTCAAAAAGCCGAAGACCACAAGTGCCAGCGGGAATATCGCATCTACAACTGGCAAACGTCTCAGTGCTGGAATGTGAAATGATGAGTTCTGCTAATCGCATACCTTCGTGGTATTTTAATGCCAAGGACTCATTGGTACTCTGCGCTAATTTCGTCATGGTCGGCAACCGTTGGGAGCAGTGAAAGTGAAATAGCACGGTACAAAACTGGTTTTACCACAGGTGTATCAGAGAGGCCGGTACACCAAATGATGGTCACTTGCGAAAGGCGTCCTAACTAAAACTGTTGCCCACTCGGAACCAGACAGTGCTTGGTTGGGACCACTAGCCGCCCAGGTGGAACCAGCTATCATGTAGTTGAGACAGCTGCGCCCAGCTTTGATGAGCTGCCGCGCAATATGGGACCAACTACATCCCTGCAGGACCACCTGCCGCCCTTGTGGAACCAAGTGCAGATCCTGTTGGGACCGGTTGCTGCGCAGTTAGGTGGACAGCCTCCCTGTTAGCAGAAGTGGTACTCAATAGTAAAAACAAAGGCAGCTTATCTTATGTAACGACAAGATAAGCTAAGCGATGTCAACGACGCGGAATCAAGCGAATCCTAATGTCTTTATGTTCCGCCGTGTCAGTGAAGTCCAAATACCAAATCCAAGCACAAGGTGCCAGAAGAGCAACAACGGCCTTGAAGGATCTTGCTTACAAACTCCATTACGCGATGCCGAAACACCACTACAGAAGTGATTACCCAGAAGGAGGCGCTGGAGGAAGAACTTTCACGAAACTCTGATTGACACAGAAACCCTACGGCAACTGAGATAAGTGAGCACACGATGCTCTCCACAACGGTACAAATTATGGCGCAACTCTTCCAGCAACGAATTGTAATACAAGACAACCCATTCAATGCAAGGAATGGCGATGGCGCCACACAAGCGCGTATTTAAAGGTGCGCAATGCAGTTTGTGCCAATGGTCGACACCACCTCAGCATCACCAACATTGTACGGTGCAGACGAGAACGTCTGGGAAAGGATGACTGATGACTGCAGTGGATGGCAGGTCGAATGTGTTCGTGGACTGGAACTCCTTCGCCGAGCACCGGAATCGGCAGACTTCGTGTACGCAAAGCAGCTTGTCTTAGAACAGACGGCGTGAGCTTCAAGAGCTAGGCATAAGTAGCAATCCTACGAAAGGCGTTTGACAAGAAACCACTGTTGAACAAATGAGAGGAGAACAATAATGGATGGCAGCGGAAAGATGGCGAAACTTCTATCGACTATATGTACGGGTAACCCAACTGATAAAATGCAGCAAGTGCGCCATAATTGAAGATTTCTTGAGTGGTTAATCCAAGGTGTCCGATCAGACAGGGCAGTGACCGAACTCCCCGCGTTTCACGATATGAGCAAAGGGAAGCAGTTGGGATTCATCATCAATACAGCACCTCGATAGGCAAATGACTCCTGCAAATACCGACGCCGCACATTTGAAAAGACTCCAGCAGAGCCAGGCACCCACAAGTGAACTGAAGGGACATTTCCTACAGCACGTCAGCAGGTGCGACTTCTTGCCGATGCCAATGTACGTTGCTTTAAACACGGGAACCACGCAACCGCCGACAGAAGCGGCGACATGTTGAAGGTAGCCGCCGGGAAAAGTAAACGAGAAGAAAGCAAAGAGCTCTGCACCAACCACATCGTAATGGCGTGCACGGAAGACAACCGATTGGATTGGATTGGAAAAACGTTTATTTGACCTGCAGTAAAGCGCGCGCGCTTTAGACGCGGCCTACGTCGTCTTCTTGGCGCGCCTGCAAGTGTTTCGACTCGCCTTTTCAGGCTCGCCGAGTCCCTGCCTGGCTAACGCCTCGATGACCCGCTGGATGGCCTTGAGTTGCGTTTCTTGGTCTTCTGTCCGCGTCGCCCATTCGAGCGACGGCGGGAATATCCGTCTTCGTGCTTCATCCGGATGCTTTTTGCAATCCCACAGAATGTGTTCCATGGTGGCTCTTTCGTCACGGCACACCTTGCACTTGTCGTCTGGGTACGCGTCCGGGTACACCTTGTGTAGTACTGCTGGGTTCGGCAGCGTTCTTGTTTGTAGCTGTCTGAACAGGACAGCCTGTCTCCTGTTTAGGCTCTTGTGTGGTTGTGGCAGTTCTCTCCTTGCCAGTCTGTACAGTTTGGTGATTTCATCGTATCCTGTCATTCTGTCTTTTTTGATGTACCACAGCTCCGGGCATTCCTCTCGGCCGCGGTCCGTTAGCTCTCGCGCCCGAGCATTTGCCGTTTCGTTGTGGTTTGTGTTTTCCTCCGATACTTTTCCGGTGTGTGCCGGTATCCACTTGATTCTGACGTTTCGTTTTTTTATTTCTGTTGTCTCTAGGATGTTGATGGCCTTAGGGCTGATCCTTCCTTTGGCATAGTTCTTGACTGCTTGTCTTGAGTCACTGACAATTGACATGCAGTCTTGATCAGCAAGGGCCAAGGCAATGGCTATTTCTTCGGCTTCTTCAGCATTCTTACAGTTCACGCTGGCTGCTGTTCTTGTTTTCCCTTCGTTGTCCACCACTACTATGGCATAGCTGTCTCTGTTGGCGTACTCCGCCGCGTCCACGTATCTGACATATGTATCCGTTGCGTGCGTGTCCACCATGGCTTTCGCTCTGGCTTGCCTTCTGCCCGCGTTATGCTCTGGATGCATGTTCCGAGGGAGAGGGTCCACCCTGATGAATCTTCTGGCTTCGTCCGGTATTGAGCATTTGGGGCCTTGCTGTCTGTGATACGTTATGTTTAAATTGTCCAGAATTCTTCTTCCGGCCTTTGTTGTAGTGAGTCTCTCCAGTTGGACTGCACGCTGCGCTTCCGCTATTTCGTCGAGCGTGTTGTGCATGCCTAGCCGGAGCAGTCTCTTCGTGCTCGTGTTTTCCGGTAGTCCTAGGGCCAGCTTATACGCTCTTCTGATGAGCACATTGAGCTTGTTCTTCTCGCTTTGGTTCCATCTGTGATACGCTGCCACGTACGTGATATGGCATATTACAAAGGAGTGGACTAGCCTTGTGAGGTTGTCTTCTCTCACTCCGCCTCTCCTGTTCGTGATCCGTTTGAGCATTCTTAGTGCGTTTGCTGCTTTGCCTGTTATTCGTGTGATTGTGCCGCCGTTTGTTCCGTGTGCTTCGATAAGCATACCGAGGATTCGGATCATGTTGACTGTTGGGATTTCGTTGCCGTCGCCGGTTCTGATCTTGATTTTTTCGCTCTCTCTGTTCTTGGTTCGGTGCGCTTTTCGTTGGCTGGTAGATCAGCAGCTCTGATTTGCTCGGAGAGCATCTCAGGCCCGACCCTTCCAAGCTTTCTTCTATCGCCTCTACCGCCCTTTGCAATGTGGCCTCAATGTGCGCGTCGCTTCCGCCATTCACCCACAGTGTAATGTCGTCCGCGTAGATTGTATGGCACAGGTCTTTGATCTGGATCAATCTCTTGGCCACTCGGATCATCACAAGGTTAAAGAGCATGGGCGAGATGACTGCCCCTTGTGGGGTGCCCTGGCTGCCCAGCTCCTTTTCGTCTGCCTGTAGTTCTCCTGCCCTGAGTTCCGCTGTTCGGCCCGTCAAAAAGTCCTTGATATATTGGTATGATCGTTCTCCCATGTTGAGCTCCGACACTTGTCTTAGGACCGCCGCATGCGTGACCTTGTCAAAGGCGCTTTCCAGGTCTAGTCCTAGTATGGCCTTGTTGTCTCTTGTTTTGTCGTCAATGATTTGATGTCTGATTTGGATCATTGCGTCTTGTGTGCTGAGGTGCTGTCGGAAGCCGATGATTGTTTCCGGGTACAGCTCTTCTCCCTCCAGGTACTCTTGCCACCGATTGTGTAGGACGTGCTCCATGGCTTTGCCCACGCAAGATGTTAGTGCGATTGGGCGGAGGTTGTCCGTGCTCAGTGGCTTCCCTGGCTTGGGGATGAGGATTGTCTTGGATTTTTTCCACTGTTTTGGGAGCTTGCCGCTTCTCCAGCATTTGTTGTAATATGCTGTCAGGTTCTCGATGGATTTGTCGTCGAGGTTCCTGAGGATCTTGTTGGTGATGCGATCCGGCCCGGGCGCCGACCTGGTGTTTAGGTAGTGCAGCGCCGTCCGTACCTCTTCGACTTCGATGTCCCGATCGAGACGCTCGTTGGATCGGCCTCGGTACGGGCCGTGCACCACCGTGGGCGTCGTCGGCACGTACCTGTCTCTCAACTTCTGTGTGACGGCTTCGGCTCCATTCTCGGTGACTTCCCGGTGCAGAAGTTTGGCCAGTCTGTCTCGTTGATGCGACTTAGTCTTGGTTTCATCCATGAGGTGTTTGAGGAGATTCCACGCCTTACCGTTGTGTAGCTGGCCGTCGACCGCGCAGCACATCTCGTTCCATTTTTGGTTGCTCAGGACTCTGCAGTGGTTTTCGATTTCTTTGTTGAGCTCAGCCACTTTCTTTCGCAGTCTTCTGTTAAGTCGTGGCTTTTTCCACCTGTCTTGGATGGCTTTTTTCGCCTCGATCAGGTGTGCCAGCCTGCTATCCATGGCTTCCGTTTCCACGTCCGTTTCAATCTCCTTTGTTGCCTCTCGCACGTTGCGTGCGATTTTGTCGGTCCATTCGTCGATGTCGTCTATCTCTTCGACGTCCGCTTCTTCTCGGTTCTTGATCTTCCTGAACTCCGACCAGTCGATCCACGTGTATTTCTTTACGTTGTTCTTCTGGTCGCCCGGGACTGGCACCGTGATTTCCACTATTACATGATCACTGCCCAGGTCGTCTCCAGTGTTTCTCCACTTGATGACTGCGTCCGCGTCGTTCTTCACGAACGTAAGGTCTGGCGTGGTGTCCCTCGATATCGAGTTGCCGATCCTCGTCGGGTACGCTGGGTCCGTGATTAGGATGTAGTCGAGCTCGGTTGCGTCTTGTGCTAGATTCCTGCCTTTGACGTTGTTTTTGAGGTAGCCTCACGATTGGTGCATCGCGTTGAAGTCTCCGCAAGCGAGTAGTTTGGAGTCTTTAGCGATGTTTCCGGCCTTGTGGAGCAGTGACTTGAATCGCTGGTGCTTCTGGGACGGGCTGCTATATAGGTTCAGGATGAATAGGCTCTTTTTGTTGTTCTTGGTCGGTATAACTTCCGTGTAGACGTGTTCAATCTTGTTTTTGATTTCGTGTTCCAAAAAAGTCAGTCCTTTTCTGACCAGCGTGCATAGGCCTCTTCCACCTGCCGGGCCCACTTGCACTCTGTATCCGGGAAGGGTTGGCGTTGCGGTGAGCGTTTCTTGTAGTAGGATCACGTCCGGCTTTTTCTTGGCGTGTTCGATGTGCTGCTGTAGTACTGCCCGCTTTGGTTGGAGGCCGCGGCAGTTCCACTGCCATACGGTTATGCTTGGTGGATCGGGGGCCATGGTTGTCCTGATTGGTAGTTGTTGCCGGGTTCTTGGTTGATCTGGTGCATCACCGGTGTCATCATTTGATCTATGCTTGCTCTCATGTCTGCCAGTATGCTGTCTTGCTGTTGAATCTTTTTTTCGAGGGTTTCAGTAATCCTCTGGATTGTCTTGTTGAGTTGCTCCCGGATGTCGTGTATTGTTACTTTTTCTTCTTGTTCTTCAATAAGTCGTTTCTTTGCTGCTGGCCCCTCGTTCGTCTCTGTTATGACCTTGCTGATGCTTGGTTGGTCTGTCAGTTGCTGCCTGTCAGTCAACTCTCTCTTGAGGCTGTTCACGCTTTGGGTGAGTTGCTGAATCATCGCTCTCAGCTCCGCATTTTCTTTGCGGATGTCCTCGTTCTCTTTGCGTAGTATACCTATCATCTCCTCTTCCTTGCTCTGGATTCGCTGTTTCTTGTGTCCCGCGCTCTTCTCTGGGTTTCCCGTCTTGCCGCCGGTGACGCGCACCGTGTCTGCCCAGCTCACTTTTTCTCTGGATGGAGATCGTCCGCGTCGAGTGCTGTTGTCGCGGCTTTGCCTTCTTTGTTTGCTATTGTCCCGTGATTGCGAGCGGTTCCGAGAAGGCGTCCCTGGATTATGCGCAGCTGGAGTGTCGAGCGGTGGAAAATTGCACGCTTGCGTCAGCTGTTCTTCTGCTTTGCGCCTTTCCCACTGCCGCTTACGCACCACGTACGGGGTCTTATATCTTGCTCGGCACTGTTTATCTCCTGTGAGGTGCTTATCCCCACAAAGCTTGCACTTTGGCGTGCACGTATGACCTTCTTTGGGGTTTTTCTCACCGCAGCCTCTGCATGCCCGCTCGTTTGGTGTTGGGCACACATCTTTACGATGTCCTACTCGGCCGCATTGGTGGCACACGTCTACTTGTTTGCGATAAAGCTGACACTTGATGAGGGCGTTTCCATACCTGACATAGTTGGGAACCTTGCCTCCGCTGAAGGCTACGATGACTGTTGTTGACGTTCCGATGCGTTTAGCGCCCAAGGCTAGCGGGTTCCGTTCGTTGACGATTCTTGCGTCTATGTCTCTCGGCGTTTCGCTGAGCGGGATGCCTCTAATTACTCCTTTAACTGTGTCGTGCGGGGTCGTGCGATATGCGCTCACCTCGTGTTGGTTTCCGCTGACGACGATGCCTTGAATACCTTCATAGCGTCTTGCGTTCTCTTCTTTCGGCGTGCTGATGACGACGATGTTTTGTTGCGCGTTTATGCACATCGTGTCTTCCTTTCCGGCCTCCTCGGTGATCCCGGCTGCCACGTGTATGGCGGCCATTACGTCAACTACTCCCGTCTTCGCCACGTGTATTCCGCCTCGTGGTCGGACTACAATCTTGGTTTCCTCCCTTGGCATCGCCGGCATCCTCGCTGCTTTGATTGCCGAGATCCTCGTATTTCTTGCCTGCTTTTCGGTTTTGCGTCTGTCGTCCCCTTCGTTGGTGGTTCCCGTCTTCTTCTGCCGACGCCTGGCGTATCGCTCGCCTGCGGTTCTCCATCCTGCTTCTTGGTTGAAATCTTCCGGTGGGATTTCCTCTCCCTCCACTGGCACATATTTTCCACGGCCCTGGTCTTGAGTGCAGGTTTCCATCTCTTGCTGTAATGACGCTCCCTCGGGCGTGCCCAGACTCGCCGCCAGCATGGCGGCCCGTCTAGTCGTTCCTCGTTAGGCTTAGCGTTGCGTCGACCAGCACTGACAGAAAAATCTAACAAGTCCGCAAATTTTCACTTGCCTGTTGGGATTTTGGTATCCACTGATGTCGCTTAACTCCCCGAACACGCTGAATAAAGGTGGATGACCGTTGTGGCTAATTAGCACTGCATGATGAACCATAAATTGCGGAGCCGATGCGAGACACGTCCACTCACTTCGGCGATCGCAGCGCCCCTCCAAGACAACCGAATCTTTGAACTTGAGAAGATGAATGCCCTCGATCTGCTAGTGTATAGGGTACAGGATGAACGGAGCATCTTGTCATATCCACAATTTGTAAAAACAACGTATTTTCGATGTTTACCAGATGCGGAAAGCGTATTCAAGAGACCATTCTGAGACTAGACAGCCACTCTTGGAAGACTGAAGAGTGCATTGATGTGAAGAATTGATGTGCAACCGTCGATGTGAAAATGATCAACCACCTGCCACGGGACGTCGCTAAGGACTCTTCTTGCTGAAATGAATTATAATTAATTACTTCAATCTTTACTCAATTCGAATGTTGACGCTTCTGTGGATAGGAAACAAAGGTTCAAAAGGCGTCGGGAACGGAAACAGCGACAGAACGACATTCCACTACAGCTACGGAGGAAAAGAAACACAAAAAGGCCTTGAAGCAGTATCCATACCTGTTTCGGGGAGGGTCAAATGAAAAATCAAAAATCCGAAGACGACAAGTGCTAGCGGGAATATCGCATCTACAACTGGCAAACGTCTCAGTGCTGGAATGTGAAATGATGAGTTCTGCTAATCGCATACCTTCGTGGTATTTTAATGCCAAGGACTCATTGGTACTCTGCGCTAATTTCGTCATGGTCGGCAACCGTTGGGAGCAGTGAAAGTGAAATAGCACGGTACAAAACTGGTTTCACCACAGGTGTATCAGAGAGGCCGGTACACCAAATGATGGTCACTTGCGAAAGGCGTCCTAACTAAAACTGTTGCCCACTCGGAACCAGACAGTGCTTGGTTGGGACCACTAGCCGCCCAGGTGGAACCAGCTATCATGTAGTTGAGACAGCTGCGCCCAGCTTTGATGAGCTGCCGCGCAATATGGGACCAACTACATCCCTGCAGGACCACCTGCCGCCCTTGTGGAACCAAGTGCAGATCCTGTTGGGACCGGTTGCTGCACAGTTAGGTGGACAGCCTCCCTGTTAGCAGAAGTGGTACTCAATAGTAAAAACAAAGGCAGCTTGTCTTATGTAACGACAAGATAAGCTAAGCGATGTCAACGACGCGGAATCAAGCGAATCCTAATGTCTTTATGTTCCGCCGTGTCAGTGAAGTCCAAATACCAAGTCCAAGCACTAGGTGCCAGAAGAGCAACAACGGCCTTGAAGGATCTTGCTGACAAACTCCATTACGCGATGCCGAAACACCACTACAGAAGTGATTACCCAGAAGGAGGCACTGGAGGAAGAACTTTCACGAAACTCTGATTGACACAGAAACCCTACGGCAACTGAGATAAGTGAGCACACGATGCTCTCCACAACGGTACAAATTATGGCGCAACTCTTCCAGCAACGAATTGTAATACAAGACAACCCATTCAATGCAAGGAAAGGCGATGGCGCCACACAAGCGCGTATTTAAAGGTGCGCAATGCAGTTTGTGCCAATGATCGACACCACCTCAGCATCACCAACATTGTACGGTGCAGACGAGAACGTCTGGGAAAGGATGACTGATGACTGCAGTGGATGGCAGGTCGAATGTGTTCGTGGACTGAAACTCCTTCGCCGAGCACCGGAATCGGCAGACTTCGTGTACGCAAAGCAGCTTGTCTTAGAACAGACGGCGTGAGCTTCAAGAGCTAGGCATAAGTAGCAATCCTACGAAAGGCGTTTGACAAGAAACCACTGTTGAAGCAATGGGAGGAGAACAATAATGGATGGCAGCGGAAAGATGGCGAAACTTCTATCGACTATATGTACGGGTAACCCAACTGATAAAATGCAGCAAGTGCGCCATAATTGAAGATTTCTTGAGTGGTTAATCCAAGGTGTCCGATCAGACAGGGCAGTGACCGAACTCCCCGCGTTTCACGATATGAGCAAAGGGAAGCAGTTGGGATTCATCATCAATACAGCACCTCGATAGGCAAATGACTCCTGCAAATACCGACGCCGCACATTTGAAAAGACTCCAGCAGAGCCAGGCACCCACAAGTGAACTGAAGGGACATTTCCTACAGCACGTCAGCATGTGAGACTTCTTGCCGATGCCAATGTACGTTGCTTTAAACACGGGAACCACGCAACAGCCGACAGAAGCGGCGACATGTTGAAGGTAGCCGCCGGGAAAAGTAAACGAGAAGAAAGCAAAGAGCTCTGCACCAACCACATTGTAATGGCGTGCACGGAAGACAACCGAATCTTTGAACTTGAGAAGATGAATGCCCTCGATCTGCTAGTGTATAGGGTACGGGATGAACGGAGCATCTTGTCATATCCACAATTTGTAAAAACAACGTATTTTCGATGTTTACCAGATACGGAAAGCGTATTCAAGAGACCATTCTGAGACTAGACAGCCACTGTTGGAAGACTGAAGAGTGCATTGATGTGAAGAATTGATGTGCAACCGTCGATGTGAAAATGATCAACCACCTGCCACGGGACGTCGCTAAGGACTCTTCTTGCTGAAATGAATTATAGTTAATTACTTCAATCTTTACTCAATTCGAATGTTGACGCTTCTGTGGATAGGAAACAAAGGTTGAAAAGGCGTCGGGAACGGAAACAGCGACAGAACGACATTCCACTACAGCTACGGAGGAAAAGAAACATAAAAAGGCCTTGAAGCAGTATCCATACCTCTTTCGGGGAGGGTCAAATGAAAGTTCAAAAAGCCGAAGACCACAAGTGCCAGCGGGAATATCGCATCTACAACTGGCAAACGTGTCAGTGCTGGAATGTGAAATGATGAGTTCTGCTAATCGCATACCTTCGTGGTATTTTAATGCCAAGGACTCATTGGTACTCTGCTCTAATTTCGTCATGGTCGGCAACCGTTGGGAGCAGTGAAAGTGAAATAGCACGGTACAAAACTGGTTTCACCACAGGTGTATCAGAGAGGCCGGTACACCAAATGATGGTCACTTGCGAAAGGCGTCCTAACTAAAACTGTTGCCCACTCGGAACCAGACAGTGCTTGGTTGGGACCACTAGCCGCCCAGGTGGAACCAGCTATCATGTAGTTGAGACAGCTGCGCCCAGCTTTGATGAGCTGCCGCGCAATATGGGACCAACTACATCCCTGCAGGACCACCTGCCGCCCTTGTGGAACCAAGTGCAGATCCTGTTGGGACCGGTTGCTGCACAGTTAGGTGGACAGCCTCCCTGTTAGCAGAAGTGGTACTCAATAGTAAAAACAAAGGCAGCTTGTCTTATGTAACGACAAGATAAGCTAAGCGATGTCAACGACGCGGAATCAAGCGAATCCTAATGTCTTTATGTTCCGCCGTGTCAGTGAAGTCCAAATACCAAGTCCAAGCACAAGGTGCCAGAAGAGCAACAACGGCCTTGAAGGATCTTGCTGACAAACTCCATTACGCGATGCCGAAACACCACTACAGAAGTGATTACCGAGAAGGAGGCGCTGGAGGAAGAACTTTCACGAAACTCTGATTGACACAGAAACCCTACGGCAACTGAGATAAGTGAGCACACGATGCTCTCCACAACGGTACAAATTATGGCGCAACTCTTCCAGCAACGAATTGTAATACAAGACAACCCATTCAATGCAAGGAATGGCGATGGCGCCACACAAGCGCGTATTTAAAGGTGCGCAATGCAGTTTGTGCCAATGATCGACACCACCTCAGCATCACCAACATTGTACGGTGCAGACGAGAACGTCTGGGAAAGGATGACTGATGACTGCAGTGGATGGCAGGTCGAATGTGTTCGTGGACTGAAACTCCTTCGCCGAGCACCGGAATCGGCAGACTTCGTGTACGCAAAGCAGCTTGTCTTAGAACAGACGGCGTGAGCTTCAAGAGCTAGGCATAAGTAGCAATCCTACGAAAGGCGTTTGACAAGAAACCACTGTTGAAGCAATGGGAGGAGAACAATAATGGATGGCAGCGGAAAGATGGCGAAACTTCTATCGACTATATGTACGGGTAACCCAACTGATAAAATGCAGCAAGTACGCCATAATTGAAGATTTCTTGAGTGGTTAATCCAAGGTGTCCGATCAGACAGGGCAGTGACCGAACTCCCCGCGTTTCACGATATGAGCAAAGGGAAGCAGTTGGGATTCATCATCAATACAGCACCTCGATAGGCAAATGACTCCTGCAAATACCGACGCCGCACATTTGAAAAGACTCCAGCAGAGCCAGGCACCCACAAGTGAACTGAAGGGACATTTCCTACAGCACGTCAGCATGTGAGACTTCTTGCCGATGCCAATGTACGTTGCTTTAAACACGGGAACCACGCAACAGCCGACAGAAGCGGCGACATGTTGAAGGTAGCCGCCGGGAAAAGTAAACGAGAAGAAAGCAAAGAGCTCTGCACCAACCACATCGTAATGGCGTGCACGGAAGACAACCGAATCTTTGAACTTGAGAAGATGAATGCCCTCGATCTGCTAGTGTATAGGGTACGGGATGAACGGAGCATCTTGTCATATCCACAATTTGTAAAAACAACGTATTTTCGATGTTTACCAGATACGGAAAGCGTATTCAAGAGACCATTCTGAGACTAGACAGCCACTGTTGGAAGACTGAAGAGTGCATTGATGTGAAGAATTGATGTGCAACCGTCGATGTGAAAATGATCAACCACCTGCCACGGGACGTCGCTAAGGACTCTTCTTGCTGAAATGAATTATAGTTAATTACTTCAATCTTTACTCAATTCGAATGTTGACGCTTCTGTGGATAGGAAACAAAGGTTGAAAAGGCGTCGGGAACGGAAACAGCGACAGAACGACATTCCACTACAGCTACGGAGGAAAAGAAACACAAAAAGGCCTTGAAGCAGTATCCATACCTCTTTCGGGGAGGGTCAAATGAAAGTTCAAAAAGCCGAAGACCACAAGTGCCAGCGGGAATATCGCATCTACAACTGGCAAACGTCTCAGTGCTGGAATGTGAAATGATGAGTTCTGCTAATCGCATACCTTCGTGGTATTTTAATGCCAAGGACTCATTGGTACTCTGCGCTAATTTCGTCATGGTCGGCAACCGTTGGGAGCAGTGAAAGTGAAATAGCACGGTACAAAACTGGTTTCACCACAGGTGTATCAGAGAGGCCGGTACACCAAATGATGGTCACTTGCGAAAGGCGTCCTAACTAAAACTGTTGCCCACTCGGAACCAGACAGTGCTTGGTTGGGACCACTAGCCGCCCAGGTGGAACCAGCTATCATGTAGTTGAGACAGCTGCGCCCAGCTTTGATGAGCTGCCGCGCAATATGGGACCAACTACATCCCTGCAGGACCACCTGCCGCCCTTGTGGAACCAAGTGCAGATCCTGTTGGGACCGGTTGCTGCGCAGTTAGGTGGACAGCCTCCCTGTTAGCAGAAGTGGTACTCAATAGTAAAAACAAAGGCAGCTTGTCTTATGTAACGACAAGATAAGCTAAGCGATGTCAACGACGCGGAATCAAGCGAATCCTAATGTCTTTATGTTCCGCCGTGTCAGTGAAGTCCAAATACCAAGTCCAAGCACAAGGTGCCAGAAGAGCAACAACGGCCTTGAAGGATCTTGCCTGACAAACTCCATTACGCGATGCCGAAACACCACTACAGAAGTGATTACCGAGAAGGAGGCGCTGGAGGAAGAACTTTCACGAAACTCTGATTGACACAGAAACCCTACGGCAACTGAGATAAGTGAGCACACGATGCTCTCCACAACGGTACAAATTATGGCGCAACTCTTCCAGCAACGAATTGTAATACAAGACAACCCATTCAATGCAAGGAATGGCGATGGCGCCACACAAGCGCGTATTTAAAGGTGCGCAATGCAGTTTGTGCCAATGATCGACACCACCTCAGCATCACCAACATTGTACGGTGCAGACGAGAACGTCTGGGAAAGGATGAGTGATGACTGCATTGGATGGCAGGTCGAATGTGTTCGTGGACTGAAACTCCTTCGCCGAGCACCGGAATCGGCAGACTTCGTGTACGCAAAGCAGCTTGTCTTAGAACAGACGGCGTGAGCTTCAAGAGCTAGGCATAAGTAGCAATCCTACGAAAGGCATTTGACAAGAAACCAGTGTTGAACAAATGAGAGGAGAACAATAATGGATGGCAGCGGAAAGATGGCGAAACTTCTATCGACTATATGTACGGGTAACCCAACTGATAAAATGCAGCAAGTACGCCATAATTGAAGATTTCTTGAGTGGTTAATCCAAGGTGTCCGATCAGACAGGGCAGTGACCGAACTCCCCGCGTTTCACGATATGAGCAAAGAGAAGCAGTTGGGATTCATCATCAATACAGCACCTCGATAGGCAAATGACTCCTGCAAATACCGACGCCGCACATTTGAAAAGACTCCAGCAGAGCCAGGCACCCACAAGTGAACTGAAGGGACATTTCCTACAGCACGTCAGCAGGTGCGACTTCTTGCCGATGCCAATGTACGTTGCTTTAAACACGGGAACCACGCAACCGCCGACAGAAGCGGCGACATGTTGAAGGTAGCCGCCGGGAAAAGTAAACGAGAAGAAAGCAAAGAGCTCTGCACCAACCACATCGTAATGGCGTGCACGGAAGACAACCGATTGGATTGGATTGGAAAAACGTTTATTTGACCTGCAGTAAAGCGCGCGCGCTTTAGACGCGGCCTACGTCGTCTTCTTGGCGCGCCTGCAAGTGTCTCGACTCGCCTTTTCAGGCTCGCCGAGTCCCTGCCTGGCTAACGCCTCGATGACCCGCTGGATGGCCTTGAGTTGCGTTTCTTGGTCTTCTGTCCGCGTCGCCCATTCGAGCGACGGCGGGAATATCCGTCTTCGTGCTTCATCCGGATGCTTTTTGCAATCCCACAGAATGTGTTCCATGGTGGCTCTTTCGTCACGGCACACCTTGCACTTGTCGTCTGGGTACGCGTCCGGGTACACCTTGTGTAGTACTGCTGGGTTCGGCAGCGTTCTTGTTTGTAGCTGTCTGAACAGGACAGCCTGTCTCCTGTTTAGGCTCTTGTGTGGTTGTGGCAGTTCTCTCCTTGCCAGTCTGTACAGTTTGGTGATTTCATCGTATCCTGTCATTCTGTCTTTGTTGATGTACCACAGCTCCGGGCATTCCTCTCGGCCGCGGTCCGTTAGCTCTCGCGCCCGAGCATTTGCCGTTTCGTTGTGGTTTGTGTTTTCCTCCGATACTTTTCCGGTGTGTGCCGGTATCCACTTGATTCTGACGTTTCGTTTTTTTATTTCTGTTGTCTCTAGGATGTTGATGGCCTTAGGGCTGATCCTTCCTTTGGCATAGTTCTTGACTGCTTGTCTTGAGTCACTGACAATTGACATGCAGTCTTGATCAGCAAGGGCCAAGGCAATGGCTATTTCTTCGGCTTCTTCAGCATTCTTACAGTTCACGCTGGCTGCTGTTCTTGTTTTCCCTTCGTTGTCCACCACTACTATGGCATAGCTGTCTCTGTTGGCGTACTCCGCCGCGTCCACGTATCTGACATATGTATCCGTTGCGTGCGTGTCCACCATGGCTTTCGCTCTGGCTTGCCTTCTGCCCGCGTTATGCTCTGGATGCATGTTCCGAGGGAGAGGGTCCACCCTGATGAATCTTCTGGCTTCGTCCGGTATTGAGCATTTGGGGCCTTGCTGTCTGTGATACGTTATGTTTAAATTGTCCAGAATTCTTCTTCCGGCCTTTGTTGTAGTGAGTCTCTCCAGTTGGACTGCACGCTGCGCTTCCGCTATTTCGTCGAGCGTGTTGTGCATGCCTAGCCGGAGCAGTCTCTTCGTGCTCGTGTTTTCCGGTAGTCCTAGGGCCAGCTTATACGCTCTTCTGATGAGCACATTGAGCTTGTTCTTCTCGCTTTGGTTCCATCTGTGATACGCTGCCACGTACGTGATATGGCATATTACAAAGGAGTGGACTAGCCTTGTGAGGTTGTCTTCTCTCACTCCGCCTCTCCTGTTCGTGATCCGTTTGAGCATTCTTAGTGCGTTTGCTGCTTTGCCTGTTATTCGTGTGATTGTGCCGCCGTTTGTTCCGTGTGCTTCGATAAGCATACCGAGGATTCGGATCATGTTGACTGTTGGGATTTCGTTGCCGTCGCCGGTTCTGATCTTGATTTTTTCGCTCTCTCTGTTCTTGGTTCGGTGCGCTTTTGTTGGCTGGTAGATCAGCAGCTCTGATTTGCTCGGAGAGCATCTCAGGCCCGACCCTTCCAAGCTTTCTTCTATCGCCTCTACCGCCCTTTGCAATGTGGCCTCAATGTGCGCGTCGCTTCCGCCATTCACCCACAGTGTAATGTCGTCCGCGTAGATTGTATGGCACAGGTCTTTGATCTGGATCAATCTCTTGGCCACTCGGATCATCACAAGGTTAAAGAGCATGGGCGAGATGACTGCCCCTTGTGGGGTGCCCTGGCTGCCCAGCTCCTTTTCGTCTGCCTGTAGTTCTCCTGCCCTGAGTTCCGCTGTTCGGCCCGTCAAAAAGTCCTTGATATATTGGTATGATCGTTCTCCCATGTTGAGCTCCGACACTTGTCTTAGGACCGCCGCATGCGTGACCTTGTCAAAGGCGCTTTCCAGGTCTAGTCCTAGTATGGCCTTGTTGTCTCTTGTTTTGTCGTCAATGATTTGATGTCTGATTTGGATCATTGCGTCTTGTGTGCTGAGGTGCTGTCGGAAGCCGATGATTGTTTCCGGGTACAGCTCTTCTCCCTCCAGGTACTCTTGCCACCGATTGTGTAGGACGTGCTCCATGGCTTTGCCCACGCAAGATGTTAGTGCGATTGGGCGGAGGTTGTCCGTGCTCAGTGGCTTCCCTGGCTTGGGGATGAGGATTGTCTTGGATTTTTTCCACTGTTTTGGGAGCTTGCCGCTTCTCCAGCATTTGTTGTAATATGCTGTCAGGTTCTCGATGGATTTGTCGTCGAGGTTCCTGAGGATCTTGTTGGTGATGCGATCCGGCCCGGGCGCCGACCTGGTGTTTAGGTAGTGCAGCGCCGTCCGTACCTCTTCGACTTCGATGTCCCGATCGAGACGCTCGTTGGATCGGCCTCGGTACGGGCCGTGCACCACCGTGGGCGTCGTCGGCACGTACCTGTCTCTCAACTTCTGTGTGACGGCTTCGGCTCCATTCTCGGTGACTTCCCGGTGCAGAAGTTTGGCCAGTCTGTCTCGTTGATGCGACTTAGTCTTGGTTTCATCCATGAGGTGTTTGAGGAGATTCCACGCCTTACCGTTGTGTAGCTGGCCGTCGACCGCGCAGCACATCTCGTTCCATTTTTGGTTGCTCAGGACTCTGCAGTGGTTTTCGATTTCTTTGTTGAGCTCAGCCACTTTCTTTCGCAGTCTTCTGTTAAGTCGTGGCTTTTTCCACCTGTCTTGGATGGCTTTTTTCGCCTCGATCAGGTGTGCCAGCCTGCTATCCATGGCTTCCGTTTCCACGTCCGTTTCAATCTCCTTTGTTGCCTCTCGCACGTTGCGTGCGATTTTGTCGGTCCATTCGTCGATGTCGTCTATCTCTTCGACGTCCGCTTCTTCTCGGTTCTTGATCTTCCTGAACTCCGACCAGTCGATCCACGTGTATTTCTTTACGTTGTTCTTCTGGTCGCCCGGGACTGGCACCGTGATTTCCACTATTACATGATCACTGCCCAGGTCGTCTCCAGTGTTTCTCCACTTGATGACTGCGTCCGCGTCGTTCTTCACGAACGTAAGGTCTGGCGTGGTGTCCCTCGATATCGAGTTGCCGATCCTCGTCGGGTACGCTGGGTCCGTGATTAGGATGTAGTCGAGCTCGGTTGCGTCTTGTGCTAGATTCCTGCCTTTGACGTTGTTTTTGAGGTAGCCTCACGATTGGTGCATCGCGTTGAAGTCTCCGCAAGCGAGTAGTTTGGAGTCTTTAGCGATGTTTCCGGCCTTGTGGAGCAGTGACTTGAATCGCTGGTGCTTCTGGGACGGGCTGCTATATAGGTTCAGGATGAATAGGCTCTTTTTGTTGTTCTTGGTCGGTATAACTTCCGTGTAGACGTGTTCAATCTTGTTTTTGATTTCGTGTTCCAAAAAAGTCAGTCCTTTTCTGACCAGCGTGCATAGGCCTCTTCCACCTGCCGGGCCCACTTGCACTCTGTATCCGGGAAGGGTTGGCGTTGCGGTGAGCGTTTCTTGTAGTAGGATCACGTCCGGCTTTTTCTTGGCGTGTTCGATGTGCTGCTGTAGTACTGCCCGCTTTGGTTGGAGGCCGCGGCAGTTCCACTGCCATACGGTTATGCTTGGTGGATCGGGGGCCATGGTTGTCCTGATTGGTAGTTGTTGCCGGGTTCTTGGTTGATCTGGTGCATCACCGGTGTCATCATTTGATCTATGCTTGCTCTCATGTCTGCCAGTATGCTGTCTTGCTGTTGAATCTTTTTTTCGAGGGTTTCAGTAATCCTCTGGATTGTCTTGTTGAGTTGCTCCCGGATGTCGTGTATTGTTACTTTTTCTTCTTGTTCTTCAATAAGTCGTTTCTTTGCTGCTGGCCCCTCGTTCGTCTCTGTTATGACCTTGCTGATGCTTGGTTGGTCTGTCAGTTGCTGCCTGTCAGTCAACTCTCTCTTGAGGCTGTTCACGCTTTGGGTGAGTTGCTGAATCATCGCTCTCAGCTCCGCATTTTCTTTGCGGATGTCCTCGTTCTCTTTGCGTAGTATACCTATCATCTCCTCTTCCTTGCTCTGGATTCGCTGTTTCTTGTGTCCCGCGCTCTTCTCTGGGTTTCCCGTCTTGCCGCCGGTGACGCGCACCGTGTCTGCCCAGCTCACTTTTTCTCCGGATGGAGATCGTCCGCGTCGAGTGCTGTTGTCGCGGCTTTGCCTTCTTTGTTTGCTATTGTCCCGTGATTGCGAGCGGTTCCGAGAAGGCGTCCCTGGATTATGCGCAGCTGGAGTGTCGAGCGGTGGAAAATTCCACGCTTGCGTCAGCTGTTCTTCTGCTTTGCGCCTTTCCCACTGCCGCTTACGCACCACAGTACGGGGTCTTATATCTTGCTCGGCACTGTTTATCTCCTGTGAGGTGCTTATCCCCACAAAGCTTGCACTTTGGCGTGCACGTATGACCTTCTTTGGGGTTTTTCTCACCGCAGCCTCTGCATGCCCGCTCGTTTGGTGTTGGGCACACATCTTTACGATGTCCTACTCGGCCGCATTGGTGGCACACGTCTACTTGTTTGCGATAAAGCTGACACTTGATGAGGGCGTTTCCATACCTGACATAGTTGGGAACCTTGCCTCCGCTGAAGGCTACGATGACTGTTGTTGACGTTCCGATGCGTTTAGCGCCCAAGGCTAGCGGGTTCCGTTCGTTGACGATTCTTGCGTCTATGTCTCTCGGCGTTTCGCTGAGCGGGATGCCTCTAATTACTCCTTTAACTGTGTCGTGCGGGGTCGTGCGATATGCGCTCACCTCGTGTTGGTTTCCGCTGACGACGATGCCTTGAATACCTTCATAGCGTCTTGCGTTCTCTTCTTTCGGCGTGCTGATGACGACGATGTTTTGTTGCGCGTTTATGCACATCGTGTCTTCCTTTCCGGCCTCCTCGGTGATCCCGGCTGCCACGTGTATGGCGGCCATTACGTCAACTACTCCCGTCTTCGCCACGTGTATTCCGCCTCGTGGTCGGACTACAATCTTGGTTTCCTCCCTTGGCATCGCCGGCATCCTCGCTGCTTTGATTGCCGAGATCCTCGTATTTCTTGCCTGCTTTTCGGTTTTGCGTCTGTCGTCCCCTTCGTTGGTGGTTCCCGTCTTCTTCTGCCGACGCCTGGCGTATCGCTCGCCTGCGGTTCTCCATCCTGCTTCTTGGTTGAAATCTTCCGGTGGGATTTCCTCTCCCTCCACTGGCACATATTTTCCACGGCCCTGGTCTTGAGTGCAGGTTTCCATCTCTTGCTGTAATGACGCTCCCTCGGGCGTGCCCAGACTCGCCGCCAGCATGGCGGCCCGTCTAGTCGTTCCTCGTTAGGCTTAGCGTTGCGTCGACCAGCACTGACAGAAAAATCTAACAAGTCCGCAAATTTTCACTTGCCTGTTGGGATTTTGGTATCCACTGATGTCGCTTAACTCCCCGAACACGCTGATAAAGGTGGATGACCGTTGTGGCTAATTAGCACTGCATGATGAACCATAAATTGCGGAGCCGATGCGAGACACGTCCACTCACTTCGGCGATCGCAGCGCCCCTCCAAGACAACCGAATCTTTGAACTTGAGAAGATGAATGCCCTCGATCTGCTAGTGTATAGGGTACAGGATGAACGGAGCATCTTGTCATATCCACAATTTGTAAAAACAACGTATTTTCGATGTTTACCAGATGCGGAAAGCGTATTCAAGAGACCATTCTGAGACTAGACAGCCACTCTTGGAAGACTGAAGAGTGCATTGATGTGAAGAATTGATGTGCAACATTTCGATGTGAAAATGATCAACCACCTGCCACGGGACGTCGCTAAGGACTCTTCTTGCTGAAATGAATTATAATTAATTACTTCAATCTTTACTCAATTCGAATGTTGACGCTTCTGTGGATAGGAAACAAAGGTTCAAAAGGCGTCGGGAACGGAAACAGCGACAGAACGACATTCCACTACAGCTACGGAGGAAAAGAAACACAAAAAGGCCTTGAAGCAGTATCCATACCTCTTTCGGGGAGGGTCAAATGAAAAATCAAAAATCCGAAGACGACAAGTGCTAGCGGGAATATCGCATCTACAACTGGCAAACGTCTCAGTGCTGGAATGTGAAATGATGAGTTCTGCTAATCGCATACCTTCGTGGTATTTTAATGCCAAGGACTCATTGGTACTCTGCGCTAATTTCGTCATGGTCGGCAACCGTTGGGAGCAGTGAAAGTGAAATAGCACGGTACAAAACTGGTTTCACCACAGGTGTATCAGAGAGGCCGGTACACCAAATGATGGTCACTTGCGAAAGGCGTCCTAACTAAAACTGTTGCCCACTCGGAACCAGACAGTGCTTGGTTGGGACCACTAGCCGCCCAGGTGGAACCAGCTATCATGTAGTTGAGACAGCTGCGCCCAGCTTTGATGAGCTGCCGCGCAATATGGGACCAACTACATCCCTGCAGGACCACCTGCCGCCCTTGTGGAACCAAGTGCAGATCCTGTTGGGACCGGTTGCTGCACAGTTAGGTGGACAGCCTCCCTGTTAGCAGAAGTGGTACTCAATAGTAAAAACAAAGGCAGCTTGTCTTATGTAACGACAAGATAAGCTAAGCGATGTCAACGACGCGGAATCAAGCGAATCCTAATGTCTTTATGTTCCGCCGTGTCAGTGAAGTCCAAATACCAAGTCCAAGCACTAGGTGCCAGAAGAGCAACAACGGCCTTGAAGGATCTTGCTGACAAACTCCATTACGCGATGCCGAAACACCACTACAGAAGTGATTACCCAGAAGGAGGCACTGGAGGAAGAACTTTCACGAAACTCTGATTGACACAGAAACCCTACGGCAACTGAGATAAGTGAGCACACGATGCTCTCCACAACGGTACAAATTATGGCGCAACTCTTCCAGCAACGAATTGTAATACAAGACAACCCATTCAATGCAAGGAAAGGCGATGGCGCCACACAAGCGCGTATTTAAAGGTGCGCAATGCAGTTTGTGCCAATGATCGACACCACCTCAGCATCACCAACATTGTACGGTGCAGACGAGAACGTCTGGGAAAGGATGACTGATGACTGCAGTGGATGGCAGGTCGAATGTGTTCGTGGACTGAAACTCCTTCGCCGAGCACCGGAATCGGCAGACTTCGTGTACGCAAAGCAGCTTGTCTTAGAACAGACGGCGTGAGCTTCAAGAGCTAGGCATAAGTAGCAATCCTACGAAAGGCGTTTGACAAGAAACCACTGTTGAAGCAATGGGAGGAGAACAATAATGGATGGCAGCGGAAAGATGGCGAAACTTCTATCGACTATATGTACGGGTAACCCAACTGATAAAATGCAGCAAGTACGCCATAATTGAAGATTTCTTGAGTGGTTAATCCAAGGTGTCCGATCAGACAGGGCAGTGACCGAACTCCCCGCGTTTCACGATATGAGCAAAGGGAAGCAGTTGGGATTCTTCATCAATACAGCACCTCGATAGGCAAATGACTCCTGCAAATACCGACGCCGCACATTTGAAAAGACTCCAGCAGAGCCAGGCACCCACAAGTGAACTGAAGGGACATTTCCTACAGCACGTCAGCATGTGAGACTTCTTGCCGATGCCAATGTACGTTGCTTTAAACACGGGAACCACGCAACAGCCGACAGAAGCGGCGACATGTTGAAGGTAGCCGCCGGGAAAAGTAAACGAGAAGAAAGCAAAGAGCTCTGCACCAACCACATTGTAATGGCGTGCACGGAAGACAACCGAATCTTTGAACTTGAGAAGATGAATGCCCTCGATCTGCTAGTGTATAGGGTACGGGATGAACGGAGCATCTTGTCATATCCACAATTTGTAAAAACAACGTATTTTCGATGTTTACCAGATACGGAAAGCGTATTCAAGAGACCATTCTGAGACTAGACAGCCACTGTTGGAAGACTGAAGAGTGCATTGATGTGAAGAATTGATGTGCAACCGTCGATGTGAAAATGATCAACCACCTGCCACGGGACGTCGCTAAGGACTCTTCTTGCTGAAATGAATTATAGTTAATTACTTCAATCTTTACTCAATTCGAATGTTGACGCTTCTGTGGATAGGAAACAAAGGTTGAAAAGGCGTCGGGAACGGAAACAGCGACAGAACGACATTCCACTACAGCTACGGAGGAAAAGAAACACAAAAAGGCCTTGAAGCAGTATCCATACCTCTTTCGGGGAGGGTCAAATGAAAGTTCAAAAAGCCGAAGACCACAAGTGCCAGCGGGAATATCGCATCTACAACTGGCAAACGTCTCAGTGCTGGAATGTGAAATGATGAGTTCTGCTAATCGCATACCTTCGTGGTATTTTAATGCCAAGGACTCATTGGTACTCTGCGCTAATTTCGTCATGGTCGGCAACCGTTGGGAGCAGTGAAAGTGAAATAGCACGGTACAAAACTGGTTTCACCACAGGTGTATCAGAGAGGCCGGTACACCAAATGATGGTCACTTGCGAAAGGCGTCCTAACTAAAACTGTTGCCCACTCGGAACCAGACAGTGCTTGGTTGGGACCACTAGCCGCCCAGGTGGAACCAGCTATCATGTAGTTGAGACAGCTGCGCCCAGCTTTGATGAGCTGCCGCGCAATATGGGACCAACTACATCCCTGCAGGACCACCTGCCGCCCTTGTGGAACCAAGTGCAGATCCTGTTGGGACCGGTTGCTGCGCAGTTAGGTGGACAGCCTCCCTGTTAGCAGAAGTGGTACTCAATAGTAAAAACAAAGGCAGCTTGTCTTATGTAACGACAAGATAAGCTAAGCGATGTCAACGACGCGGAATCAAGCGAATCCTAATGTCTTTATGTTCCGCCGTGTCAGTGAAGTCCAAATACCAAGTCCAAGCACAAGGTGCCAGAAGAGCAACAACGGCCTTGAAGGATCTTGCTGACAAACTCCATTACGCGATGCCGAAACACCACTACAGAAGTGATTACCCAGAAGGAGGCGCTGGAGGAAGAACTTTCACGAAACTCTGATTGACACAGAAACCCTACGGCAACTGAGATAAGTGAGCACACGATGCTCTCCACAACGGTACAAATTATGGCGCAACTCTTCCAGCAACGAATTGTAATACAAGACAACCCATTCAATGCAAGGAATGGCGATGGCGCCACACAAGCGCGTATTTAAAGGTGCGCAATGCAGTTTGTGCCAATGATCGACACCACCTCAGCATCACCAACATTGTACGGTGCAGACGAGAACGTCTGGGAAAGGATGACTGATGACTGCAGTGGATGGCAGGTCGAATGTGTTCGTGGACTGGAAACTCCTTCGCCGAGCACCGGAATCGGCAGACTTCGTGTACGCAAAGCAGCTTGTCTTAGAACAGACGGCGTGAGCTTCAAGAGCTAGGCATAAGTAGCAATCCTACGAAAGGCGTTTGACAAGAAACCACTGTTGAACAAATGAGAGGAGAACAATAATGGATGGCAGCGGAAAGATGGCGAAACTTCTATCGACTATATGTACGGGTAACCCAACTGATAAAATGCAGCAAGTGCGCCATAATTGAAGATTTCTTGAGTGGTTAATCCAAGGTGTCCGATCAGACAGGGCAGTGACCGAACTCCCCGCGTTTCACGATATGAGCAAAGGGAAGCAGTTGGGATTCATCATCAATACAGCACCTCGATAGGCAAATGACTCCTGCAAATACCGACGCCGCACATTTGAAAAGACTCCAGCAGAGCCAGGCACCCACAAGTGAACTGAAGGGACATTTCCTACAGCACGTCAGCAGGTGCGACTTCTTGCCGATGCCAATGTACGTTGCTTTAAACACGGGAACCACGCAACCGCCGACAGAAGCGGCGACATGTTGAAGGTAGCCGCCGGGAAAAGTAAACGAGAAGAAAGCAAAGAGCTCTGCACCAACCACATCGTAATGGCGTGCACGGAAGACAACCGATTGGATTGGATTGGAAAAACGTTTATTTGACCTGCAGTAAAGCGCGCGCGCTTTAGACGCGGCCTACGTCGTCTTCTTGGCGCGCCTGCAAGTGTTTCGACTCGCCTTTTCAGGCTCGCCGAGTCCCTGCCTGGCTAACGCCTCGATGACCCGCTGGATGGCCTTGAGTTGCGTTTCTTGGTCTTCTGTCCGCGTCGCCCATTCGAGCGACGGCGGGAATATCCGTCTTCGTGCTTCATCCGGATGCTTTTTGCAATCCCACAGAATGTGTTCCATGGTGGCTCTTTCGTCACGGCACACCTTGCACTTGTCGTCTGGGTACGCGTCCGGGTACACCTTGTGTAGTACTGCTGGGTTCGGCAGCGTTCTTGTTTGTAGCTGTCTGAACAGGACAGCCTGTCTCCTGTTTAGGCTCTTGTGTGGTTGTGGCAGTTCTCTCCTTGCCAGTCTGTACAGTTTGGTGATTTCATCGTATCCTGTCATTCTGTCTTTTTTGATGTACCACAGCTCCGGGCATTCCTCTCGGCCGCGGTCCGTTAGCTCTCGCGCCCGAGCATTTGCCGTTTCGTTGTGGTTTGTGTTTTCCTCCGATACTTTTCCGGTGTGTGCCGGTATCCACTTGATTCTGACGTTTCGTTTTTTTATTTCTGTTGTCTCTAGGATGTTGATGGCCTTAGGGCTGATCCTTCCTTTGGCATAGTTCTTGACTGCTTGTCTTGAGTCACTGACAATTGACATGCAGTCTTGATCAGCAAGGGCCAAGGCAATGGCTATTTCTTCGGCTTCTTCAGCATTCTTACAGTTCACGCTGGCTGCTGTTCTTGTTTTCCCTTCGTTGTCCACCACTACTATGGCATAGCTGTCTCTGTTGGCGTACTCCGCCGCGTCCACGTATCTGACATATGTATCCGTTGCGTGCGTGTCCACCATGGCTTTCGCTCTGGCTTGCCTTCTGCCCGCGTTATGCTCTGGATGCATGTTCCGAGGGAGAGGGTCCACCCTGATGAATCTTCTGGCTTCGTCCGGTATTGAGCATTTGGGGCCTTGCTGTCTGTGATACGTTATGTTTAAATTGTCCAGAATTCTTCTTCCGGCCTTTGTTGTAGTGAGTCTCTCCAGTTGGACTGCACGCTGCGCTTCCGCTATTTCGTCGAGCGTGTTGTGCATGCCTAGCCGGAGCAGTCTCTTCGTGCTCGTGTTTTCCGGTAGTCCTAGGGCCAGCTTATACGCTCTTCTGATGAGCACATTGAGCTTGTTCTTCTCGGTTTGGTTCCATCTGTGATACGCTGCCACGTACGTGATATGGCATATTACAAAGGAGTGGACTAGCCTTGTGAGGTTGTCTTCTCTCACTCCGCCTCTCCTGTTCGTGATCCGTTTGAGCATTCTTAGTGCGTTTGCTGCTTTGCCTGTTATTCGTGTGATTGTGCCGCCGTTTGTTCCGTGTGCTTCGATAAGCATACCGAGGATTCGGATCATGTTGACTGTTGGGATTTCGTTGCCGTCGCCGGTTCTGATCTTGATTTTTTCGCTCTCTCTGTTCTTGGTTCGGTGCGCTTTTGTTGGCTGGTAGATCAGCAGCTCTGATTTGCTCGGAGAGCATCTCAGGCCCGACCCTTCCAAGCTTTCTTCTATCGCCTCTACCGCCCTTTGCAATGTGGCCTCAATGTGCGCGTCGCTTCCGCCATTCACCCACAGTGTAATGTCGTCCGCGTAGATTGTATGGCACAGGTCTTTGATCTGGATCAATCTCTTGGCCACTCGGATCATCACAAGGTTAAAGAGCATGGGCGAGATGACTGCCCCTTGTGGGGTGCCCTGGCTGCCCAGCTCCTTTTCGTCTGCCTGTAGTTCTCCTGCCCTGAGTTCCGCTGTTCGGCCCGTCAAAAAGTCCTTGATATATTGGTATGATCGTTCTCCCATGTTGAGCTCCGACACTTGTCTTAGGACCGCCGCATGCGTGACCTTGTCAAAGGCGCTTTCCAGGTCTAGTCCTAGTATGGCCTTGTTGTCTCTTGTTTTGTCGTCAATGATTTGATGTCTGATTTGGATCATTGCGTCTTGTGTGCTGAGGTGCTGTCGGAAGCCGATGATTGTTTCCGGGTACAGCTCTTCTCCCTCCAGGTACTCTTGCCACCGATTGTGTAGGACGTGCTCCATGGCTTTGCCCACGCAAGATGTTAGTGCGATTGGGCGGAGGTTGTCCGTGCTCAGTGGCTTCCCTGGCTTGGGGATGAGGATTGTCTTGGATTTTTTCCACTGTTTTGGGAGCTTGCCGCTTCTCCAGCATTTGTTGTAATATGCTGTCAGGTTCTCGATGGATTTGTCGTCGAGGTTCCTGAGGATCTTGTTGGTGATGCGATCCGGCCCGGGCGCCGACCTGGTGTTTAGGTAGTGCAGCGCCGTCCGTACCTCTTCGACTTCGATGTCCCGATCGAGACGCTCGTTGGATCGGCCTCGGTACGGGCCGTGCACCACCGTGGGCGTCGTCGGCACGTACCTGTCTCTCAACTTCTGTGTGACGGCTTCGGCTCCATTCTCGGTGACTTCCCGGTGCAGAAGTTTGGCCAGTCTGTCTCGTTGATGCGACTTAGTCTTGGTTTCATCCATGAGGTGTTTGAGGAGATTCCACGCCTTACCGTTGTGTAGCTGGCCGTCGACCGCGCAGCACATCTCGTTCCATTTTTGGTTGCTCAGGACTCTGCAGTGGTTTTCGATTTCTTTGTTGAGCTCAGCCACTTTCTTTCGCAGTCTTCTGTTAAGTCGTTGCTTTCCACCTGTCTTGGATGGCTTTTTTCGCCTCGATCAGGTGTGCCAGCCTGCTATCCATGGCTTCCGTTTCCACGTCCGTTTCAATCTCCTTTGTTGCCTCTCGCACGTTGCGTGCGATTTTGTCGGTCCATTCGTCGATGTCGTCTATCTCTTCGACGTCCGCTTCTTCTCGGTTCTTGATCTTCCTGAACTCCGACCAGTCGATCCACGTGTATTTCTTTACGTTGTTCTTCTGGTCGCCCGGGACTGGCACCGTGATTTCCACTATTACATGATCACTGCCCAGGTCGTCTCCAGTGTTTCTCCACTTGATGACTGCGTCCGCGTCGTTCTTCACGAACGTAAGGTCTGGCGTGGTGTCCCTCGATATCGAGTTGCCGATCCTCGTCGGGTACGCTGGGTCCGTGATTAGGATGTAGTCGAGCTCGGTTGCGTCCTGTGCTAGATTCCTGCCTTTGACGTTGTTTTTGAGGTAGCCTCCACGATTGGTGCATCGCGTTGAAGTCTCCGCAAGCGAGTAGTTTGGAGTCTTTAGCGATGTTTCCGGCCTTGTGGAGCAGTGACTTGAATCGCTGGTGCTTCTGGGACGGGCTGCTATATAGGTTCAGGATGAATAGGCTCTTTTTGTTGTTCTTGGTCGGTATAACTTCCGTGTAGACGTGTTCAATCTTGTTTTTGATTTCGTGTTCCAAAAAAGTCAGTCCTTTTCTGACCAGCGTGCATAGGCCTCTTCCACCTGCTGGGCGCACTTGCACTCTGTATCCGGGAAGGGTTGGCGTTGCGGTGAGCGTTTCTTGTAGTAGGATCACGTCCGGCTTTTTCTTGGCGTGTTCGATGTGCTGCTGTAGTACTGCCCGCTTTGGTTGGAGGCCGCGGCAGTTCCACTGCCATACGGTTATGCTTGGTGGATCGGGGGCCATGGTTGTCCTGATTGGTAGTTGTTGCCGGGTTCTTGGTTGATCTGGTGCATCACCGGTGTCATCATTTGATCTATGCTTGCTCTCATGTCTGCCAGTATGCTGTCTTGCTGTTGAATCTTTTTTCGAGGGTTTCAGTAATCCTCTGGATTGTCTTGTTGAGTTGCTCCCGGATGTCGTGTATTGTTACTTTTTCTTCTTGTTCTTCAATAAGTCGTTTCTTTGCTGCTGGCCCCTCGTTCGTCTCTGTTATGACCTTGCTGATGCTTGGTTGGTCTGTCAGTTGCTGCCTGTCAGTCAACTCTCTCTTGAGGCTGTTCACGCTTTGGGTGAGTTGCTGAATCATCGCTCTCAGCTCCGCATTTTCTTTGCGGATGTCCTCGTTCTCTTTGCGTAGTATACCTATCATCTCCTCTTCCTTGCTCTGGATTCGCTGTTTCTTGTGTCCCGCGCTCTTCTCTGGGTTTCCCGTCTTGCCGCCGGTGACGCGCACCGTGTCTGCCCAGCTCACTTTTTCTCCGGATGGAGATCGTCCGCGTCGAGTGCTGTTGTCGCGGCTTTGCCTTCTTTGTTTGCTATTGTCCCGTGATTGCGAGCGGTTCCGAGAAGGCGTCCCTGGATTATGCGCAGCTGGAGTGTCGAGCGGTGGAAAATTCCACGCTTGCGTCAGCTGTTCTTCTGCTTTGCGCCTTTCCCACTGCCGCTTACGCACCACATACGGGGTCTTATATCTTGCTCGGCACTGTTTATCGCCTGTGAGGTGCTTATCCCCACAAAGCTTGCACTTTGGCGTGCACGTATGACCTTCTTTGGGGTTTTTCTCACCGCAGCCTCTGCATGCCCGCTCGTTTGGTGTTGGGCACACATCTTTACGATGTCCTACTCGGCCGCATTGGTGGCACACGTCTACTTGTTTGCGATAAAGCTGACACTTGATGAGGGCGTTTCCATACCTGACATAGTTGGGAACCTTGCCTCCGCTGAAGGCTACGATGACTGTTGTTGACGTTCCGATGCGTTTAGCGCCCAAGGCTAGCGGGTTCCGTTCGTTGACGATTCTTGCGTCTATGTCTCTTGGCGTTTCGCTGAGCGGGATGCCTCTAATTACTCCTTTAACTGTGTCGTGCGGGGTCGTGCGATATGCGCTCACCTCGTGTTGGTTTCCGCTGACGACGATGCCTTGAATACCTTCATAGCGTCTTGCGTTCTCTTCTTTCGGCGTGCTGATGACGACGATGTTTTGTTGCGCGTTTATGCACATCGTGTCTTCCTTTCCGGCCTCCTCGGTGATCCCGGCTGCCACGTGTATGGCGGCCATTACGTCAACTACTCCCGTCTTCGCCACGTGTATTCCGCCTCGTGGTCGGACTACAATCTTGGTTTCCTCCCTTGGCATCGCCGGCATCCTCGCTGCTTTGATTGCCGAGATCCTCGTATTTCTTGCCTGCTTTTCGGTTTTGCGTCTGTCGTCCCCTTCGTTGGTGGTTCCCGTCTTCTTCTGCCGACGCCTGGCGTATCGCTCGCCTGCGGTTCTCCATCCTGCTTCTTGGTTGAAATCTTCCGGTGGGATTTCCTCTCCCTCCACTTGCACATATTTTCCACGGCCCTGGTCTTGAGTGCAGGTTTCCATCTGTTGCTGTAATGACGCTCCCTCGGGCGTGCCCAGACTCGCCGCCAGCATGGCGGCCCGTCTAGTCGTTCCTCGTTAGGCTTAGCGTTGCGTCGACCAGCACTGACAGAAAAATCTAACAAGTCCGCAAATTTTCACTTGCCTGTTGGGATTTTGGTATCCACTGATGTCGCTTAACTCCCCGAACACGCTAATAAAGGTGGATGACCGTTGTGGGCTAATTAGCACTGCATGATGAACCATAAATTGCGGAGCCGATGCGAGACACGTCCACTCACTTCGGCGATCGCAGCGCCCCTCCAAGACAACCGAATCTTTGAACTTGAGAAGATGAATGCCCTCGATCTGCTAGTGTATAGGGTACAGGATGAACGGAGCATCTTGTCATATCCACAATTTGTAAAAACAACGTATTTTCGATGTTTACCAGATGCGGAAAGCGTATTCAAGAGACCATTCTGAGACTAGACAGCCACTCTTGGAAGACTGAAGAGTGCATTGATGTGAAGAATTGATGTGCAACCGTCGATGTGAAAATGATCAACCACCTGCCACGGGACGTCGCTAAGGACTCTTCTTGCTGAAATGAATTATAGTTAATTACTTCAATCTTTACTCAATTCGAATGTTGACGCTTCTGTGGATAGGAAACAAAGGTTCAAAAGGCGTCGGGAACGGAAACAGCGACAGAACGACATTCCACTACAGCTACGGAGGAAAAGAAACACAAAAAGGCCTTGAAGCAGTATCCATACCTCTTTCGGGGAGGGTCAAATGAAAGTCAAAAATCCGAAGACCGACAAGTGCCAGCGGGAATATCGCATCTACAACTGGCAAACGTCTCAGTGCTGGAATGTGAAATGATGAGTTCTGCTAATCGCATACCTTCGTGGTATTTTAATGCCAAGGACTCATTGGTACTCTGCGCTAATTTCGTCATGGTCGGCAACCGTTGGGAGCAGTGAAAGTGAAATAGCACGGTACAAAACTGGTTTACCACAGGTGTATCAGAGAGGCCGGTACACCAAATGATGGTCACTTGCGAAAGGCGTCCTAACTAAAACTGTTGCCCACTCGGAACCAGACAGTGCTTGGTTGGGACCACTAGCCGCCCAGGTGGAACCAGCTATCATGTAGTTGAGACAGCTGCGCCCAGCTTTGATGAGCTGCCGCGCAATATGGGACCAACTACATCCCTGCAGGACCACCTGCCGCCCTTGTGGAACCAAGTGCAGATCCTGTTGGGACCGGTTGCTGCGCAGTTAGGTGGACAGCCTCCCTGTTAGCAGAAGTGGTACTCAATAGTAAAAACAAAGGCAGCTTGTCTTATGTAACGACAAGATAAGCTAAGCGATGTCAACGACGCGGAATCAAGCGAATCCTAATGTCTTTATGTTCCGCCGTGTCAGTGAAGTCCAAATACCAAGTCCAAGCACAAGGTGCCAGAAGAGCAACAACGGCCTTGAAGGATCTTGCTGACAAACTCCATTACGCGATGCCGAAACACCACTACAGAAGTGATTACCCAGAAGGAGGCGCTGGAGGAAGAACTTTCACGAAACTCTGATTGACACAGAAACCCTACGGCAACTGAGATAAGTGAGCACACGATGCTCTCCACAACGGTACAAATTATGGCGCAACTCTTCCAGCAACGAATTGTAATACAAGACAACCCATTCAATGCAAGGAATGGCGATGGCGCCACACAAGCGCGTATTTAAAGGTGCGCAATGCAGTTTGTGCCAATGATCGACACCACCTCAGCATCACCAACATTGTACGGTGCAGACGAGAACGTCTGGGAAAGGATGACTGATGACTGCAGTGGATGGCAGGTCGAATGTGTTCGTGGACTGAAACTCCTTCGCCGAGCACCGGAATCGGCAGACTTCGTGTACGCAAAGCAGCTTGTCTTAGAACAGACGGCGTGAGCTTCAAGAGCTAGGCATAAGTAGCAATCCTACGAAAGGCGTTTGACAAGAAACCAGTGTTGAACAAATGAGAGGAGAACAATAATGGATGGCAGCGGAAAGATGGCGAAACTTCTATCGACTATATGTACGGGTAACCCAACTGATAAAATGCAGCAAGTACGCCATAATTGAAGATTTCTTGAGTGGTTAATCCAAGGTGTCCGATCAGACAGGGCAGTGACCGAACTCCCCGCGTTTCACGATATGAGCAAAGGGAAGCAGTTGGGATTCATCATCAATACAGCACCTCGATAGGCAAATGACTCCTGCAAATACCGACGCCGCACATTTGAAAAGACTCCAGCAGAGCCAGGCACCCACAAGTGAACTGAAGGGACATTTCCTACAGCACGTCAGCATGTGAGACTTCTTGCCGATGCCAATGTACGTTGCTTTAAACACGGGAACCACGCAACAGCCGACAGAAGCGGCGACATGTTGAAGGTAGCCGCCGGGAAAAGTAAACGAGAAGAAAGCAAAGAGCTCTGCACCAACCACATCGTAATGGCGTGCACGGAAGACAACCGAATCTTTGAACTTGAGAAGATGAATGCCCTCGATCTGCTAGTGTATAGGGTACGGGATGAACGGAGCATCTTGTCATATCCACAATTTGTAAAAACAACGTATTTTCGATGTTTACCAGATACGGAAAGCGTATTCAAGAGACCATTCTGAGACTAGACAGCCACTGTTGGAAGACTGAAGAGTGCATTGATGTGAAGAATTGATGTGCAACCGTCGATGTGAAAATGATCAACCACCTGCCACAGGGACGTCGCTAAGGACTCTTCTTGCTGAAATGAATTATAGTTAATTACTTCAATCTTTACTCAATTCGAATGTTGACGCTTCTGTGGATAGGAAACAAAGGTTGAAAAGGCGTCGGGAACGGAAACAGCGACAGAACGACATTCCACTACAGCTACGGAGGAAAAGAAACACAAAAAGGCCTTGAAGCAGTATCCATACCTCTTTCGGGGAGGGTCAAATGAAAGTTCAAAAAGCCGAAGACCACAAGTGCCAGCGGGAATATCGCATCTACAACTGGCAAACGTCTCAGTGCTGGAATGTGAAATGATGAGTTCTGCTAATCGCATACCTTCGTGGTATTTTAATGCCAAGGACTCATTGGTACTCTGCGCTAATTTCGTCATGGTCGGCAACCGTTGGGAAGCAGTGAAAGTGAAATAGCACGGTACAAAACTGGTTTTACCACAGGTGTATCAGAGAGGCCGGTGCACCAAATGATGGTCACTTGCGAAAGGCGTCCTAACTAAAACTGTTGCCCACTCGGAACCAGACAGTGCTTGGTTGGGACCACTAGCCGCCCAGGTGGAACCAGCTATCATGTAGTTGAGACAGCTGCGCCCAGCTTTGATGAGCTGCCGCGCAATATGGGACCAACTACAGTCCCTGCAGGACCACCTGCCGCCCTTGTGGAACCAAGTGCAGATCCTGTTGGGACCGGCTGCTGCGCAGTTAGGTGGACAGCCTCCCTGTTAGCAGAAGTGGTACTCAATAGTAAAACAAAGGCAGCTTGTCTAATGTAACGACAAGATAGGCTAAGCGATGTCAACGACGCGGAATCAAGCGAATCCTAATGTCTTTATGCTCCGCCGTGTCAGTGAAGTCCAAATACCAAGTCCAAGCACAAGGTGCAAGAAGAGCAACAACGGCCTTGAAGGATCTTGCTGACAAACTCCATTACGCGATGCCGAAACACCACTACAGAAGTGATTGCCCACAAGGAGGCGCTGGAGGAAGAACTTTCACGAAACTCTGATTGACACAGAAACCCTAACGGCAACTGAGACTAACTGAGCACACGATGCTCTCCACAACGGTACAAATTATGGCGCAACTCTTGCGGCAACGAATTGTAATACAAGACAACCCATTCAATGCAAGGAATGGCGATGGCGCCACACAAGCGCGTATTTAAAGGGGCGCAATGCAGTTTGTGCCAATGATCGACACCACCTCAGCATCACCAACATTGTACGGTGCAGACGAGAACGTCTGGGAAAGGATGACTGATGACTGCAGTGGATGGCAGGTCGAATGTGTTCGTGGACTGAAACTCCTTCGCCGAGCACCGGAATCGGCAGACTTCGTGTACGCGAAGCAGCTTGTCTTAGAAGAGACGGCCTGAGCCTTCAAGAGCTAGGCATAAGTAGCAATCCTACGAAAGGCGTTTGACAAGAAACCACTGTTGAACCAATGAGAGGAGAACAATAATGGATGGCAGCGGAAAGATGGCGAAACTTCTATCGACTATATGTACGGGTAACCCAACTGATAAAATGCAGCAAGTACGCCATAATTGAAGATTTCTTGAGTGGTTAATCCAAGGTGTCCGATCAGACAGGGCAATGACCGTACTCCCCGCGTTTCACGATATGAGCAAAGGGAAGCAGTTGGGATTCATCATCAATACAGCACCTCGATAGGCGAATGACTCCTGCAAATACCGACGCCGCACATTTGAAAAGACTCCAGCAGAGCCAGGCACCCACAAGTGAACTGAAGGGACATTTCCTACAGCACGTCAGCATGTGAGACTTCTTGCCGATGCCAATGTACGTTGCTTTAAACACGGGAACCGACGCAACAGCCGACACAAGCGGCGACATGTTGAAGGTAGCCGCCGGGAAAAGTAAACGAGAAGAAAGCAAAGAGCTGTGCACCAACCACATCGTAATGGCGTGCACGGAAGGCAACCGAATCTTCGAACTTGAGAAGATGAATGCCCTCGATCTGCTAGTGTATAGGGTACGGGATGAACGGAGCATCTTGTCATATCCACAATTTGTAAAAACAACGTATTTTCGATGTTTACCAGATACGGAAAGCGTATTCAAGAGACCATTCTGAGACTAGACAGCCACGCTTGGAAGACTGAAGAGTGCATTGATGTGAAGAATTGATGTGCAACCGTCGATGTGAAAATGATCAACCACCTGCCACAGGACGTCGCTAAGGACTCTTCCTGCTGAAATGAATTATAGTTGATTTCATCAATCTTTACTCAATTGGAATGCTGACGCTTCTGTGGATAGGAAACAAAGGTTCAAAAGGCGTCGGGAACGGAAATAGCGACAGAACGACATTCCACGACAGCTACGGAGGAAAAGAAACACAAAAAGGCCGTGAAGCAGTATCCATACCTCTTTCGGGGAGGGTCAAATGAAAGTTCAAAAAGCCGAAGACCACAAGTGCCAGCGGGAATATCGCATCTACAACTGGCAAACGTCTCAGTGCTGGAATGTGAAATGATGAGTTCTGCTAATCGCATACCTTCGTGGTATTTTAATGCCAAGGACTCATTGGTTCTCTGCGCTAATTTCGTCATGGTCGGCAACCGTTGGGAACAGTGAAAGTGAAATAGCACGGTACAAAACTGGTTTCACCACAGGTGTATCAGAGAGGCCGGTGCACCAAATGATGGTCACTTGCGAAAGGCGTCCTAACTAAAACTGTTGCCCACTCGGAACCAGACAGTGCTTGGTTGGGACCACTAGCCGCCCAGGTGGAACCAGCTATCATGTAGTTGAGACAGCTGCGCCCAGCTTTGATGAGCTGCCGCGCAATATGGGACCAACTACATCCCTGCAGGACCACCTGCCGCCCTTGTGGAACCAAGTGCAGATCCTGTTGGGACCGGTTGCTGCGCAGTTAGGTGGACAGCCTCCCTGTTAGCAGAAGTGGTACTCAATAGTAAAAACAAAGGCAGCTTGTCTTATGTAACGACAAGATAAGCTAAGCGATGTCAACGACGCGGAATCAAGCGAATCCTAATGTCTTTATGCTTCCGCCGTGTCAGTGAAGTCCAAATACCAAGTCCAAGCACAAGGTGCCAAGAAGAGCAACAACGGCCTTGAAGGATCTTGCTGACAAACTCCATTACGCGATGCCGAAACACCACTACAGAAGTGATTGCCCACAAGGAGGCGCTGGAGGAAGAACTTTCACGAAACTCTGATTGACACAGAAACCCTAACGGCAACTGGGACAAGTGAGCACACGATGCTCTCCACAACGGTACAAATTATGGCGCAACTCTTCCAGCAACGAATTGTAATACAAGACAACCCATTCAATGCAAGGAATGGCGATGGCGCCACACAAGCGCGTATTTAAAGGTGCGCAATGCAGTTTGTGCCAATGATCGACACCACCTCAGCATCACCAACATTGTACGGTGCAGACGAGAACGTCTGGGAAAGGATGACTGATGACTGCAGTGGATGGCAGGTCGAATGTGTTCGTGGACTGAAACTCCTTCGCCGAGCACCGGAATCGGCAGACTTCGTGTACGCGAAGCAGCTTGTCTTAGAACAGACGGCCTGAGCCTCAAGAGCTAGGCATAAGTAGCAATCCTACGAAAGGCGTTTGACAAGAAACCACTGTTGAACCAATGGGAGGAGAACAATAATGGATGGCAGCGGAAAGATGGCGAAACTTCTATCGACTATATGTACGGGTAACCCAACTGATAAAATGCAGCAAGTACGCCATAATTGAAGATTTCTTGAGTGGTTAATCCAAGGTGTCCGATCAGACAGGGCAATGACCGTACTCCCGCGTTTCACGATATGAGCAAAGGGAAGCAGTTGGGATTCATCATCAATACAGCACCTCGATAGGCGAATGACTCCTGCAAATACCGACGCCGCACATTTGAAAAGACTCCAGCAGAGCCAGGCACCCACAAGTGAACTGAAGGGACATTTCCTACAGCACGTCAGCATGTGAGACTTCTTGCCGATGCCAATGTACGTTGCTTTAAACACGGGAACCACGCAACAGCCGACAGAAGCGGCGACATGTTGAAGGTAGCCGCCGGGAAAAGTAAACGAGAAGAAAGCAAAGAGCTGTGCACCAACCACATCGTAATGGCGTGCACGGAAGACAACCGAATCTTTGAACTTGAGAAGATGAATGCCCTCGATCTGCTAGTGTATAGGGTACGGGATGAACGGAGCATCTTGTCATATCCACAATTTGTAAAAACAACGTATTTTCGATGTTTACCAGATACGGAAAGCGTATTCAAGAGACCATTCTGAGACTAGACAGCCACTGCTTGGAAGACTGAAGAGTGCATTGATGTGAAGAATTGATGTGCAACCGTCGATGTGAAAATGATCAACCACCTGCCACAAGACGTCGCTAAGGACTCTTCCTGCTGAAATTAATTATAGTTAATTTCATCAATCTTTACTCAATTGGAATGCTGACGCTTCTGTGGATAGGAAACAAAGGTTCAAAAGGCGTCGGGAACGGAAACAGCGACAGAACGACATTCCACGACAGCTACGAAGGAAAAGAAACACAAAAAGGCCTTGAAGCAGTATCCATACCTCTTTCGGGGAGGGTCAAATGAAAGTTCAAATGCCGAAGACCACAAGTGCCAGCGGGAATATCGCATCTACAACTGGCAAACGTCTCAGTGCTGGAATGTGAAATGATGAGTTCTGCTAATCGCATACCTTCGTGGTATTTTAATGCCAAGGACTCATTGGTTCTCTGCGCTAATTTCGTCATGGTCGGCAACCGTTGGGAACAGTGAAAGTGAAATAGCACGGTACAAAACTGGTTTCACCACAGGTGTATCAGAGAGGCCGGTAAATGATGGTCACTTGCGAAAGGCGTCCTAACTAAAACTGTTGCCCACTCGGAACCAGACAGTGCTTGGTTGGGACCACTAGCCGCCCAGGTGGAACCAGCTATCATGTAGTTGAGACAGCTGCGCCCAGCTTTGATGAGCTGCCGCGCAATATGGGACCAACTACATCCCTGCGGGACCACCTGCCGCCCTTGTGGAACCAAGTGCAGATCCTGTTGGGACCGGTTGCTGCGCAGTTAGGTGGACAGCCTCCCTGTTAGCAGAAGTGGTACTCAATAGTAAAAACAAAGGCAGCTTGTCTAATGTAACGACAAGATAAGCTAAGCGATGTCAACGACGCGGAATCAAGCGAAATCTAAAGTCTTTATGCTCCGCCGTGTCAGTGAAGTCCAAATACCAAGTCCAAGCACAAGGTGCCAGAAGAGCAACAACGGCCTTGAAGGATAAACTCCATTACGCGATGCCGAAACACCACTACAGAAGTGATTGCCCACAAGGAGGCGCTGGAGGAAGAACTTTCACGAAACTCTGATTGACACAGAAACCCTAACGGCAACTGAGACAAGTGAGCACACGATGCTCTCCACAACGGTACAAATTATGGCGCAACTCTTGCAGCAACGAATTGTAATACAAGACAACCCATTCAATGCAAGGAATGGCGATGGCGCCACACAAGCGCGTATTTAAAGGTGCGCAATGCAGTTTGTGCCAATGATCGACACCACCTCAGCATCACCAACATTGTACGGTGCAGACGAGAACGTCTGGGAAAGGATGACTGATGACTGCAGTGGATGGCAAGGTCGAATGTGTTCGTGGACTGAAACTCCTTCGCCGAGCACCGGAATCGGCAGACTTCGTGTACGCGAAAGCAGCTTGTCTTAGAAAGACGGCCTGAGCCTTCAAGAGCTAGGCATAAGTAGCAATCCTACGAAAGGCGTTTGACAAGAAACCAGTGTTGAACAAATGAGAGGAGAATAATGGATGGCAGCGGAAAGATGGCGAAACTTCTATCGACTATATGTACGGGTAACCCAACTGATAAAATGCTGCAAGTACGCCATAATGAAGATTTCTTGAGTGGTTAATCCAAGGTGTCCGATCAGACAGGGCAGTGACCGTAACTCCCGCGTTTCACGATATGAGCAAAGGGAAGCAGTTGGGATTCATCATCAATACAGCACCTCGATAGGCAAATGACTCCTGCAAATACCGACGCCGCACATTTGAAAAGACTCCAGCAGAGCCAGGCACCCACAAGTGAACTGAAGGGACATTTCCTACAGCACGTCAGCATGTGAGACTTCTTGCCGATGCCAATGTACGTTGCTTTAAACACGGGAACCACGCAACAGCCGACAGAAGCGGCGACATGTTGAAGGTAGCCGCCGGGAAAAGTAAACGAGAAGAAAGCAAAGAGCTCTGCACCAACCACATCGTAATGGCGTGCACGGAAGACAACCGAATCTTTGAACTTGAGAAGATGAATGCCCTCGATCTGCTAGTGTATAGGGTACGGGATGAACGGAGCATCTTGTCATATCCACAATTTGTAAAAACAACGTATTTTCGATGTTTACCAGATACGGAAAGCGTATTCAAGAGACCATTCTGAGACTAGACAGCCACTGTTGGAAGACTGAAGAGTGCATTGTGAAGAATTGATGTGCAACCGTCGATGTGAAAATGATCAACCACCTGCCACGGGACGTCGCTAAGGACTCTTCTGCTGAAATGAATTATAGTTAATTACTTCAATCTTTACTCAATTCGAATGTTGACGCTTCTGTGGATAGGAAACAAAGGTTGAAAAGGCGTCGGGAACGGAAACAGCGACAGAACGACATTCCACTTACAGCTACGGAGGAAAAGAAACACAAAAAGGCCTTGAAGCAGTATCCATACCTCTTTCGGGGAGGGTCAAATGAAAGTTCAAAAAGCCGAAGACCACAAGTGCCAGCGGGAATATCGCATCTGCAACTGGCAAACGTCTCAGTGCTGGAATGTGAAATGATGAGTTCTGCTAATCGCATACCTTCGTGGTATTTTAATGCCAAGGACTCATTGGTACTCTGCGCTAATTTCGTCATGGTCGGCAAACGTTGGGAGCAGTGAAAGTGAAATAGCACGGTACAAAACTGGTTTCAACACAGGTGTATCAGAGAGGCCGGTACACCAAATGATGGTCACTTGCGAAAGGCGTCCTAACTAAAACTGTTGCCCACTCGGAACCAGACAGTGCTTGGTTGGGACCACTAGCCGCCCAGGTGGAACCAGCTATCATGTAGTTGAGACAGCTGCGCCCAGCTTTGATGAGCTGCCGCGCAATATGGGACCAACTACAGCCCTGCTAGACCACCTGCCGCCCTTGTGTAACCAAGTGCAGATCCTGTTGGGACCGGTTGCTGCGCAGTTAGGTGGACAGCCTCCCTGTTAGCAGAAGTGGTACTCAATAGTAAAAACAAAGGCAGCTTGTCTAATGTAACGACAAGATAAGCTAAGCGATGTCAACGACGCGGAATCAAACGAATCCTAATGTCTTTATGTTCCGCCGTGTCAGTGAAGTCCAAATACCAAGTCCAAGCACAAGGTACAAGAAGAGCAACAATGGCCTTGAAGGATCTTGCTGACAAACTCCATTACGCGATGCCAAAACACCATTACAGAAGTTATGGCCCACAAGGAGCGGTGGAGGAAGAACTTTCACGAAACTCTGATTGACACAGAAACCCTAACGGCAACTGGGACAAGTGAGCACACGATGCTCTCCACAACGGTACAAATTATGGCGCAACTCTTCCAGCAACGAATTGTAATACAAGACAACCCATTCAATGCAAGGAATGGCGATGGCGCCACACAAGCGCGTATTTAAAGGTGCGCAATGCAGTTTGTGCCAATGATCGACACCACCTCAGCATCACCAACATTGTACGTGGCAGACGAGAACGTCTGGAAAAGGATGACTGATGACTGCAGTGGATGGCAGGTCGAATGTGTTCGTGAACTGAAACTCCTTCGCCGAGCACCGGAATCGGCAGACTTCGTGTACGCAAAGCAGCTTGTCTTTTGAACAGACGGCCTGAGCTTCAAGAGCTAGGGATAAGTAGCAATCCTACGAAAGGCGTTTGACAAGAAACCACTGTTGAACCAATGGGAGGAGAACAATAATGGATGGCAGCGGAAAGATGGCGAAACTTCTATCGACTATATGTACGGGTAACCCAACTGATAAAATGCAGCAAGTACGCCATAATTGAAGATTTCTTGAGTGGTTAATCCAAGGTGTCCGATCAGAGAGGGCAATGACCGAACTCCCCGCGTTTCACGTTATGAGCAAACGGAAGCAGTTGGGATTCATCATCAATACAGCACCTCGATAGGCAAATGACTCCTGCAAATACCGACGCCGCACATTTGAAAAGACTCCAGGAGAGCCAGGCACCCACAAGGGACATTTCCTACAGCCCGTCAGCATGTGAGACTTCTTGCCGATTCCAATGTACATTGATTTAAACACGGGAACCACGCAACAGCCGACAGAAGCGGCGACATGTTGAAGGTAGCCACCGGGAAAAATAAACGAGAAGAAAGCAAAGAGCTCTGCACCATCCACATCGTAATGGCGTGCACGGAAGACAACCGAATCTTTGAACTTGAGAAGATGAATGCCGTCGATCTGCTAGTGTAGGGTACGGGATGAACGGAGCATCTTGTCATATCCACAATTTGTAAAAACAACGTATTTTCGATGTTTACCAGATACGGAAAGCGTATTCAAGAGACCATTCTGAGACTAGACAGCCACTCTTGGAAGACTGAAGAGTGCATTGATGTGCAACCATCGATGTGAAAATGATCCACCACCTGCCACGGGACGTCGCTAAGGACTCTTCTTGCTGAAATGAATTATAGTTAATTACTTCAATCTTTACTCAATTCGAATGTTGACGCTTCTGTGGATAGGAAACAAAGGTTCAAAAGGTGTCGGGAGCGGAAACAGCGACAGAACGACATTCCACTACAGCTACGGAGGAAAAGAAGCACAAAAAGGCCTTGAAGCAGTATCCATACCTCTTTCGGGAAGGGTCAAATGAAAGTTCAAAATGCCGAAGACAACAAGTGCCAGCGGGAATATCGCATCTACAACTGGCAAACGTCTCAGTGCTGGAATGTGAAATGATGAGTTCTGCTAATCGCATACCTTCGTGGTATTTTAATGCGAAGGACTCATTGGCAGGAGCCACAGTCTCCGAGTGAGCTGCTTATGTCTACTCGATTCTTCTTTGCAGCCGTCCCTCCAGTGGCCAACAAAGATATTCCAGGCTGCTCCTGGCACGGTACAGACTACTAGCGTACTGCACTGCCACTTGGCACTTCCCAGTAAACGCAAAACGTCCTGAGGACGTCCTCAAATGGTCTAAATGTCCTGGATCCTTTACTGGGCGTCCAGGGGACATCCACAGGGTTAGATATTGTAAATGATCCCTCAATGGTCCATCCTAGAGCTTATTTTGGACCACAATGGATTGCGAATGATCCTTAAATGATCCGTTGCATTACTTCTTTTGGATCACAATCCGTATGGACGTCTGACGCTGCCCTTACCATGGAGGAAAGGCTATTACACTCTTATCCCTAGCAAAAATTCTGATAGATACTTGGCTGCATTTAGATGTCAAACTTTCCTTTACAGAAACTTACTCCACCTGGGCGATTTCCCCTAAATCTGGTCGCTTATACAAACTTTTATCAGTTTAAATCTCCGTAAATCTCTAACGAAATTATTATGCAAAATAGGTCAACATTTTTTTTCCCCTTTCGGTCCTAAAAAATGCGCTGCTATCAGACATGAAGAGAGCTAAAAGTGCTGCGCCTGTGAGGCCACAAGAAGAGCAAGAATCTAACCCGAAAAGACTGCAACGAAGTCAAGCCAAGCCATGCCATGGTCTTCGTTGGGTAGCCAATATGGCGACAAACATCAAAGTGTGGTTGGCGTGTGTGAACGTTCAGGAAGAAGACGGCTAGAAGCAAACAGCTTGTAGCATTATTTCACATCGGACGCGTGTGCATCGCGTCATCGAGAAGTGTTGGAGATGTGTCTAACGCTCGCATAACTTTGGCAAGTATGAACCAGGCCGCCGCGCAACCCATCTTGGACCCGTCACCTCGCCGCTTCGAACATCTTTGCTCCTTCTGCTATGCTGTGTAACGAACGCCTGACATGGAAGAAAGCGTGCGCATTACGTCATCGAGAGGTGTTGGAGATGTGTAGCGCCCGCCTAACATTTACAAATACAATCCGGGCCGCCGCCCGACCCATCTTTCACCCATCACCTGGCCGCTGCGGACATTTTTGTTGATTCTCAAGGGAATGCCAACGCCGAAGAGATTCCATTCTAATCGCGTGTTGCGGAAGGGTGAATGCCGTTTTGAAGTTGCATCACAATGGGAATGGTGTTCAATAGGCCATTAATGCGCTCGATGTGTGCCTATGACTGGACCGTGCAGGTTTGACTTCAGCTTTTTTGATTGCATGCTGCAGCTATTTTGTTGCTGCAGCTATTTTGTGGATTCGCATTGCAATTTATTCGTTTGTTCTTAATCAGGTTACGAAAGTATGCATCGTTAAATTATTCAGCCAGATTTCTGTCAGCCAGAGGAATTTGCCTGTGTACAGGGGGGATTAAAAGAAATACGAACGGAGCACACAGCCTCCGACGCATGCCGCACCGTCTGGCTGCACTGTCAGTAAACGGCGCGCATGCGTAATTCTTTCAGAGTGTTTGAGAGTGTGGCCTACTGTTAGTGGAAATGCTTGATAAAGAAGGAACGCCGGCCATTTATTTTGGGGCGTCTTCTTATGCTCTGTCGCCACTGAACATGTTGTTATGTACTACATTTGGGAGCCAAGCTCGCAGCAGGCTGATTGCAGCTAGCATGATGCCCTTGAACGATCACCCTACTCAGTGGCGACGCAGCGTGAAAAGACGCCTCTCAATAAACTATCGGCGTCGCGTCTTGATCAAGCATTTTTCATAAATATAGGCCACACTCTCAAATGCTCTCAAAGAAATGCGCCTGCGCGCAGTTTACTGACTTTGCAGCCAGACGGTGCAGCATGCGTCGGAAGCTGTGTGCTCCGCTGTTCGCATTTCTTTTAATCGCCCCTGTACCCTGATAATAAAACGTGTTGCCATGTTTCATTGCTTTGTTTGAACTTGCCACTGGTTCTGATATAACTAGTACACTCTGGTAGACCTACCAGACTGATAGATCTAATAGACGAATACAGACTGATGGACCTAATAGACTAATACAGACTGATAGGTCTATTAGCGGCAATAAGTATGTACATGTATTAGAATTTGTATCAGAAATTTGCCAGTAAAAGAAAAACAGTTAAAAAGTTTATCAGCAGTTCTTTTTTTTTTCAAAATTAGCTAAGTCCACTTTGGGTGGAATCGAGAAAAACGTCGTTTTTTGCTCCCAAAATAATGGTGGCAACTGCTGAAATAATTTTTTGCTATGGTGTAGAAGCAAGGAAAGGATGAAGTTGAACAGTGCAGGGACGGGACTAAGGGCAGAGGCGAGAAACACGGGCCCCTCTGCTCTTAGTCCCGTCCCTGCACTGTTCAACTTCATGCAATGAACCAACTAGCCCAGTTACAAGCCCTCCTAAAGGAAAGGATCTTATTTGAGCACTGAAATAGAAATGTGGCTGCATTACTTCCCTAAATGGTAAGTACTTGTAAAGTTCGGATCTGGCACACATTGATGTGACATGCAGGATTTGACCCATTTTGGATGAAAAGTTGTTAATTGCACAGGTCTTTGCGAGGGTATAACGGCTGGAAACATATCACTTAAGGGCTTTTTAAAGTAACCTGCACAAAAGTAGTAATATGACTCATTTTTCAGCGGCAATGCCTTGCTGCTCTGGAACTGAGGTCACTGGGTGTCGAGAGCACGATTGATTGTCTTCTTGGCAACATCCGCACTCTTCCTGTTCAACAGCTGCCTTTTCTTTATCTTGGAATATCCTCAAAAAGTCGGAAAAGTGCTTCAACTCTTCATGCAGCTAGAAGCTAGAGAAGTGCCGTGATACCTTTCACCTTCAGGGGGGCTTACGTTGTGCTCGTAGAAGCCACGCCTCTCTGGGGCACCTGAAAGATTCCTGGAAGTGCACGAAAATTGTCCAGCGGCATCATTTTGACGACGTTCTGAGGATGTACGCTGGACGGACAAACGGACCCCGATTGGACTGGCTGAGGGTAAGATATGGACAACCTGAGGATGCTGAAATGTCCAGAGCCGGACATCCTGAGGATTTACCCAGGTTTGTTTTGCGTTATCTGGGTTATATTGCTGAGATGAGTGATGTCTCTGTGACACTGTCTCTGCTGGTGTGTTGATGTGCAGGCGCTCAAGCTGCTGCTACACCTTAAGACCATCTTATGGCTGCTGTGGCCCACCAAGACCATCTCCTGGCTGCTGTGCCCACCAAGACCATTTCCTGGCTGCTGCTGCCCACCAAGACCGTGAGTGCCGCTAGCATTGCGTCGACGGCATGTTTCACTAGCAGAGTCGAAACCATGAATTTCACTTTGCTACTTCACACGCAGGTCAAACTTCGCCCTCTAGTCCAAGATGCTTCTCTGCTCCAGCAACCTGGAACGCATCCTCTGCTGCCTGTAAGTGTTTGCTTTGTGGCCAGCAAAAGCCACAGTATCCGAGAGGGCTGTTTAAGACTTCTCCCTTCTTCTTTGCAGCCGCTCCAGCAGTGTCCAATGCACACATTCCTGGGTGCTCCTGGCATGGTACAGACTACTCGCGTACTGCACTGCCACTTATCACTTATCTTGCTGAGATGAGTATGTCGTGTCTAATTGTCTCGGCCGGTGTGTTTCATCTGCAGGCGCTCAAGCTGCTGCTTCACCTCAAGACCATCTCCTGGCTGCTGCTTCACCTCAAGGCCATTTCCTGGCTGCTGCTGCCCATGAAGACCGTGAGTTCTGCTTGCATTGCGTTGTCGGCATGTTTCACTGGCAGACTCAAAACCCTGAATTCCACTTTGCTCCTTCACACGCAGGTCAAACTCTGCCCTCTAGTCCAACACTCTTGCCTGCTCCAGCAACATGGAACGCGCGTCCTCTGCTTCTTGTAAATGTTTGCCTTGTGGACAGCTGGAGCCACCGTCTCCGAGTGGGCTGCTTATGTCTTCTCCCTTCTATGCAGCCACCCCTCCAGTGACCAGCGCAGACATTCCTGGCTGCTTCTGGCATGGTACAGACTTCTTGAGTACTGCAGTGTCACTTGGCACTTATCTTGCTGACTTGAGTGATGTGGTGTGAGACTGTCTCTGCCCGGTGTGTTTCATCTGCAGGCGCTCAAGCTGCTGCTTCACCTCAAGACCATCTTCTGGCTGCGTCTGCTCACCAAGACTGTGAGTGCCGCTTGCATTGCGTCGTCGGCATGTTTCACTGGCAGACTCGAAACCCTGAATACCACTTGGCTCCTTCACACGCAGGTCAAACTTCGCCCTCTTGTCCAAGATGCTTCTTTGCTCCAGCAACGTGGAACGCATCCTCTGCTGCCTGTAAGTGTTTGCCTTAAGGACAGCAGGAGCCACAGTCTCCAAGTGTGCTGCTTATGTCTTCTCTCTTTTTCTTTGCAACCGCCCCTCCAGTGGCCAATGCAAACATTACTGGCTGCTCCTGGCATGGTACAGACTACTCGCGTACTGCACTTCCAATTGGCACTTATCTTGCTGAGATGAGTATGTCATGTGACACTGTCTCTGCCGGTGTGTTTCATCTGCAGGCGCTCAAGCTGCTGCTTCACCTCAAGGCAATTTCCTGGCTGCTGCTGACGATGAAGACCGTGAGTGCCTCTTGCATTGTGTCGTCGGCATGTTTCAGTGCCAGACTCGAAACCCTGAATTCCTTTTTGCTCCTTCACACGCAGGTCACACGCAGGTCAAACTTCACCCTCTAGTCCAAGATGCTTGCCTGCTCCAGCAACGTGGAAAGCGCATCCTCTGCTTCTTGTAAATGTTTGCCTCATGGACAGCTTGAGCAACAGTCTCTGAGTGGGCTGCTTATGTCTTCTCCCTTCTATGCAGCCACCCCTCCAGTGGCCAACAAAGACATTCCAAGGTGCTCTTGGCACGGTACAGACTACTCACGTACTATACTGCCACTTGGCACTTATCTTGCTGAGATGAGTGATGTTGTGTGACACTGTCTCTGCCGGTGTGTTTCATGTGTAGGCGCTCAAGCTGCTGCTTTACCTCAAGACCATCTCCTGGCTACTGTGGCCAACGAAGACCATCTCCTGGCAGCTGTGGCCCACCCAGACCATTTGCTGTCTGTTGCTGTCCACCAAGACCGTGAGTGCCGCTTGCATTGCGTCGTCGGCATTGTTTCACTGGCAGACTTGAAAGCCTGAATACCACATTGCTCCTTCACACGCAGGTCAAACTTCACCCTCTATTTAAAAGATGCTTCCTTGCTCCAGCAACATGGAACGCATCCTCTGCTGCCTGTAAGTGTTTGCCTTGTGGACAGCAGGAGCGACAGTCTCCGAGTGAGCTGCTTATGTCTACTCGATTCTTCTTTGCAGCCGTCCCTCCAGTGGCCAACAAAGATATTCCAGGCTGCTCCTGGCACGGTACAGACTACTCGCGTACTGCACTGCCACTTGGCACTCATACTGCTGAGATGAGTGATGTCTCTGTGACACTGTCTCTGCTGGTGTGTTTCATGTGCAGGCGCTCAAGCTGCTGCTTCACCTTAAGACCATCTTTTGGCTGCTGTGGCCCACCAAGACCATCTCCTGGCTGCTGTGGCCCACCAAAACCATTTTCTGGCTGCTGCTGCCCACTAAGACTGTGAGTGCTGCCAGCATTGCGTCGACAGCATGTTTCACTGGCAGAGTTGAAACCATGAATTCCACTTTGCTACTTCACACGCATGTCAAACTTCGCCCTCTAGTTCAAGATGCTTCTCTGCTCAAGCAACCTGGAACGCATCCTCTGCTGCCTGTAAGTGTTTCCTTTGTGGACAGCAAAAGCCAAAGTCTCTGAGTGGGCTGTTTATGTCTTCTCCCTTCTTGTTTGCAGCCGCTCCTGCAGTGGCCAAAGCAGACATTCCTGGCTGCTCCTGGCATGGTAAAGACTACTCGCGTACTGCACTGCCACTTGGCACTTATCTTGCTGAGATGAGTATGTCATGTGACACTGTCTCTACCGGTGTGTTCATCTGCAGGGGCCGTATTCTGCTATCCGGCGCCTATCCGACGCGCGTCGGATGTTCGTGACGTCAAAATGACGTGAAAATCGCCAACCGCCCCGCCCTCGGAGATCGCGGGTAGTACGTCATCGCCTTCGGGGACAATCTCATAACTTTCAAATGCTGCTAGAGCGAAATTAATAAAATTGCTTAAATATAACAAAGCCTTTTCTGTTTTCGGATTTTCACGGGCAGTGTTGTCGCTGTTAATGCTAGTTGAACAGGTTTACACGCATTTATACTTTTACTTTGTTCCGTTATGAGGCGCCAGGGAGCGCTGCGCGCGACACAGCTGTTTTAAAGGAGGCATATTTGAACGCTCAGTACAGTTGCTGCACAAAGATTTCGTCCCACAAGGGCGTTCTCTTGGGACGAAAAGCGACGTAAACGGTACGCTGTTGCCCGGCAGTTATATATAAGAGGACTGTGACGTGAGTATGATATTTTGATCGATTTTCTAACGCCATGTCATTGTTCGGCCACTCTCGCTTGTGCAGTGAATTAAACCCGTTTTTCAAAACGTATGTGTGCGCGTTTTGCGCACGATCAGATTGCGTACTTATATTGTCACGAAGCCAAGGATGACGCAGTTGTCTTGAAGGAAAAACAAGTTTATTGTAGTGAACTTGTGCTCCCCTAACAACTCAAAAGAATACAGAGGCGGCGAAGCAGCGGTCAACAAAGTGACTTGTGCAAGCGAGTGTCGTCGAATCGAATGCCGCGGCGTCTGCTCTGCACGCTTTTATCTTTCGGCGCAAGTGTTTCTCGAACCGTCCATTGAAATACAGAACATTGTAGATCAGAGAAGATTATTCTGGGCTGGTGCCGTTAGGGCGAAACAGTCTGCTTATCTGAATGAGATAGCCCGTGCGGCATAAAAATAAAGAATGGAAGACGCGCTTCGCGGACACAGATAACAGAGCCAGGCGTGACCGGGTGGTGAAAAGCAAACAATAAATAAACAAACCCATACATGGTTCGGGTAATATCACGGCAAGCTCGTTTTCATTTTTTTTAATGAAAGCAGGGGTGCAAGTGCAACGTCAATGAAAGAGAGTACTGACCACCAATCTTTAGCGTCCCGAGGATACGTTTCCCGCCAAGCTTTGTTTCATGAGCTATATTAATATGCTATTCTGCGTGACGAACTGCTCTAACAGCCTCAGCCTGTATCACGTCACATTGACCACGCCCACAAATTTGGTGCTTAATCATGCAACTTGAAGTAGTTTGCTCAGTTTTTTTCTTAAAACATCCCGAGAATCAAACCGCCTTCCCGTTAGGTATTGTTTCCATCCACGATAATCACTTGTTTCTACAAGCATAGGTACAACTGTGCAATGAGGTGCAATTTTTGTAATTGAGCACCTCAATGTATCCTTACGTTAGCATATTTTGTAATTCCATTTCCCTATTTAATGCCTCTACCCTTGAGGGTTAAATAGGTAAAGTATATCCCATTACGCTTCGTTAACTAAGATAGAGACCGAATTTTCAACCCCTTGTTTTTTGGCCGTTAAGCTCATAATGAACACATTTTCAGACACACTGGATCTGGAGAGCGGCTGGTTGTGGAAGGCCCTGAACGAACAACCAGTACTGTGGGCCTCAACAAGAATAGATGCCAACTATGAGCACTTTAACAAGCTGGAGTAGAGAACGCAGTTTTGGCATTGCATCACAAACATCAATGTGCCCTTCTTTATTTTTGCTATGAAGTTGTGTTGGTTTCTGTGCACTTTAAATAAGGCTGTGTACCATTACTACAGAAATGCTATAGTTGATTTTGTCACGATTATTTTTTCCCAGTGTTGGTTACTCTTGGACGGTGCTGCTGCATGCAGGGGAAAAGGAAACAGTTCAACAAAACTTGTCACACCCTGATTTATTGAGGAAAAATTCAATACACCTTTGTAGATGCTCCTGTTGGCATATCATAATTATTTTTTACAAGTAGGTGTCCTTCATGATAGAAAAAATCGCAATATCACTTCACAAATCTAAGCAAGCAGTCATCAAACACTCAGTGCTAGAATACAGGCAATGGTGTGGTAAATGAAACTTTTGTGACCATTTTTCCACTTATCATGAGAATGTCAGAGTAAACCATGACAGTGAACTCTGCGTTAAGAGACAGCCTCCAACATTTTAAGCATGTTTATTTTTTTGTATCAACAGTAGAGATGCATACTGGCATATTGTGTTCTCTTAAGTAAAATGAACTGTCAGAGATTGCCAAGCAAAGTCACCGTGCAATGGTTGTGTTATGTCATAATATAACTCTTGACAGGACTGAACTAAACGTGTCCAGAAGAGTCCGCAGTATACTGATTATTTTATTTTGTTTGTGGTACATGCATCATCATTCTTTGCGTCACAGCAGAATGACGGCTACAGTGTAATAAACAGAATTTTCTCGAGACAATCTTGACCGGTCTTAGGCTATACTCACAACAAGGCCTCACGACCCATCAAAACAGTAGTCACTGGCTATCCCAGATCAAGCAACACCGTGTCAAGACATAGTATATAGTGGTCGAGAGCAAAGCAACTTTCTCTGTTATCCTCACACAAGTATGTCAAACACAAAACGACAAGAAGCTTCTCTACAGGATACAATGTCGCGTCAGGGCATAGTATATGCTGCTTGAAACAACAACAAAACAATTTTCTCCCAACAAAACAAACACCGCACACCACACACAATCAGAAACGAAAGTTAAAAAGGACATGTTCAGTGCCACAAAGCTGTCTGAAGATGCGCTGGTTGCCCTGTCCTTCAGGAGCAAGAATCAACATGTCGGGGGCAGGCACCTCCTCAGCCGCGTCGTCTGTATCACTGCCCTCGTCGCTTGCTGCTGCTGTAGCTATTGTCGTCAGTCGTTCCAACAGGCAGCCACACAACACACACTGACAATGTTAGCTGCCAGAAGAGGCCTATGAAGAAAAGCTGGTGCTACTGCAGGCAAGGAAAACAGCTCTTGAGAACTGCAATGCTGCACTTCACGACAGACCACATCGAAGCATGTGCGGCATTGTACTTTTCTTCAGGTGTCTGGGGCCTGGACGACGAGCAGGGGGTGTCATGAGCCACGACTCGAGCAGGTGGCCACCATCAACCCCAGAACTCGCCAGGCTTTGCACGTCGACAAGAGGGTGGGCAACAGTGAACAGCCAGTCACACAAAGGCACTGTAGTCGGCAGTCACGGTCAGGGCCTTCATACTGGCGTCGCACACCTGAAAGAAATGCATAACACAAATATGTACTACAGCATTAAACAAGTACACAGTTTGAAAAAAGGAAAAGGCAATAAACAAGAGCAAGAATATAAAGAACTGGGTTACTTGGAACTGATTCATTCCGCAACTGCATGCAACGACGAACGACGTCGCCGTGTTGTATGTGCCTTTTCTTTAATCGTCGTTGTTTCGAGTAGCAGGGGAATTAGAGCATGCAGGCGACCTGAGAGGAAAGTTGGTTACTTACAACTATAGATAAGGGCCCTCCCACCCATCTATGCGGTACAACTGCAAAATACAACCCCTCCCCTCCCCACCCCTTATTTCGAAATCGATAAACCCTTAAAACGAGCCGACAAGCTGAACTTGTCACCTTTTCACTATGTGTCAAGGAGGGGAAAACTTGTCAGCCGAAGTGACAAGGCGCCGAAGCAGTTGACACACGATGGGGGCGGGGCGAGGGCGATATACGTTACGCATATATTACACGGTTCGTTATGAAGTCAGTTAGACGCCGAACACGATACACCTGTTTATCTTTCTTTATAAGCTTTTTTTTCTTTCAAGACGCCACCCTATTCGATACCTCTGAACGTGTTCATTTTAGCTACATTTATTGACATACCTTTTCGATATCATTTCACTTAAGCGAACATAGGCCGGAGAGTTAAAAGATTATTTACATATGCATGCATCTGCTAAGTTTTTTTTTTGACACACTATTTGATCATTCACAATTGCGAAATTTATGGGAGATCACTGCCACCACACGACACCGCTCAAAACAAACGCATTTCAGTGACTGCTTTTCAGACATCGCGCTCCTTTTCCCTTCGACGCAAAACAATGGGGCTACATCATTTTTTGCTTCCGTAACAAACGTAGCCAGAAACAAGTAGTACTTACACCGTGCTTACGTCGTCCGGGGTATCCAAAACCCTCGTGTGTCGGAGCTCCGTCAGTGCCGACACCGTGGCCGACACCACAGTGTGAACGCTGCCACTGGCGGCGGGGTGCGACAATGTTTCATGGTGGCAGAAAACGCTTTGCAAACTGTCAGTTGCGAAGAGCGACACAGCACGCACAGCACCTTCGTATCTGTCGACACTTCGCTGCACCTCGATGGCCGATGAGGGCTTCCAATTTCAGCGCCTTGGCAACGGCGTGAATGCTGCGGCTGACCGACGGCTGCGTCATGCCGAGCATATCACCGCTACCGACAATCTGTTGAAAGCGGCCGGTAGCGAAGAACTTCACCGCGCACATCACGTTCGCTTCCGTAGATAGCCCCGCCGCACCTCGAGGCCTAACGTGCTCGTCAAGTGCGTCGCACAGCATCCGCGCCGGGCCCTTGTTGACACGGAAACAGCGCTGAAAGTCGCCGTCGCTCAGTCGACGCTCAGGCACGGGATCCTCCTCCAGCAGCTCCAACAAAAGTGCAAACACAGGCGGCATATACGCAGCCATCGTACAATCCGATGCGCTCTCAACCACGCCGGATTTCACCCGCCGGTCGCGGGAGAACGAGCGGGAGCCTTTGGCTACGTGACGTCACCAAAAAATAGCCAAAATATAGCCGCGTGACGTAGGCCGGCTGACGTTTTCCGCTCCGAGCCAATCGTGAGAGCCCACTTTCTCCTCTCTCTAAACAACCGCGTCGGAAGGGCGCCGGAAATCGTTCCGGCGCGCGTCGGATGACCAGCAGAATACGGCCCCAGGTGCTCAAGCTGCTGCTTCACCTCAGGACCATCTCCTGGCTGCTGCTTCAACTCAAGGCAATTTCCTGGCTGCTGCTGACGATGAAGACCGTGAGTGCCGCTTGCATTGTGTCGTCGGCATGTTTCAGTGGCAGACTCAAAACCCCTGAATTCCACTTTGCTCCTTCACACGCAGGTCACACGCAGGTCAAACTTTGCCCTCTAGTCCAAGATGCTTGCTTGCTCCAGCAACGTGGAACGCGCATTCTCTGCTTCTTGTAAATGTTTTCCTCGTGAACAGCTGGAGCAACAGTCTCTGAGTGGGCTGCTTATGTTTTCTCCCTTCTATGCAGCCACCCCTCCAGTGGCCAACAGACATTCGAAGGTGCTCCTGGCACGGTACAGACTACTCGCGTACTATACTGCCACTTGGCACTTATCTTGCTGAGATGAGTGATGTCGTGTGACACTGTCTCTGCCGGTGTGTTTCATGTGCAGGCGCTCAAGCTGCTCCTTCACCTCAAGACCATCTCCTGGCAGCTGTGGCCCACCCAGACTATTTGCTGGCTGTTGCTGTCCAGCAAGACCGTGAGTGCCGCTTGCATTGCGTCGTCGGCATGTTTCACTGGCAGACTCGAAACTCTGAATACCACTTTGCTCCTTCACACGCAGGTCAAACTTCACCCTCTAGTTAAAAGATGCTTAATTCCCTGCTCCAGCAACATGGAACGCATCCTCTGCTGCCTGTAAGTGTTTGCCTTGTGGAGAGCAGGAGCGACAGTCTCCGAGTGAGCTGCTTATGTCTACTCGATTCTTCTTTGCAGCCGTCCCTCCAGTGGCCAACAAAGATATTCTAGGGTGCTCCTGGCACGGTACAGACTACTCGCGTACTGCACTGCCATTTGGCACTTATATTGCTGAGATGAGTGATGTCTCTGTGACACTGTCTCTGCTGGTGTGTTGCATATGCAGGCGCTCAAGCTGCTGCTTCACCTTAAGACCACCTTATGGCTGCTTTGGGCCACCAAGACCATCTACTGGCTGCTGTGGCCCACCAAGACCATTTCCTGGCTGCTGCTGCCCACCAAGACCGTGAGTGCCGCTTGAGTTGCGTCGACGGCATGTTTCACTGGGAAAGTCAAAACAGTGAATTCCACTTTGCTACTTCACACGCAGGTCAAACTTCGCCCTCTAGTCCAAGATGCTTCTCTGCTCCAGCAACCTGGAACGCATCCTCTGCTGCCTGTAAGTGTTTGCTTTGTGGCCAGCAAAAGCCACAGTCTCCGAGAGGGCTGTTTATGCCTTCTCCCTTCTTTGCAGCCGCTCCAGCAGTGGCCAACGCAGACATTCCTGGGTGCTCCTGGCATGGTACAGACTACTCGCGTACAGCACTGCCACTTATCACTTATCTTGCTGAGATGAGTAGGTCGTGTGACATTGTCTCGGCCGGTGTGTTTCATCTGCAGGCGCTCAAGCTGCTGCTTCACCTCATGACCAGCTCTTGGCTGCTGCTTCACTTCAAGGCCATTTCCTTGCTGCTGCTGCCCATGAAGACCGTGAGTTCCGCTTGCATTGCGTTGTCGGCATGTTTCACTGGCAGACTCAAAACCCTGAATTCCACTTTGCTCCTTCACACGCAGATCAAACTTCCCCCTCTAGTACAACACTCTTGCCTGCTCCAGCAACATGGAACACGCATCCTCTGCTTCTTGTAAATGTTTGCCTTGTGGACAGCTGGAGCCACCGTCTCCGAGTGGGCTGCTTATGTCTTCTCCCTTCTATGCAGCCACCCCTCCAGTGGCCAGCGCAGACATTCCTGGCTGCTTCTGGCATGGTACAGACTTCTTGAGTACTGCACTGTCACTTGGCACTTGTCTTGCTGACATGAGTGATGTGGTGTGAGACTGTCTCTGCCCGGTGTGTTTCATCTGCAGGCGCTCAAGCTGCTGCTTCACCTCAGGACCATCTCCTGGCTGCTGTGACCCACCAAGACTGTGAGTGCCACTTGCATTGCGTCGTCGGCATGTTTCACTGGCAGACTCAAAACCCTGAATTCCACTTTGCTCCTTCACACGCAGGTCAAACTTCGCCCTCTAGTCCAACATGCTTCCCTGCTCCAGCAACGTGGAACGCGTCATCTGCTGCCTGTAAGTGCTTGCCTTGTGGACAGCAGGAGCGAGAGTATCCGAGCCGGCTGCTTATGTCTTGTCTCTTCTTCTTTGCAGCCGCCCCTCCAGTGGCCAACGCAGACATTCCTGGCTGCTCTTGGCATGGTCCAGACTACTCGCGTACTGCACTGCCACTTGGCACTTATCTTGCTGAGATGAGTGATGTCGTGTGACACCATCTCTGCCGGTGTGTTTCATGTGCAGGCGCTCAAGCTGCTGCTTCACCTCAAGACCATCTTATGGCTGCGTCTGCTCACCAAGACCGTGAGTGCCGCTTGCATTGCGTCGTCGGCATGTTTCACTGGCAGACTCGAAACCCTGAATACCACTTTGCTCCTTCACACGCAGGTCACACTTTGCCCTATAGTCCAAGATTCTTCCCTGCTCCAGCAACTTGGAACGCATCCTTTGCTACCTGTAAGTGTTTGCCTTGTGGAGAGCAGGAGCCACAGTCTACGAGTGAGCTGCTTATGTCTTCTCTGATTCTTCTTTGCAGCCGCCCCTCCAGTGGTCAACAAAGATATTCCAGGCAGCTCCTGGCATGGTACAGACTTCTCGCGTACTTCACTGCCACTTGGCACTTATATTGCTGAGATGAGTGATGTCTCTGTGACACTGTCTCTGCTGATGTGTTTCATGGGCGGCGCTCAAGCTGCTGCTTCACCTTAAGACCATCTTATGGCTGCTGTGGCCCACCAAGACCATCTCGTGGCTGCTGTGGCCCACCAAAACCATTTCCTGGCTGCTGCTGCCCACTAAGACCGTGAGTGCTGCCAGCATTGCGTCGACGGCATGTTTCACTGGCAGAGTCGAAACCATGAATTCCACTTTGCTACTTCACACGCATGTCAAACTTCGCCCTCTAGTCCAAGATGCTTCTCTGCTCAAGCAACCTGGAACGCATCCTCTGCTGCCTGTAAGTGTTTGCTTTGTGGACAGCAAAAGCCACAGTCTCCGAGTGGGCTGTTTATGTCTTCTCCCTTCTTGTTTGCAGCCGCTCCTGCAGTGACCAAAGCAGACATTCCTGGCTGCTCCTGGCATGGTACAGACTACTCGCGTACTGCACTGCCACTTGGCACTTATCTTGCTGAGATGAGTATGTCATGTGACACTGTCTCTACCGGGGTGGTTCATCTGCAGGTGGTCAAGCTGCTGCTTCACCTCAAGAGTATCTCCTGGCTGCTGCTTCAACTCAAGGCAATTTCCTGGCTGCTGCTGACGATGAAGACCATCAGTGCCGCTTGCATTGTGTCGTCGGCATGTTTCAGTGGCAGACTCAAAACCCTGAATTCCACTTTGCTCCTTCACACGCAGGTCACACGCAGGTCAAACTTCGCCCTCTAGTCCAAGATGCTTGCTTGCTCCAGCAACGTGGAACGCGCATTCTCTGCTTCTTGTAAATGTTTTCCTCGTGGACAGCTGGAGCAACAGTCTCTGAGTGGGCTGCTTATGTCTTCTCCCTTCTATGCAGCCACCCCTCCAGTGGCCAACAGACATTCGAAGGTGCTCCTGGCACGGTACAGACTACTCGCGTACTATACTGCCACTTGGCACTTATCTTGCTGAGATGAGTGATGTTGTGTGACACTGTCTCTGCCGGTGTGTTTCATGTGCAGGCGCTCAAGCTGCTCCTTCACCTCAAGACCATCTCCTGGCTGTTGTGGCCAACGAAGACCATCTTCTGGCAGCTGTGGCCCACCCAGACCATTTGCTGGCTGTTGCTGTCCAGCAAGACCGTGAGTGCCGCTTGCATTGCGTCGTCCGCATGTTTCACTGGCAGACTCGAAACCTTGAATACCACTTTGCTCCTTCACACGCAGGTCACACTTTGCCCTATAGTCCAAGATTCTTCGCTGCTCCAGCAACTTGGAACGCATCCTTTGCTACCTGTAAGTGTTTGCCTTGTGGAGAGAGGAGCCACAGTCTACGAGTGAGCTGCTTATGTCTATTCGATTCTTTGCAGCCGCCACTCCAGAATAAAGATATTCCAGGCTGCTCCTGGCACGGTACAGACTACTCGCGTACTGCACTGCCACTTGGCACTTATATTGCTGAGATGAGTGATGTCTCTGTGACACTGTCTCTGCTGATGTGTTTCATGTGCAGGCGCTCAAGCTGCTGCTCACCTTAAGACCATCTTATGGCTGCTGTGGCCCACCAAGACCATCTCCTGGCTGCTGTGGCCCACCAAAACCATTTCCTGGCTGCTGCTGCCCAATAAGACCGTGAGTGCCGCTAGCATTGCGTCGACGGCATGTTTCACTGGCAGAGTTGAAACCATGAATTCCACTTTGCTACTTCACACGCAGGTCAAACTTCGCCCTCTAGTCTAAGATGCTTCTCTGCTCCAGCAACCTGGAACGCATCCTCTGCTGCCTGTAAGTGTTTGCTTTGTGGACAGCAAAAGCCACAGTCTCCGAGTGGGCTGTTTACGTCTTCTCCCTTCTTTGCAGCCGCTCCTGCAGTGGCCAACGCAGACATTCCTGGCTGGTCCTGGCATGGTACAGACTACTCGCGTACTGCACTGCCACTTGGCACTTATCTTGCTGAGATGAGTGTGTCGTGTCTAATTGTCTCGGCCGGTGTGTTTCATCTGCAGGCGCTCAAGCTGCTGCTTCACCTCAAGACCTTCTCTTGGCTGCTGCTTCACCTCAAGGCAATTTCCTGGCTGCTGCTGACGATGAAGACCGTGAGTGCCGCTTGCATTGCGTCGTCGGCATGTTTCAGAGGCAGACTCAAAACCCTGAATTCCACTTTGCTCCTTCACACGCAGGTCAAACTCTGCCCTCTAGTCCAACACTCTTGCCTGCTCCAGCAACATGGAACGCGCATCCTCTGCTTCTTGTAAATGTTTGCCTTGTGGACAGCTGGAGCCACCGTCTCCGAGTGGGCTGCTTATGTCTTCTCCCTTCTATGCAGCCACCCCTCCAGTGGCCAGCGCAGACATTCCTGGCTGCTTCTGGCATGGTACAGACTTCTTGAGTACTGCACCGTCACTTGGCACTTATCTTGCTGACATGAGTGATGTGGTGTGAGACTGTCTCTGCCCGGTGTGTTTCATCTGCAGGCGCTCAAGCTGCTGCTTCACCTCAAGACCATCTTCTGGCTGCTGTGGCCAACGAAGATCATCTCCTGGCAGCTGTGGCCCACCCAGACCATTTGTTGGCTGTTGCTGTCCACCAAGATTGTGAGTGCCATTTGCATTGCGTCGTCGGCATGTTTGACTGGCAGACTCGAAACGCTCAATTCCACTTTGCTCCTTCACACGCAGGTCACACTTTGCCCTATATGCCAAGATTCTTCCCTGCTCCAGCAACTTGGAACGCATCCTTTGCTACCTGTAAGTGTTTGCCTTGTGGAGAGCAGGAGCCGCAGTCTACGAGTGAGCTGCTTATGTCTACTCGATTCTTCTTTGAAGCCGCCCCTCCAGTGGCCAACAAAGACATTCCAGGCTGCTCCTGGCACGGTACAGACTACTCGCGTACTGCACTGCCACTTGGCACTTATCTTGCTGAGATGAGTGATGTCGTGTGACACTGTCTCTGCTGGTGTGTTTCTTGTGGAGGCGCTCAAGCTGTAACTTCACCTCAAGACCATCTTATGGCTGCTGTGGTCCACCAAGATTGTGAGTGCCGCTTGCATTGCGTCGTCGGCATGTTTCACTGGCAGACTGGAAACCCTGAATTCCACTTTGCTCCTTTACACGCAGGTCAACCTTCGCCCTCTAGTCCAAGATGCTCTCCTGCTCCAGCAACGTTAAACGCGCATCCTCTGCTTCTTGTAAATGTTTGCCTCGTGGACAGCTGGAGCCACAGTCTCCGAGTGGGCTGCTTATGTCTTCTCCCTTTTAAGCAGCCACCCCACCAGTGGCTAGCGCAGACATTCCTGGCTGCTCTTGGCACGGTACAGACTACTCGCGTACTGCACTGCCACTTGGCACTTATCTTGCTGAGATGAGTGATGTCGTGTGACACTATCTCTGCCGGTGTGCTTCATGTGCAGGCGCTCAAGCTGCTGCTTCACCGCAAGACCATCTCCTGGCTGCTGTGGCCAACGAAGACCATCTCCTGGCAGCTGTGGCCCACCAAGACCGTGAGTGCCGCTTGCATTGCGTCGACGGCATGCTTCACTGGCAGAGTCGAAACCTTGAATTCCACTTTGCTCCTTCACACGCAGGTGCAACTTCGCCCTGTAGTCCAAGATGCTTCCCTGCTCCAGCAACGTGGCACGCATCCTCTGCTGTCTGCAAGTGTTTGCCTTGTGGACAGCAGGAGCCAGTCTCCGAGTGTGCTGCTTATGTCTTGTCTCTTCTTTGCAGCCGCTCCACCAGTGGCCAACGCAGACATTCCTGGCTGCTCCTGGCACGGTATAGACTACTCGCGTACTGCACTGCCACTTGGCACTTATCTTGCTGAGATGAGTGATGTCGTGTGACACTGTCTCTGCCGGTGTGTTTCATGTGCAGGCGCTCAAGCTGCTGCTTCACCTCAAGACCATCTTATGGCTGCTGTGGCCCACCAAGATTGTGAGTGCCATTTGCATTGCGTCGTCGGCATGTTTGACTGGCAGACTCGAAACCCTGAATTCCACTTTGCTCCTTTACACGCAGGTCAACCTTCGCCCTCTAGTCCAAGATGCTTCTCTTCTCCAGCAACGTTGAACACATCCTCTGCTCCCTGTGTATGCCTTGTGGACAGCAGGAGCCACAGTCTCCGAGTGTGCGGCTTATGTCTTCTCTCTTCTTTGAGCTGCCCCACCAGTGGCCAACGCAGACATTCCTGGCTGCTCCTGGCACGGTATAGACTACTCGCGTACTGCACTGCCACTTGGCACTTATCTTGCTGAGATGAGTGATGTCGTGTGACAGTCTCTGCCGGTGTGTTTCATGTGCAGGCGCTCAAGCTGCTGCTTCACCTCAAGACAATCTTATGGCTGCTGTGGCCCACCAAGATTGTGAGTGCTATTTGCATTGCGTCGTCGGCATGTTTGACTGGCAGACTCGAAACCCTGAATTCCACTTTGCTCCTTTACACGCAGGTCAACCTTCGCCCTCTAGTCCAATATGCTCCCCTTCTCCAGCAACGTTGAACACATCCTCTGCTCCCTGTGTATGCCTTGTGGACAGCAGGAGCCACAGTCTCCGAGTGTGCGGCTTATGTCTTCTCTCTTCTTTGAGCCGCCCCACCAGTGGCCAACGCAGACATTCCTGGCTGCTCCTGGCACGGTATAGACTACTCGCGTACTGCACTGCCACTTGGCACTTATCTTGCTGAGATGAGTGATGTCGTGTGACACTATCTCTGCCGGTTGTGCTTCATGTGCAGGCGCTCAAGCTGCTGCTTCACTGCAAGACCATCTCCTGGCTGCTGTGGCCAACGAAGACCATCTCCTGGCAGCTGTGGCCCACCAAGACCGTGAGTGCCGCTTGCATTGCGTCGACGGCATGCTTCACTGGCAGAGTCGAAACCATGAATTCCACTTTGCTCCTTCACACGCAGGTGCAACTTCGCCCTGTAGTCCAAGATGCTTCCCTGCTCCAGCAACGTGGCACGCATCCTCTGCTGTCTGCAAGTGTTTGCCTGTGGACAGCAGGAGCCAGTCTCCGAGTGAGCTGCTTATGTCTTGTCTCTTCTTTGCAGCCGCTCCACCAGTGGCCAACGCAGACATTCCTGGCTGCTCCTGGCACGGTATAGACTACTCGCGTACTGCACTGCCACTTGGCACTTATCTTGCTGAGATGAGTGATGTCGTGTGACACCATCTCTGCCGGTGTGTTTCATGTGCAGGCGCTCAAGCTGCTCCTTCACCTCAAGACCATCTCCTGGCAGCTGTGGCCCACCCAGACTATTTGCTGGCTGTTGCTGTCCAGCAAGACCGTGAGTGCCGCTTGCATTGCGTCGTCGGCATGTTTCACTGGCAGACTCGAAACTCTGAATACCACTTTGCTCCTTCACACGCAGGTGCAACTTCGCCCTCTAGTCCAAGATGCTTCCCTGCTCCAGCAACGTGGCACGCATCCTCTGCTGTCTGTAAGTGTTTGCCTTGTGGACAGCAGGAGCCACAGTCTCCGAGTGTGCTGCTTATGTCTTGTCTCTTCTTTGCAGCCGCTCCACCAGTGGCCAACGCAGACATTCCTGGCTGCTCCTGGCACGGTATAGACTACTCGCGTACTGCACTGCCACTTGGCACTTATCTTGCTGAGATGAGTGATGTCGTGTGACACTGTCTCTGCTATTGTGTTTCATGTGCAGGCGCTCAAGCTGCTGCTTCACCTCAAGACCTTCTTATGGCTGCTGTGGCCCACCAAGACCGTGAGTGCCGCTTGCACTGCGTCGTCGGCATGTTTGACTGGCAGACTCGAAACCCTGAATATCACTTTGCTCCTTTACACGCAGGTCAACCTTCGCCCTCTAGTCCAAGATGCTTCTCTTCTCCTGCAACGTTGAACACATCCTCTGCTCCCTGTGTATGCCTTGTGGACAGCAGGAGCCACAGTCTCCGAGTGTGCGGCTTATGTCTTCTCTCTTTGAGCCGCCCCACCAGTGGCCAACGCAGACATTCCTGGCTGCTCCTGGCACGGTATAGACTACTCGCGTACTGCACTGCCACTTGGCACTTATCTTGCTGAGATGAGTGATGTCGTGTGACACTGTCTCTGCCGGTGTGTTTCATGTGCAGGCGCTCAAGCTGCTGCTTCACCTCAAGACCATCTTATGGCTGCTGTGGCCCACCAAGATTGTGAGTGCTATTTGCATTGCGTCGTCGGCATGTTTGACTGGCAGACTCGAAACCCTGAATTCCACTTTGCTCCTTTACACGCAGGTCAACCTTCGCCCTCTAGTTAAAAGATGCTTAATTCCCTGCTCCAGCAACATGGAACGCATCCTCTGCTGCCTGTAAGTGTTTGCCTTGTGGACAGCAGGAGCGACAGTCTCCGAGTGAGCTGCTTATGTCTAGTCGATTCTTCTTTGCAGCCGTCCCTCCAGTGGCCAACAAAGATATTCCAGGGTGCTCCTGGCACGGTACAGACTACTCGCGTACTGCACTGCCATTTGGCACTTATATTGCTGAGATGAGTGATTTCTCTGTGACACTGTCTCTGCTGGTGTGTTGCATGTGCAGGCGCTCACTTATGGCTGCTGTGGCCCACCAAGACCATCTCCTGGCTGCTGTGGCCCACCAAGACCCATTTCCTGGCTGCTGCTGCCCACCAAGACCGTGAGTGCCGCTTGAGTTGCGTCGACGGCATGTTTCACTGGCACAGTCGAAACAGTGAATTCCACTTTGCTACTTCACACGCAGGTCAAACTTCGCCCTCTAGTCGAAGATGCTTCTCTGCTCCAGCAACCTGGAACGCATCCTCTGCTGCCTGAAAGTGTTTGCTTTGTGGCCAGCAAAAGCCACAGTCTCCGAGAGGGCTGTTTATGTCTTCTCCCTTCTTTGCAGCCGCTCCAGCAGTGGCCAACGCAGACATTCCTAGGTGCTCCTGGCATAGAAACGACTACTCGCGTACAGCACTGCCACTTATCACTTATCTTGCTGAGATGAGTATGTCGTGTGACATTGTCTCGGCCGGTGTGTTTTATCTGCAGGCGCTCAAGCTGCTGCTTCACCTCAAGACCTTCTCCTGGCTGCTGCTTCACCTCAAGGCAATTTCCTGGCTGCTGCTGACGATGAAGACCGTGAGTGCCGCTTGCATTGCGTCGTCGGCATGTTTCAGTGGCAGACTCAAAACACTGAATTCCACTTTGCTCCTTCACACGCAGGTCAAACTCTGCCCTCTAGTCCAACACTCTTGCCTGCTCCAGCAACATGGAACGCGCATCCTCTGCTTCTTGTAAATGTTTGCCTTGTGGACAGCTGGAGCCACTATCTCCGAGTGGGTGTCTTATGTCTTCTCCCTTCTATGCAGCCACCCCTCCAGTGGCCAGCGCAGACATTCCTGGCTGCTCTGGCATGGTACAGACTTCTTGAGTACTGCACTGTCACTTCGCACTTATCTTGCTGGCATGAGTGATGTGGTGTGAGACTGTCTCTGCCCGGTGTGTTTCATCTGCAGGCGCTCAAGCTGCTGCTTCACCTCAAGGCAATTTCCTGGCTGCTGCTGACGATGAAGACCGTGAGTGCCGCTTGCATTGCGTCGTCGGCATGTTTCAGTGCCAGACTCAAAACCCTGAATTCCTCTTTGCTCCTTCACACGCAGGTCACACGCAGGTCAAACTTCACCCTCTAGTCCAAGATGCTTGCCTGCTCCAGCAACGTTGAAAGCGCATCCTCTGCTTCTTGTAAATGTTTGCCTCGTGGACAGCTGGAGCAACAGTCTCTGAGTGGGCTGCTTATGTCTTCTCCCTTCTATGCAGCCACCCCTCCAGTGGCTAACAAAGACATTCCAAGGTGCTCTTGGCACGGTACAGACTACTCACGTACTATACTGCCACTTGGCACTTATCTTGCTGAGATGAGTGATGTGTGACACTGTCTCTGCCGGTGTGTTTCATGTGTAGGCGCTCAAGCTGCTGCTTTACCTCAAGACCATCTCCTGGCTACTGTGGCCAACGAAGACCATCTCCTGGCAGCTGTGGCCCACCCAGACCATTTGCTGTCTGTTGCTGTCCACCAAGACCGTGAGTGCCGCTTGCATTGCGTCGTCGGCATGTTTCACTGGCAGACTTGAAAGCCTGAATACCACATTGCTCCTTCACACGCAGGTCAAACTTCACCCTCTATTTAAAAGATGCTTCCTTGCTCCAGCAACATGGAACGCATCCTCTGCTGCCTGTAAGTGTTTGCCTTGTGGACAGCAGGAGCCACAGTCTCTGAGGGAGCTGCTTATGTCTACTCGATTCTTCTTTGCAGCCGTCCCTCCAGTGGCCCACAAAGATATTCCTGGCTGCTCCTGGCACGGTACAGACTACTCGCGTACTGCACTGCCACTTGGCACTTATACTGCTGAGATGAGTGATGTCTCTGTGACACTGTCTCTGCTGGTGTGTTTCATGTGCAGGCGCTCAAGCTGCTGCTTCACCTTAAGACCATCTTTTGGCTGCTGTGTCCCACCAAGACCATCTCCTGGCTGCTGTGGCCCACCAAAACCATTTTCTGGCTGCTGCTGCCCACTAAGACTGTGATTGCTGCCAGCATTGCGTCGACGGCATGTTTCACTGGCAGAGTCGAAACCATAAATTCCACTTTGCTACTTCACACGCATGTCAAACTTCGCCCTCTAGTCCAAGATGCTTCTCTGCTCAAGCAACCTGGAACGCATCCTCTGCTGCCTGTAAGTGTTTGCTTTGTGGACAGCAAAAGCCACAGTCTCCGAGTGGGCTGTTTATGTCTTCTCCCTTCTTGTTTGCAGCCGCTCCTGCAGTGGCCAAAGCAGACATTCCTGGCTGCTCCTGGCATGGTACAGACTACTCGCGTACTGCACTGCCACTTGGCACTTATCTTGCTGAGATGAGAATGTCATGTGACACTGTCTCTACCGGTGTGGTTCATCTGCAGGTGCTCAAGCTGCTGTTTCACCTCAAGACCATCTCCTGGCTGCTGCTTCAACTCAAGGCAATTTCCTGGCTGCTGCTGACGATGAAGACCGTGAGTGCCACTTGCATTGCGTCGTCGGCATGTTTCAGTGCCAGACTCAAAACCCTGAATTCCTCTTTGCTCCTTCACACGCAGGTCACACGCAGGTCAAACTTCACCCTCTAGTCCAAGATGCTTGCCTGCTCCAGCAACGTGGAAAGCGCATCCTCTGCTTCTTGTAAATGTTTGCCTCGTGGACAGCTGGAGCAACAGTCTCTGAGTGGGCTGCTTATGTCTTCTCCCTTCTATGCAGCCACCCCTCCAGTGGCCAACAAAGACATTCCAAGGTGCTCTTCGCACGGTGCAGACTACTCACGTACTATACTGCCACTTGGCACTTATCTTGCTGAGATGAGTGATGTTGTGTGACACTGTCTCTGCCGGTGTGTTTCATGTGTAGGCGCTCAAGCTGCTGCTTCACCTCACGACCATCTCCTGGCTGCTGTGGCCAACGAAGACCATCTCCTGGCAGCTGTGGCCCACCCAGACCATTTGCTGGCTGTTGCTGTCCACCAAGACCGTGAGTGCCGCTTGCATTGCGTCGTCGGCATGTTTCACTGGCAGACTTGAAAGCCTGAATACCACTTTGCTCCTTCACACGCAGGTCAAACTTCGCCCTCTAGTTAAAAGATGCTTCTTTCCTCCAGCAACGGTGAACGCATCCTCTGCTGCCTGTAAGTGTTTGCCTTGTGGACAGCAGGAGCCACAGTCTCCGAGTGAGCTGCTTATGCTACTCGATTCTTCTTTGCAGCCGCCCCTCCAGTGGCCAACGCAGACATTCCTGGCTGCTCCTGGCATGGTACAGACTACTCGCGTACTGCACGGCCACTTGGCACTTATCTTGCTGAGATGAGTGATGTCGTGTGACACTGTCTCTGCCAGTGTGTTTCATGTGCAGGCGCTCAAGCTGCTGCTTCACCTCAAGACCATCTCCTGGCAGCTGTGGCCCACCCAGACCATTTGCTGGCTGTTGCTGTCCACCAAGACCGTGAGTGCCGCTTGCACTGCGTCGAGGGCATGTTTCACTGGCAGACTCGAAACCCTGATTTCCACTTTGCTCCACACGCAGGTCAATCTTCGCTCCATAGTCCAAGATTCTTCCTTGCTCCAGCAACTTTGAACGCATCCTCTGCTACCTGTAAGTGTTTGCCTTGTGGAGAGCAGGAGCCACAGTCTCCGAGTGAGCTGCTTATGTCTACTCGATTCTTTTTTGCAGCCGTCCTTCCTGTGGCCAACAAAGACATTCCTGGCTGCTCTTGGCATGGTACAGACTACTCGCGTACTGCACTGCCACTTGGCACTTATCTTGCTGAGATGAGTGATGTCGTGTGACACTATCTCTGCCGGTGTGTTGCATGTGCAGGCGCTCAAGCTGCTGCTTCACCGCAAGACCATCTCCTGGCTGCTGTGGCCAACGAAGACCATCTCCTGGGAGCTGGGGCCCACCCAGACCATTTGCTGGCTGTTGCTGTCCACCAAGACCGTGAGTGCCGCTTGCATTGCGTCGACGGCATGTTTTACTGGCAGGCTCGAAACCCTGATTTCCACTTTGCTCCACACGCAGTCTCAATCTTCGCCCCATAGTCCAAGATTCTTACTTGCTCCAGCAATTTTGAACGCATCCTCTGCTACCTGTAAGTGTTTGCCTTGTGGAGAGCAGGAGCCACAGTCTCCGAGTGAGCTGCTTATGTCTACTCGATTCTTTTTTGCAGCCGCCCCTCCAGTGGCCAACGCAGACATTCCTGGCTGCTCCTGGCATGGTAAAGACTACTCGCGGTTGCATTGCCACATGGAACTTATCTTGCTGAGATAAGTAAGGTCGTGTGCCACTGTTTCTGCCGGTGTGTTTCATCTGCAGGTGCTCATGCTGCTGTTTCACCTCAAGACCATCTCCTGGCTGCTGTGGCCAACGAAGACTATCTCCTGGCAGCTGTGGCCCACCCAGACCATTTGCTGGCTGTTGCTGTCCACCAAGACCGTGAGTGCCGCTTGCATTGCGTCGACGGCATATTTCACTGGCAGACTCGAAACCCTGATTTCCACTTTGCTCCACACGAGGTCAATCTTCGCCCCATAGTCCAAGATTCTTACTTGCTCCAGCAACTTTAAACGCATCCTCTGCTACCTGTAAGTGTTTGCCTTGTGGAGAGCAGGAGCCACAGTCTCCGAGTGAGCTGCTTATGTCTACTCGATTCTTTTTTGCAGCCGTCCTTCCTGTGGCCAACAAAGACATTCCAGGCTGCTCCTGGCACGGTACAGACTACTCGCGTACTGCACTGCCACTTGCCACTTATCTTGCTGAGATGAGTGATGTCGTGTGCCACTGTTTCTGCCGGTGTGTTTCATCTGCAGGTGCTCATGCTGCTGTTTCACCTCAAGACCATCTCCTGTCTGCTGTGGCCCACCAAGATTGTGAGTGCCGCTTGCTTTGCGTCGTCGGCATGTTTCACTGGCAGACTCGAAACCTTGAATTCCACTTTGCTCCTTTACACGCAGGTCAACCTTCGCCCTCTAGTCCAAGATGCTTCTCTTCTCCAGCAACGTGGAACACATCCTCTGCTCCCTGTAAGTGTTTGCCTTGTGGACAGCTGGAGCCACAGTCTCCGAGTGTGCTGCTTATGTCTTCTCTCTTCTTTGCAGCCGCCCCACCAGTGGCCAACGCAGACATTCCAGGCTGCTTCTGGCACGGTACAGACTACTCGCGTACTGCACTGCCACTTGGCACTTATCTTGCTGAGATGAGTGATGTTGTGTGACACTGTCTCTGCCGGTGTGTTTCATGTGCAGGAGCTCAAGGTGCTGCTTCACCTCAAGACCATCTCCTGGCTGCTGTGGCCAACGAAGACCATCTCCTGGCAGCTGTGGCCCACCCAGACCATTTGCTGTCTGTTGCTATCCACCAACACCGTGAGTGCCGCTTGCTTTGCGTCGATGGCATGTTTCAATGGCAGACTCGAAACCCTGAATTCCACTTTGCTCCTTCACACGCAGGTCAAACTTTGCCCTATAGTCCAAGATGCTTCTCTGCTCCAGCAACTTGGAACGCATCCTCTGCTACCTGTAAGTGTTTGCCTTGTGGAGAGCAGGAGCCACAGTCTCTGAGTGAGCTGCTAATGTCTACTTGATTCTTTTTTGCAGCCGCCGCTCCTGTGGCCAACGAAGACTTTGCAGGCTGCTCCTGGCACGGTACAGACTACTCGCGTACTGCACTGCCACTTGGCACTTATCTTGCTGAGATGAGTGATGTCGTGTGACACTGTCTCTGCTGGTGTGTTTTATGTGCAGGCGCTCAAGCTGCTGCTTCACCTCACGACAATCTTATGGTTGCTGTGGCCCACCAGGATTGTGAGTGCAGCTTGAATTGCGTCGTCGGCATGTTTCACTGGCAGATTCGAAACCCTGAATTCCACTTTGCTCCATTACACGCAGGTCAACCTTCGCCCTCTAGTCCAAGATGCTCTCCTGCTCCAGCAACGTGAAACGCGCATCCTCTGCTTCTTGTAAATGTTTGCCTTGTGGACAGCTGGAGCCACATTCTCCGAGTGGGCTGCTTATGTCTTCTCCCTTCTATGCAGCCACCCGTCCAGTGGCTAGCGCAGACATTCCTGGCTGCTCTTGGCATGTTACAGACTACTTGAGTACTGCACTGTCACTTGGCATTTATCTTGCTGAGATGAGTGATGTCGTGTGACACTGTCTCGGCCCGGTGTGTTTCATCTGCAGGCGCTCAAGCTGCTGCTTCATCTCAGGACCATCTTCTTGCTGCTGTGAGCCACCAAGACTATGAGTGCCGCTTGCATTGCGTCGTCGGCATGTTTCACTGGCAGACACAAAACCCTGAATTCCATTTTGCTCCTTCACACGCAGGTCAAACTTCGCCCTCTAGTCCAAAATGCTTCCCTGCTCCAGCAACGTGAAACGCATCCTCTGCTGCCTGTAAGTGTTTGCCTTGTGGACAGCAGGAGCCAGAGTCTCCGAGTGGGCTGGTTATGTCTTCTCCATTCTCCTTTGCAGCCGCCCCTCCAGTGGCCAACACAGACATCCTGGCTGCTCCTGGCATGGTACAGACTACTCGCGTTGTGCATTGCCACTTGGAACTTATTTTGCTGAGATAAGTGGTGTCGTGTGCCACTGTTTCTGCCGGTGTGTTTCATCTGCAGGCGCTCATGCTGCTGCTTCACCTCAAGACCATCTCCTGTCTGCTGTGTCCCACCAAGATTGTGAGTGCCGCTTTCTTTGCGTCGTCGGCATGTTTCACTGGCAGACTCGAAACCCTAAATTCCACTTTGCTCCTTTACACGCAGGTGAACCTTAGCCCTCTAGTCCAAGATGCTTCTCTTCTCCAGCAACGTGGAACACATCCTCTGCTCCCTTTAAGTGTTTTCCTTGTGGACAGGAGGAGCCACAGTCTCCGTGTGTGCTGCTTATGTCTTGTCTCTTCTTCTTTTCAGCCGCCCCTCCAGTGGCCAACGCAAACATTCCTGGCTGCTCCTGGCATGGTACAGACTACTCGCGTACTGCACTTCCACTTGGCACTTATCTTGCTGAGATGAGCGATGTCGTGTGACACTGTCTCTGCCGGTGTGTGTCATGTGCAGGCGCTCAAGCTCTGCTTCACCTCAAGACCATCTCCTGGCTGCTGTGGCCAACGAAGACCATCTCCTGGCAGCTGTGGCCCACCCAGACCATTTGCTGGCTGTTGCTGTCCACCAAGACCGTGAGTGCAGCTTGCATTGCGTCGACGGCATGTTTCACTGGCAGACTCGAAACCCTGAATTCCACTTTCTCCTTCACACGCAGGTCAAACTTTGCCCTATAGTCCAAGATTCTTCCCTGCTCCAGCAACTTGGAACGCATCCTTTGCTACCTGTAAGTGTTTGCCTTGTGGAGAGCAGGAGCCACAGTCGCCGAGTGAGCTGCTTATGTCTACTCGATTCTTCTTTGCATCCGCCCCTCCAGTGGCCCAACAGAGGTCGGCGAACTCACTCATGAGTCCACTCACTCAGACTCATTTGGACTCAAACTCACGCGTGAGTTTGAGTTTGAGTGAGCGCAAGGCTAGTGTGGCATGGTGAGTTTGAGCTTGAGTGAGTTTGAGCCGAGTGACCCAGACTGAGTGTGAGTCCGATTGAGTTTGAGTATGCCTGAGACCTAGTGAGTTCTGAGTCCATTTTGAGTTCTGAGTACATTTTGAGTTTGAGTTCATTTTGAGTTCTGAGTACATTTAGTTTGAGTCCATTTTGAGTTTGAGTTCTGAGTACACTTTGAGTTTGAGTCCATTTTGAGTTCTGAGTACACTTTGAGTTTGAGTCCATTTTGAGTTCTGAGTCCATTTTGAGTTCTGAGTGCATTTTGAGTTTGAGTCCATTATGAGTTCTGAGTACAATTTGAGTTTGAGTCCATTTTGAGGTCTGAGTCCATTTTGAGTTTGAGTCCATTTTGAGTTCCGAGTACATTTTGAGTTTGAGTCCATTTTGAGTTCTGAGTACACTTTGAGTTTGAGTCCATTTTGAGTTTTGAGTCCATTTTGAGTTTGAGCCCATTTTGAGTTCTGAGTACATTTTGAGTTTGAGTCCATTTTGAGTTCTGAGTACATTTTGAGTTTGAGTCCATTTTGAGTTCTGAGTACACTGAGTTTGAGTCCATTTTGAGTTCTGAGTACACTTTGAGTTTGAGTCCATTTTGAGTTCTCAGTACACTTTGAGTTTGAGTTCATTTTGAGTTCTGAGTACACTTTGAGTTTGAGTCCATTTTGAGTTCTGAGTACACTTTGAGTTTGAGTTCATTTTGAGTTGTGAGTCCATTTTGAGTTTGAGTCCAGTTTGAGTTCTGAGTACAATTTGAGTTTGAGTCCATTTTGAGTTCTGAGTCCATTTTGAGTTTGAGTCCATTTTGAGTTCTGAGTACATTTTGAGTTTGAGTCCATTTTGAGTTCTGAGTACATTTTGAGTTTGAGTACATTTTGAGTTTGATTACATATTGAGTTTTGAGTGCATTTTGAGTCCTGAGTACATAGGAGTTTTGAGTCAATTTTGAGTTTGAGTACATATGAGTAGCCTAGCAGGCAGCTATGGTTGGCTGTTAAGTTTCATGCGTCACTGTGGGCTCGGAATTCAGGTTACCTGCGGGTACGGCACCAATCGCGATCTGCATGATCGGTTGGGAGGGAGGGGGTGTCTGATTTTTTTTAGTTTATTGTTGAATTTTCATGGCCATAAGCACTTGCTGGATACCTAATTTTCGCGGCTGGGCGCGTGAGTGATAATTGCCTGGTGAGGTCATAAAAAAGGGTTGTCTTAACTTTTCCTCCTGACGGATCCACTAAGAGCGTGGGAAAGGGTGGTGGGAAAGCACACGGCGGCGCTGGCGTGCTGGTTGTTCGTCTGCTACTGTTAACGGCTTGATATACTAGGGGTCACAAAGGAAGAGGTGAGAGCCGGGGGGAAATGGGGGCGGGGGCTGTCCGTTCTGCTGTTTCAAATGAATTAGCTGAATTGACTGGGCAGCGCCCCTTAAAGGGACCCAGAAAAGCCTTCTGTAAAAGTTACAACAGGCCTGTATTGTCGCGTAGCATCAATATAGCGATGCAATGCCATTGGAATTATTGATCTGCATTCATTATTAGCTGCGCCAGAAGCAATTAAATGCACCTCTCCCCACTTGCCGATCGACTCCTCCTCCCTCTCTGCTTCCTTCAAAGCAGCTGGAAACACTGGCAATGGCCATGTGACATCGCGACGCTCGACTTCCGTTCTGCGCTAGCTACATTCCTGCGCCTAGGCATGCGTCAATCGCTGTGGACCCTCCTTGGCCGCCTTTGCCTTGGAATCGCGCAGGAAGGAGGAAAAGCAGCCGGAAGCCAATGGCAGTGACGCCGCCGGCGGCCGACCTCGCCGGCGATTGGGTGAATGAGGGGGCGCCTTCGCCGTTGCGTCAGCCGCGGTCGGCTCGCTGCGGCGTCGCGCTCATCGGCTGAAAAAGGCGATCTTCCACAATTGTTTAGAAATTATCCGTACAACGTATGGGGCTCACACTTGGCTCACAAATCCCCCGTTATGTGTTCTACCACCTGAATGCATTTGATTGCCACATTCACAAAGCTTTTCGGGGTCCCTTTAAGACAGAATAATGACCACATTAGATTGGGTGAAAAGTGAAACTGATGAGGCTAAGGCGTGTAAGGTATCAAATGAAAGGTCCGGATTAACGGAATCAAGCGGGGTAAATAAAAAAAAATCCTTACTGATTGTAGTCTTCAGGCAGTCATAATGAGTCATAGATTGGGTTAAAATTCAAAATGACGCTGCGAGCGCATGTGGGGAATTAAATTCAAGGTCTCGATGTGGGGAATCATTCAGGACGAAAATGAGTTATGGATATATCATGGCGTAGGCATGGTAAGTCATAGATTCGGTAAAAATTCATGTTCATTGCGCTAAGGCGTGTGGCGTATCAAATTAAAGATCTCGATGAGGGTAAGCACGTGCTTCCTGATTATTATCATGACAAAGTGAAAATGGGTCATAAATTAGGTTAAAATTCCCAATGATGCCACTGGGTGTCCGGGGCATCAAATTAAAGGGTCCGATAAGGGAAATCACGTGGAACAAAAATGTGGTAGGGCTATATCAAGAGATAGTCATGGTTAGTCATTGATTGGTTTAATTTCAAATTGATTCCGCTAGGATGTGATTTGTATCAAATTAATGGTCTTGATGAGCGGAATCACGTGGGAGAAATACAAAAATGCTTCCTGGTTATAACCATTAGATTGTCATGGCGAGTCTTATATTCGGGTAAAATTCAAAGTGACCCCGCTAGGGCGTGTAGGGTATCAAATTTACAGTCTTGACGAGGAGAATCACGTGGTACAAATAAAAAAAGGCTTCGTAGTTCGATTCATAAGATAGTCATTATGAGTCACAGATTGGGTTAAAATCAAGGTGAGGCTGCTGAAGCATGTGGGGCGTGAAATTGAAGGTTCCAGTTAGGGGAATCACGTCGGACACCTAAATAATGCGTCCTGGTTACAGTCATGAGAGTCATGGTTATTTTGACTGGTATGAATTCCATATGACCCTGCTAGGGTGTGTGGGGTATCAAATTAAAGGTCTCGTCGAGGGGGATCACGTGGGACAAATATAAAAATGCTTTCGGGTTATAATTATGAAAATATAGCAAAAGGTACGCACTCACAATCCATGCTCACTCACTCCCTCAAACTCACTGACACTCACTCACTCACTCACTCACTCACTCACACTCTCACTCTCACCTACACTCACACTCACACTGACACTCACACTCCCACTCACTCTCACACTCTCACACACTCACACTCTCACTCACACTCACACTCTCACTCCACTCACACTCACACTCTCAATCTCATTCTCACTCTCACTTACACTCATTTCACACTCACACTCTCAATCTCACTCTCACTCATACTCATACTCATACTCTTCCTCTCACTCACACTCTCACACTCGGCACTCACACTCTCACTGTCACTGTCACTCTAACTCCACTCACACTCTCACCCTCACTCTAACTCTCACTCTCACTCGCACTCTCACTCGCACTCATACTCACACTCACACTCTCACTCTCACACTCACTCACACTCACTCTCACACTCACTCTCTCACTCACACTCTCACTCACTCTCACAAACACTCACACTCACACTCTCACTCTCACTCACACTCTCACTCTCACTCACACTCACTCTCACTCACTCTCAACACTCTCACTCTCACTCTCACTCTCACTCATACTCTCACTCACACTCACACTCTCACACACTCACACTCACACTCACACACCCACACTCTCACTCACTCTCACTCACACTCTCACTCTCATTCCAGTCACACTCACACTCAATAACACTCACACTCTCACTCTCAGTCACACTCTCACTCACTCTCACTCACACTCTCACTCACACTCATCTCACTCACTCTCACACTTACACTCACACTCTCACTCTTACTCTTACTCTCACTCACACTCACACTCACACTCTCATTTTCACTCTCACTCACAGGCACAGTCATACTCTCACTCTCACTCTCACTCGACTCACAATCTCACTGTCTCTCTCTCATTCACACTCTCACTCTAACTCACTCACACTCTCACTCTCTCTCACTCATACTCACACTCTCACTTACACTCACACTCTCACACTCACATCACACTCACCCTCTTACTCTTACTCTTACTCTCACTCACACTCACACTCTCAATCTCACTCTCACTCACACTCACTCACACTCACACTCAACTCCCACTCACACTCCACTCACACACTCACACTCAACTCACACTCACTCTCACACTCTCACTCTCACACTCTCACTCACTCACACTCTCACTCTCACACTTACTCTTCCTCTTACTCTCACTCGCGCTCTCACTCACAGGGACACTCATACTCTCACTCTCACTCCACTCACACTTACACTCTCACCTACACTCACACTCACACTCACTCACACACTCACACTCTCACTCACAGGCACACTCATACTCTCACTCACACTCGCACTCTCACCCTCACTCACACACTCTCACTCTCACTCACACTCACACTCAACTCACTCTCACTCACAACCACACTCTCACTCTCAGTCACACACTCTCACTCACACTCTCACTCACACTCACACTCTCACTCTCTCTCACTCACACTCTCACTCTCACTCTCTCGCTGTCTCAATCTCTGTGAGACTATTTGAGTTCTGAATTCATTTTGAGTTCTCATCCCATTTTGAGTTCTGAGTTCCATTTGAGTTTTGAGTACATTTTGAGTTTTGAGTCCATTTTGAGTTTGAGTACATTTTGAGTGTTGAGTACATTTTGAGTACATTTTCAGTTTCAGTACATTTTGAGTTTTGAGTACATCTTAAGTTTTGAGTTCACTTTGAGTTCGAGTACATTTTGAGTTTTGAGTGCATTTTAAAGGGACACTGAAGTGAATTTGTCAAGCTCCCGTTTTTGCTTGCACTGCGTAGACTGGCTCAAATTAGCCCACTTTTCATCGTTTATCCGGTTGACAAATCGGTAATTATTTTACAAAGCGCCAAAGAAGAAAAACTACCATGCGCGGTTTGCGGCGGCCGCACCAACTAAAGCTGTGACGTTGGGAGGAGCGGGACCGTGATTGGACGATGCCCAAGGTGAGCAACCAAACAAGTTTCGGTTTCGGTTTCGGTTCTGTAAAACACAACCTGTGGCGTTGTTGGATGGGCATTCTCAATAACTCAGTAATCATCGCACCGAGCTTCTGCCATGTTGTCAGCTGTAAAAATGCATAAAGATAAGCCTCCCAGGACGGCTTGGAATCGTAGCATTCACTAGCCGAGGCCTACGCAGTGCATGGACGCCTCTCCGAGTACCCGCAAACGCACAAATGTCATGCGCTTCCACCCCCCCCCCCCTATTTGGAGCTTGCCTCACTCATGCCTGTACCCGTAAAATGCGTGTTCGCACCAGGCCACCAGGCCAAGGGTCTGTTCATTCTGGCCTGTGCCCACTGCCCGCAAGCAGTCGGTGCTTATGGACAGCACGCCAACGAGAGCTCGCTAGCGCGCCAGTGCCAGCCTGCGCGCGTTCTGTGAACTAGTTCGTGGAGCCATGAACGTTGCGGCCCAAACAAAGGTGAACTCAATGTAGAAAACATCGGCAGAAAACAAAAAAGTTAACTTACAAAAAAAAAAAAAAAGCACGTACCCGCGGGGACTCGAACTCGCGACTTGCAAAACACTCGGCGGCGACATACCTGCAGCCTTAGACAACTCGGCCACGAGACGGGCTGCGCTGATAAGGGTAATATAAGGTATATATTGTACAACAAGTTTACATTTTTATTTAGTTTTGGTATTTCAAGCTGCTTAGGTGACTATTTGTTGTATTGTGCTCGTGCAGTAAGCGTCCCCCGAGTTTCCGCAATAGCTCACGTCTAGCAATTGCATTTCGTGGACGGAAAAGCGTTCGCAGATGCGTAGTCGTGCTGCTTGACCGCTGTGCTTGTTCGCCCAGCGCAAAAAAGTGCTTCCCGCACCCTCTTTTTACGCTGCACGGTAAAAAATATCAGTTGATTTTATTTCCTTAGTACCTATGTTGACTTCGCTGACTCTTCTCCCGCCTTCAAGAGGCCTTATATTTTCCTACTGGCGTACCAGCCAGCGAAGCGTCGCATGTGCGCTTGTGCAGCGCGCGCTTGTGCGAAGCGACCTTGACTTGGAGCTAGATACAGTGTACAAACTAACCAAGTAAAGAAAGGCCCATTCTTCCATTCACAAACGTGTCCTGGCTTCGTTTCAACTGAGCGAACGAATTGCGACGACCCATCGGCGTCCGGCGGACGAAACGCTGGGCCGACTGACTCTGTCTGAAGGCCGGGGAGCCGTGCAGATAGCTCAGCCAATTGCGAGCTCGGCTCCTCTCGACGTCACACGAAAACGCCGCAGAAAATGGGCGAGCGTAAAGAGAGGAGGACAGCATTTTCGAATTAAGTTTTCTACTAAATAAAAGCGCGTAAACGCGCCCAGAGTGGTCGTAACATGGCCTGGGGACCCCGGACTACAATTTGCGCAAGTAATCCCGCAATGTTTACATATCACTTCAGTGTCCCTTTAAGTTTTGAGCCCATTTTGAGTTTGAGTACATTTTGAGTTTCGATTACATTTCGAGTTTGAGTACATTTTGAGTTCTGAGTACATTTTGAGTTTTGAGTCCGAGTGAGTTCTGAGTTTTGCGCTCAATGTGAGTTTGAGTGAGCGCAGATGTGCTGCTCAGCATTGAGTCTGAGTTTGAGTGAGTGGTGATTCGAAAAAAAAATTGTGAGTGAGTTTGAGTGAGCCGCGCCAACTTTGCCGAGGTATGGTGGCCAACAAAGACATTCCAGGCTGCTCCTGGCATGGTACAGACTACTCGCGTACTGCACTGCCACTTGGCACTTATCTTGCTGAGATGAGTGATGTCGTGTGACAGTCTCTGCTGGTGTGTTTCATGTGCAGGCGCTCAAGCTGCTGCTTCACCTCAAGACCATCTTATGGCTGCTGTGGCCACCAAGACCATTTCCTGGCTGCTGCTGCCCACCAAGACCGTGAGTGCCGCTTGCATTGCGTCGACGGCATGTTTCACTGGCAGAGTCGAAACCATGAATTCCACTTTGCTCCTTCACACGCAGGTGCAACTTCGCCCTCTGTCCAAGATGCTTCCCTGCTCCAGCAACGTGGCACGCATCCTCTGCTGTCTGTGTTTGCTTTGTGGACAGCAGGAGCCACAGTCTCCGAGTGGGCTGTTTGTCTTCTCCCTTCTTCTTTGCAGCTGCTCCTGCAGTGGCCAATGCAGACATTCCTGGCTGCTCCTGGCATGGTACAGACTACTCGCGTACTGCACTGCCACTTGGCACTTATCTTGCTGAGATGAGTATATCGTGTGACACTGTCTCTGCCGGTGAGTTTCATCTGCAGGCGCTAAAGCTGCTGCTTTACCTCAAGACCATCTCGTGGCTGCTGTGCCCCACCGAGAGCACCTCCTGGCTGCTGTGGCCCACCAAGACCATTTGCTGGCTGCTGCTGCCCACCAAGACTGTCAGTGCCGCTTGCATTGCGTCGGCATGTTTCGCTGGCAGACTCGAAACCCTGAATACCACTTTGCTCCTTCACACGCAGGTCAAATTTCGCCTTCTAGTCCAAGATGCTTCCCTGCTCCAGCAACGTGGAACACATCGTCTGCCGCCTGTGTTTGCCTTGTGGACAGCAGGAGCCACAGTCTCCGAGTGGGCTGTTTGTCTTCTCCCTTCTTCTTTGCAGCTGCTCCTGCAGTGGCCAATGCAGACATTCCTGGCTGCTCCTGGCATGGTACAGACTACTCGCGTACTGCACTGCCACTTGGCACTTATCTTGCTGAGATGAGTATATCGTGTGACACTGTCTCTTCTGGTGAGTTTCATCTGCAGGCGCTCAAGCTGCTGCTTCACCTCAAGACCATCTCCTGGCTGCTGCTTCACCTCAAGGTCATTTCCTGGCTGCTGCTGCCCACCAAGACCGTGAGTGCCGCTTGCATTGCGTCGTCGGCATGTTTCACTGGCAGAATCAAAACCCTGAATTCCACTTTGCTCCTTCACACGCAGGTCAAACTTCGCCCTCTAGTCCAAGATGCTTGCCTGCTCCAGCAACGTGGAACGCGCATCCTCTGCTTGTTGTAAATGTTTGCCTTGTGGACAGCTGGAGCCACAGTCTCCGAGTGGGCTGGTTATGTCTTCTTTCTTCTATTCAGCCACCCCTCCAGTGGCCAGCGCAGACATTCCTGACTGCTCCTGGCATGGTACAGACTACTTGAGTACTGCACTGTCACTTGGCACTTATCTTGCGGAGATGAGTGATGTCGTGTGACACTTTCCCTGCCCGGTGTGTTTCATCTGCAGGCGCTCAAGCTGCTGCTTCACCTCAGGACCATTTGCTGGCTGCTGCTGTACACCAAGACCGTGAGTGCCGCTTGCATTGCGTCGACGGCATGTTTCACTGGCAGACTCGAAACCCTGAATTCCACTTTGCTTCTTTACACGCAGGTCAACCTTCGCCCTCTAGTCCTAGATGCTTCCCTTCTCCAGCAACCTGGAACGCATCTTCTGCTCCCTGTAAGTGTTGTCCTTGTGGACAGCAGGAGCCACAGTCCATTTCATTATTTCATATAGTTCATTTCATCAAGCTTTACTCAAATGAAACGCTTACGCTTCCGTGGATACGAAAAAAAGGTTCAAAAGGCATCGGGAACGGAAATAGCGACAGAACGATATTCCACGACAGCTACGGAGGAAAAGAAACATAAAAAGGCAGTGAAGCAGTATTTAAACCTCTGTCGGGGAGTGTCAAATGAAAGTTCAAAAAGCCGAAGACCACAAGTGCCAGAGTCAATAGATAGCCAGTCAGTCAATAGATAGGCAACACAACTCAGTTTTGACTAGTCAGACTGCTTAGGGGGTTTAACGTGCCGGCGCTACAGGCAATGAGGCGCGCCTCATAGTGGAGGGCTCCAGATGAATTTTGACCACCTAGGGATCTTTAACGTCCACCGATATCTCGAACACGGGTGTTTTCGCTTTCAGCCTCTATCATAAAAGAGGCTGCCGCGGTCGGAAATCCAACCCGCGTCCTTGCGCCCAGCAGCACGACACCTTCACCACCGCGCCGGGTATGGTAAAAGTTTCGATCTGACAGCACTGTGCATCTGTCGTGCCACACTGCCCTTTTTCACGGCTGTTGTTGCTGATGAAATGCCTGGCGACAGATATACCATTTGCTCCAACGGCTAATATTTAAGGCAACAATCTGCCCGAGAAACGTTGCTATATTCTTACTGGTTTGTCAGCTGAGGGTGAATATTCCCATTTTTATCGCTGTAGCTGCACGGCGGGAGAAGCACAACTCTTGAACAACCAACAAGTTTTGCCTATTTTAGCCTTCTGTCAATGCCCCCAGACTCTTCGAGCTGGCTGGGCGAAGTATTCACATTCGACGATTCAAACGCTGAACATTTGCTGAATCCCTGCACAACAGCGAGGTACAGAACAGTTCCTGCTGAGTTCGGCGGTTTTTACACCGCCCATACCGTCAGTTGCGCCAGTTAAATGCCCATCATTTTGGCAGGACGCTACATGTGTGGGAACCACTGCACTCCCTTTGGGTGGTTTTCTGCATGACTTTGGCGTCTTTGGTTTGGACAGATGCCCAAGTATGTTAGGGATAATACGGGGCACCGCGCTCTCCCTCAGGGTCCACCTGCCTCGCGGTATCCTTAGCTTTATCGTTCACGATGTGTTCGCGATGTGTTCACGATGTGTTCACGAAGGCTCACAATGAATGGCACAAACGTATGTTTATGATGTAACTCTGAAGTGTTTCCGCGGAATCGCGCTTTTCCACGCTTTCATTCCGTCAGGATCCTTCGGAGACTTGGAGAAATGCCGAGTCACGAACTTTGCCGCTGCCGAAGCATACCTCGAACGGCAGACCGGAGCTGAGCACGTCAACAAACCGCACCGACACTTCAGAGATCCACTAAAATATGCATGCACGATGACAGCACAGAGTTAATGCGCTAATAAAGGCGTAATGGACAGCCGAGCACCAACAGCACAACGAAAACACATGGCCGGAGTGAGCCCCGCTTCTCAAACTAGATCTCAACGCAACGCCAGCGCCACCTCTCGGAGTGGCGACAAAATGGTGCCGCCTCTCAAGGCGCAGTTTGCCAACTGACTTAATTTAAAAACTTTGAAGGCTGGTAAGCTTGCAGAACGAGCTATTTTCGCCTAAATGCAATGCCTATTCATTTCATCAGTACGAATGGTGGGGTAAACAATGGAAGTTACGAAGGCACATGTAAACATAGATGCACCAGTGAGTACTGCTGTTGGTACAGCGCGCACTAAGCTTGTTTTAGCTGTGCAGCAGTACGGCGCTTTGGGGTTGTCTCACACGACACTGGTCGATTGGCGTAAGCGACATTGTTTTACGTGACCCTGTTTGTCGAGGATACTGAATGTCTCCCGAAATGATTACTTCAAACCGTAACAAGAACAAGGCGTGCAAATACGGCCAGAAACAGAGCGAGGGCGGACAGCGGTCTTGCGCAGTATGGTGGCGCCATCTAGAAGGACTTATGGTAAACAAGGCATTCCGCAGTTCCCTGCAGACTAAACAGCGTACTAACGTTCACTTGAAGACCTATACTGGTTACGTCATCGCATACGTCAAGAAACACACGATCTGGCGGGGGAATCAAAATTTTACCTTCAAATAAAATATTTTTCAGGGAATAAATGATCGTTTGCTGCCACACAAGCGCTGGGTGCACAATAAAACACCACATCTTTCGACCTAAACAACCTTGTATTTTGTCTGCATAGCCTTTTTACAGTTGCGTGAGTGTAGGGACTGGCCTAGGCGAAAATTCACCAAGGTACACGTTGACCAAAACATGTGCAATAAGCTGTTATTTGCAATTGCCCATCTTTTTAATTAATAATTTATTTATTTACCCTCAAGGGCCGAGGGCATTGAAGAGGGGAGTGAGTACATACATGTACTGCATTGAAATCAAAATACAACAGAAAAATTGCAATCAAATAACATCGCTTGATGCAGGTTTGAACTAAAGGCCACCTACAAATAAAATTAGTGACAGTAACTTTAAACAAAGCAGCACCTTGTTTACCAACAATGTCATAAGGAAGACGATTCGAACATACAGAATTTTTTGGCTCAAACTAGTCCAGAAAACACTTAGTGTGCGCTGACGGAACTCCTACTTTGCCACGATGGTCAATGCGAGTGGAAACACAAGTTGGTGGGGACAACATTCTTAATACTATAACAATAAATTTAATTCCTAACAGCGTGCCATTTTTTCAGCCAGCAATGAGGAATGTCCGGCTGCTTCAGACCTAGAAGCGCACGCAGCCGGCAGTTGCGTTTCAGTTTGAGGCGGCTATTTAAAAGTAGTTTTAGTGAATACCGGGAAAATTCAGAGTGAGCTAAGTGGCGCTCGTGCACAGGGTACCAAGTTGACAGCCAAGAACGTTCATCTGCTATTGCTCGTTGCTTTGATTTACTTATCAAATGCTCTACTTTATAACCCCTCATCTGCTGTATTTATGTACTTAATCACACCTCCGCCCTTAAAGCACACTCCACGTATTACGCCAAGCTTGCCACTATTCCTTGGTCGTCCTACCTCGCGGTATCTAATCTCGTACTCGCATAGTACGTTTAAGTACAATAAATATTGTTTACATCATCATCATCATCCTAATCATATAGTCTGTGTAGAACATAATCGATGGCCATGATTATGATCATGATGAACATTATATCTTTTCTCGACACGTAGCCAATTAACAAGATTGTCGTCAGCCTTAGTTTGTAACAACGACCCGTGCGATGTTCTGTTCGGCCCCGCCTCTTTCGCTTGCCTTTGATGAAAGATTCTGTACTACGTTTTCTTACTGGTTCGGATATTTTTAGCACTACGTGGATGGCTATGGTTTGCTATAAGGGAATTTTTAGGTATGTTGCCATGCCTCTAATTTCAACAATACGAATGAAACTCTGGCTGCACGTTATTATAGTGACGGAAAACAGCTAAAGCTCGTTACTTTAATGCATCTTCTGAAACCCCACTTCCACCGGTCGAGCTAACTGTACGTTTCAGTAATTTCATGTGGGTCTGCGGACTAGTTCTCCAAGATGTCTTTATCTACCAAGTAGAAGGTTTTAATACTTGGGCTCAACAGGCTCTCAGTTGCTTGATTTTGTTGTCATTTCTGATTTCTGGATTGTTTGGTGCCAGCTTAATTTTTTTCTTTCCTATACCATATTCTAAAGAGAGCCTAATTTTCACAACTCGATTTTTATGTTTGTAATTTGTCAACGGCACAGAGGGCTCACTCCGAGGGCCATCTAGTAGCAGGATCTAACCACGTGCACTTCTCTTAAAGGAGCCACGAAGACAAAATACAAGTTGGGTTTATTAGAAAGACTGCTTAGTCCCGATAACAATGATACCAATATCATCGCAATCTTCGAAAAATAACGGAGATATTAAAGAAAACGTGTGAAGCAGTCGCGACCCCCTAGCCAATTTCCCGCAACTTTTCTATGACGTCACGGAACCTTGTTTGTGTGGTAGGCGGCCGCCTAACTGACCTGTTGACGTCACATGACTGGACGTCTGTAATGGGGCCTTAAGTTCCACTTGATCGCATCACTTGAATGCTAACTTGTAGTTAACGCACTGAAAATTATGTTTTATTGTTGTCCCGTATGACGTCGTTCTTGCTCATAACACGTCACTGTGGCGCAAAATTTGAAAGTTTTTAAATACTTCTTGCTTTTTTTCTCGTTAAAAAAAACATCTTTTGTGGCTGTAATGGAGCTGAGTGATATACGGAATCCTAGTTCTTTCAAATTACACGAAGTTTTATTTTCTCTTCATGGCTCCTTTAAACTTCGCTAAATCCGCCTGATACCCAATAACGTCAGATGTATTTAGAGCAAAATTACAGCAATATTGTGGTTGTTTTATTTGTTATTTGTATTTTTACAACTTCACAAGCAGCCACAATGTTAACATTCTCTGATTTTTTAAAGCTTGGTTGGCTTTATAACTTCAGGGTCGTTATCGTCATAGGGTGCAATCACAGTGTGCAAGTCCGCTATGCACTTCTGGTTTGCCGGACCTTCAATAAACACGCAAACGCCCCACAACAACACAATTTGGTGTCATGGACAGATGATGAAGAAAAAGACGGCGGCATGGCGCGGTTAACGCGAGGAAGCAGACGTAGAAGAAGTGACATAGCCTTTGCTTGAGACAAACGTGCGGACACTGTGCCTGAAAACGGTAAAAAAAATTGGCCGCGTATCTGCTCCTTTCGTTGCAAATGTCGATAAAAGACGATAGTCGTTGTCGACATTTGTCAAGTAAATGCCTCCCTTCGCTTTCCCGCTCATCTCTCATTTTGCCCCTTTTGCGTCGTGCTCCTCCCCAAGGTAAACACGCTAAAGGTTTGCTTGGGTCAATTTAAATTTGCCGCGTTCCAGCGCTGCCGTACGGCTTGAGACACGCGTGAATCGAGGCGCCCTACTTCAACCTTTATAGAACTGCGCTGCCCTAGTCCACGTGCGTTTCAAGCAGAACGGGGAACCTATCTAGTGGAACCTTTCATAACTGTTGCCACTTGATTTTTTAAATTCCGCCAGGAGCTACAGTGGTGCGGGCGACAGCAGGCGACAGTGCGATGTTTTTTTTCTGCAGTGGATGTAGTATTTCATTTCGCGAAAATCAAGCATGTATGAATTTTTTTTTATAAAGGAACACTGTAAATATCTCTGGTGTAGTAATTTTCTGCCTTACATTTGCGTAATGTCTTGTTCTTGTTCAACAATGTTGACAAGTATGAACATATAAACCGGACTTAGACGTTTAGGTTTGGCTGTGAGTGCGCAGACTTCGTTTCACTTTAACCGGCTGGCTAAATCGAGTCACAGACAGACAGACAGACCAAAATTTCACGGTTTAAGTAGCCTAAAAGAGACTATCGTCTGTAAAAGAGCTACCTGGGCTCTAAAGATTGCACAGCTTTTATTGGACACATCCCTTGTTGCACTGAAAGTAATAGGTCTTCTTAACTCTTGACACGCGTCTTCGCCGTACGGTAGCGTTGGTATCGAGACACCCGGTTTGGAGCAGTGGAACGCGGAAATTTAAAATGAGTTAAGCAAACCTTTGGTGTCTTTACCTCCGGAGGAGCGCGACGGAACAGGAACAACATGAGAGGGGAGCGGGAAAGCGAAGGGAGGCATTTCATCGGCAAAAGTCGATAAAGACTATCGTCTTTGGACTACATTTGCAACAAAAGAAGCCCATACGCGGCCAATTTTTTCTTGAAACGACTAGCACAGCGGGAACAAGGGTTAACTAGAAAACATTGGTTGCATGAATAGTTCCCAGCGCTCTTTCTTACTCCTTTCAATAGAAGTAGCGCGTAGATATGTTTAAGTACGGCAACCATTAGAATTATCATCAGAAGTTTCTCACGGCATTCGCCTTTGATTGGCTGGACACACCCGCCGAAGATTTTCTGGAACAAATATTCCCTAAAATCTCGTTCCTCCAGCTGCTGCTGTGGCGCCATGGTATAGAATTTGCTTTTTAACGCGAAAGCCCAGGTTCGAGTCCGGCATTGCTATTTTCTTTTTTTCAAAGATTTCGGAATTTGGAAGTTTTCGCTCATAGTGATTTCGCTTTTTTATTCTGGTTATTACTATATCAACAGATCTACGCACACGGCTTCTAGAATTGGTTGCATTAGGTAGGTTGTGTTCTGTGCCGTTGAGCTGGGTTGGGTTAGGTTTGTTGCAGTTGGGCTGGATTTGGGTAGGTTATGACACATTAGGTTACGTTACGTTAGGTTCGGTGAGGTTAGGTTATGTTATGCTACGTTGGGAGCTAGTATTATTTATTGAATTTTAGGCGAGCCACCTTTTAAGAAACTGCCGTGAGAATATTCTTGAGGTAGTTCTCCCGGCTGCCGCAAGATTAGACTCAGCCTTTAAGTGCCAGCCTAATTTTTGTTGCTGAGGTGATGCGCGGAACTTAGCCTTCGTTCATAAAACATTTTTGTTAGGAATTTTTCAGGCGCAGGGGACTGACACATCGCACCATATATAATAGCATGATGTGAACATCGTGTTTTTCAACGTTAGCGAAATCGTCCAGTTTTCCCAAGACTTCTCATGCCGTTGGAACTAAATCCTCGGGATATTGATCTTTGATAGTGAAGTTTTTATATGCTACGGTTTTGTTTGTCTTTATACTGCGTGCGTAAAAGTCATGTGCCCGAAATGATGCCGCATTGCCTGATTATATATGAAAAAGCGTATACTTCTCACCACTCAGCACTTGGATAGGCATTTTCCGTAGAGCAGTTATCAGCAGGCATCGCTGAAGTTTCCATCTAGATAATCAAGGTTTCTAAAAAAAATGTTTCCCTGACTTACGTTTCCAGCTAGATAATTAAGGTTTCTAAAAAAATGTGGCCCTGTGCGAGTGGCGTTGGCCATGTCTAGTCCGCACTCCCCTCTCTGTCGGCGTTCTAAGCGCTTGTCCAGTTTTTTTCCGGCTGGTCGGGGCGGCTGTCCCGTCGTCAAGACAAGTCTGCGTTCTCCATTCTGAATGTCACCTCTCTAAAGTCGTCGTAATAAGGACGCCGCGTGTAGTACAGACTCCAACATCATTGGTCAGACACCCTCGAAGAGTTGAATGGCCAATGAGTTTTTTTATTTAGTTGTGCCTGGAAAAGTTTCAATTTAAATATAAAGGTGCCATGGCGGCAGTGTTGCCGGCCGATGTTAACGAAATTGTACTGATGGTTCCACGTCTGAGTTGTTGCATAGAAACCAGAAACTTGCGCGGAAAGCCACTCGAAATGTTGGGTGTAGACATCTATGTGCAGCATTTATTCCCTTATACACGGTCATTCCGATGGCGACTCCTTTTGTTCTTAATTGCGCCATTTTGCCACAGGGCACCAATGGAATGGAAAGATAAAAGAAAGGACAGTGACGGGAAGCAAGCGGCTTCATGATGGCGATCACTCAAAACCCAGAATTGGAATAAGCTGCACCGATAGTATTTACTGAGCAGTATAAATTAAACAGCATGGGTATATATAGCAGTCGGTGAAAGTCCCATGTGTGCTGGTTGTATTGTGGCCTGTGGCGCATAACCATGTGGAGAGGAGTCAATAGGCTGTAGCTTATGTTCTCCACCAGAAATGCGACTTTTGGTGCCTCTAATATCTTTCTTGTGTCCTTCATGACCGTCCTACAGCTTAGGCTGTCAACGAAGCGTTCGAAAACCTAATGAATATCAAGTATTCAGTGTGCTCGGGAGACGAAAAAAAAACAGCCAGTTTTTGGTCATTTAAAAGGAGTACCAATACGATGCAAAAAGTACGAAGGAGATTAAGTGCAAAGCTAATAGGTATAGTTTTTCGTACACCTTTGTCGGTACATTTTTTTGCAAGTTTTGTTGAAAGGAGTACCAAGAAGATGCAGAAAGTACGAAGCAGATTCAATGCAAAGGTAATAGGAGTAGTTTTACATACGCCGTTCTCGGAACATTCTTTTTGCTGCAATTCCCTCGCGGCATTTTTTTTCTAAGGGCAGTTCAGGACTACTTCAGCCGAAATTTGAACATTATGCTTATTTCCAGCCCGCCCTCACAGAAAGATGCTTGTGGTATAGGCAAAAAGCAGTGCTGTTATCGAACGCCAGGGGCTTTGTTCTAGGTTCGATGAGTATTACCATTCGTTTTACCAGCTAATGAACCTTTAACGTGCGCCGAAATCTTGAACACACTGGCGTGAAAATTAATCCGGATCCTTCCACTACGCTGCGTCTTATAGCATGTGTAGCGTAGGTGCATGTTACTCTATAATTACACCGAAATTCAAAAAGCAAATAAAATTCGATGAGGGTGCAAGTAAGTTTCCAATTTTGAGACACAAGGCGAAATATATACTCGTTTTTCTCAAACTCCGGTTACACAAATAATAATGACGTGAGCAAGGAGCGAGTTGCGTATTGTAGCCGTGTAAAGCAACAAACAGGTAATTTTCTAAAGATTTTTTTACTTCAATACAACCTGATTCAGGTCAGTAATCAGTGTTAAAAGAACACTGGCTATGCTAAAATGACAGCATATATGGAGGTAAATAAAGCTCAATAAAAGGGGTCTTTTTTAAAAAATGGCCGCGTATCTGCTCCTTTCGTTGCAAATGTCACCGAAAGACGATAGTTGACTGGCGCCCCTGCCAAGTAAATGCCTCTTTTCTCACAAATGCCGCTCACTTGTAAGGCTGTTCCTCTCCCGTCTCGTTCTTCCCAAGATAACACGTTAGAGATTTGCTCAATTTAAATTTACCGCGTTCCGCTGCTCCAAGTCGGGTGTCTCGATGCCAGCGCTGCCATAGCGAGGCGGAGACGTGCGTGAATTGAGGCACCCTCTTACAACGTTCATAGAGACAATTTGCGCTACTCCACGAGCGTTCCAAGTGGAACGTGGATCCCGCCTTGTGGAACCTTTCGTTGGTTTTGCCAGCTGCTGTCACATCACGATGGTAGGGCTTTGCCGCCGCACGACGAATAGGCTTCACGTCGTCCTAGTTGGAAGGGGCACGGAAACCACGGCTGCGAGGTCCTCGGGGAAGCTTGGTCGCTCGGGCAGAGTCCACTGACTTCAGTAGTTCGGGGGGTGTATGAGAGTCAGGAGAGCCACTTTCTTCTGTTTCAATATCCGAAGAGCTTGGCAGCGAAAGGGAAGCAACTGACGGTGAGCTGCTCTCCGTCGCTGCACTGGGCTGGCTAGTCTGCTCCTCAGATGATGGCATGTCCTTGCCAGGAAACGCCAAGTGGGGAGGTTCATCCATCGGCGTCTCTTCAACTGTAGTCGTCTCTTGGGACGTGTCATCATTGGAAGATAGTGCAGGGCTACAGGGGATGTCAGGAGGTGGGGCCTGTAGGCGGGTCAAAGTCGCCTGAGGGGCCTCGCAGGCATTTCGGGGCAGTTCGGGAAAGTCGCATGCAGCCTGCGCGTGAGAACGTGGACGAAGGCAGTCGGCCGTGGCGTGATCTCCCCGACAACGGCGACATCGGGCCGAGCACGAGTTGAACTCGTGGCAGAATGTCTCGCACCAACGGCACCATGGCGTTTTACAGTCTCGTTGTGGCCTTTAAGATCACAACGAGAGCGCACTCTCTTGACGCCCCTTTACTCGCACTGCACCTTGTACCCTCGCACCGAGAGGAAGTTCGGGATGGGTGACTTCATCTCGATGCGGACGAGGCGCATGCCGTTCTCGATGCGGGGCCGACTATTGAAGTTCTGGTGCTGAATGCAGGCAACCGACCGTGCGGTGCTAGGGCTGCCCCCAGGTCTTGATCGTTCATGTACCACTGAAAACGGTACATGGTTACGTACACAATATGGGGTCCGATGCATGTAACTTGGCACGAAATCCCATTCACGACGATGGCAGAACGTTGATTCGAGACTTAGCTGCAGCAGCGGACGTGACCGCGGCACAAAACGTCATGCCTCCTTGGTGTTGGAGACCCTTCAGGCCATGGGGACCCACGGCGTCTTCTATGGCATCGATGATGTCGTCAACAGAGGCGTCTTTCGCCGCACCAAACTTGAAGCCCTGTGACTTTGGCACTGGAGGCCGGTAGTGCATGTCTGCGGTCTGGGGAGAGGCCATCTTAGCCACAAGTCAAGGAAGAGGCTAGTCCAGAAGGCAGCAAACGTCCAAGAACACGGGAGGGCGGGTACGGGGAGGGGCTACCCAAGGTAAACGTAGGGCTGCCCCGCGAAAACACCGAGAAAAGAACGAAACCGAATTAGTGCTTCCGCAAACTTTGCGTCTGCGATGATCAACGAATCCTTATCACCAGGGAAGTATGCCTTTTCTTGACCCGATCAGACCTTTTGTCGAGAGCCGGTGGGTATTTCACCGTAACACAAATTATAACCCATCTACAAATAGCTTCTGCTTGTGATTGACGATCGCTGAAGCGGACAGGGAACATTCCAGAAATCTCTAAATCATGTTTGTTTATTCTGAACTAGTGTTATTCATTATACACCTGTTTAGTACGGGTACGTCCTATCGCGAGTCGCTGGAAAACGAGCGTCACGGTGTTTTAGTACCGTGACTACATAAGACGACGACGACGACAGGAGACGCCGACAGCCCGGGCCCCTGAAGGGCTTCGCCCCTAATATACATTCACAAGAATGAGTTGGCATTGAAAATGTGGGACAATGTATGAGTGCCTATTCCAATATTTTAACCTCACGAACTAAAAAAAGATTGAATGAAATGCACCCAAACTTCTATGTCGGGTAAAAAAGTCGAGCCGACATGTATAAAATTCAACTTCTTCCCTTGGTCAGAATAGAACCATGGTCCCTCACGTTATTAAGCCGTCTATACGACTTCACCATTACGGCACGGTCGAAGCAGTTTAGATTTAAAGATGGGTGGATTGACGTTGAAAAGTGGACATAAAAATCATGCAACCCTCTGTATAACAACGACGACACTTGATCTCGAAACTTTCTTTGTGCGAAGTCAAATTGCGGAGGATCAATGCCAAAGCCTGTGTTACACTCTAGTCCACTTATAAAAATATCGAAGTGCCAAGAAAATCCCATCGTTAATTATAACCGATAATTGTTATAAGTGGGTTGCTAAATGAAAAGACGGGGCAGAGTTCAAAACATTTTATTCGCATGCCAGTAAGGTTGTACTACTACTAATTTGAGGAAAAGAAGCCACAGTCGGCCACCTTTGTTTGCCGCGTGTGAAGCTAGCGCAAATTTTCTCCAAGAGCATCTATAGGTGCTTCACCTAGCTGAGGTAAATGTCGTTGGCGGAAACAAAGTCCCCGAGGGACTGTGTCACGCCTTTGGCCTCCTACGAAGACATTACCCGAGTAGGCTGCGCAACCGCGTCGTTAGAGTCATCACTGGTGCACTTTTGGTTCCCAATATAACCGGATTCAATCGTTAAATCAGATATCGTGGCACTAGAGAATTGTAATTAGCGGTTTATTTTGCCATAGAAAGAATACAAAAGTTGACGGTGGCATTAGTGTTCATTGTTGTATTGTTATAAACGGTACCGTTATAAGTGGGCTCGACTGTATTAAAATACCGGGTCATCTCCACTAACGTGAAAAATGGGTAGGGGCGAAGCATGCAGTGTTTAAGTGTATTCTTGGCGTTTTTCCGAAGGGGATGATTCGCATTAGGTTAAAGGGAAACAACTCTATTTACATTGGATTACTCAGAGAGTACGTCCGGTCAGCGCCATCCTTCTTTATAGTCCTCCTCTACCATAATCTACCATCGTCTTTCTCATTCATAGAATAAAGCTGTAACACCCTCCCCGTGCCGCAAAAGTGAGAGGAAGCAGTGTACGTGTATGTGGTCAGTTTTGCACCAGTCCTTGCGCTTCTACTTCCAGCCACGCGAAAGCTTCCTGCACGGTATCTTTCTGGTTGCCGCAGACAAATGGTGAAAGCCGTTGGTCCGAAAGCCGCCGATACAGTGTTTAGGTAGACTCGGCCTTCCTACAACTGAGACAACAACCTTGGGACGTTGTTCACAAACTGTTGTATTAAAATCCTATGCGACTAGCCCCGAAAGGTTCCTAGAACTGTCCTGGGGCTTTGACACCATCGGTATTTGCTCGGAGGAGTGTGAGCGGTATTTGCTCGGAGGAGGTGCTTTGAAGGCTTTAATTCTCAGACAGGGAAACTAGCCCTGAAACACCGAGTCCGCGCTGTCGAGTCGGTGCAGCGAGAGATAACGAGCCGCTGTTTCTTCTTGCCAGTGACCGTCTTGCGGCTGCCACGAGTTTTTGTGTCTTACCCTTGAGTGACAATGTAGCGTGTGGCTTGCGTGGCGCATGCGTATTCTTGGTGAATGACGGATGCTAGCTACGTTTGTCGATTATTTCAACGAGAATGGTGCTGAAGACAGCTTTCCTTACAATATAACGACAACAAACTACGAAGGGACAACGTCAAAAAGAATCATTCGGCAGCTCAGAAGACAAAGTGGTGCCATTCACTACAGGGTATGTTTGACAAACAAACATTTTACAACCAGTTTATTCACCAGTGCGCAAGTAAATGTCCCACGCTGGAGCAGAAACTGTTCTTTGAAGTCTACTAAGGGGTGTTCCTTTTACCCGGTTTGTAACCTTGGGGTAGAGGGCCGCACAGCTGAAAAAGAAGGGACAATCGTGTCAGCCTAATTCGAATTAAAGGAAGCGTTCTGGTAGTAGACGATTGTTTTCTTAACTGCCCATTATATATCCGTTGAAACAGTAATGCAGTGAGTACCCTTCGTTTATTTGAGATGTGATGCTTTCTTAGTTGCATTCTCCTGAAAGTCTCTAGACCACCAACCTGCCCAATATAGGTATCTGAGAGCCCCCTTTGATGTTTTGATTACGCCAAAAATGGGAGACACGTACGAAGTAAAGGACAGACACACACGGCACAAACTTCCAACTACATTTATTGTACCACTTTGTGAACTTTATGAACTTCACAATGTACGAACGCGCATGCGTAAGCATAAACAAAGATTAAACGCCCAGCAAAGGTGCCGCAAAGAAAACCAATTCCCTTTCGATGAGCGCAAGCGAGGGCGTACCGACACATTTATCGGCGAGTCTTGCTATCGCCTTAGCTTCCGTAAATTCTCGCATAAGCTGCGTCCGCCCACGGGATAAAATCGAACACTTTTCAAATATATATTTACAGCCGCATCTTAAACAATGTGCAGCCAAGAGCCAATTGGACCGAACCTATTCCTTTTCGGTGAGCGCAAGTAATTCGTTTTCTTAGCCGCCGCTTCACCGGGCGTTTAATCTTTGTTTATGCTTACGCATGCGCGTTCATACCTAGGGAAGTTTATAAAGTTGACACAGTGGCACAATAAAGGTAGTTAGAAGTTTGCGCCGTGAGTGTCTGTCTTTTACTTAGTCCGTGTCTCCCATTTTTTGCGCAATTATATTTAGTTATGGAATACCAACATGTCTAGGATGCTACCCTTACTGTGATGATTTGCTATGCTCCACATCTTTGAGTAACACCAGAGATCGCCTGACACGTCATGGAACCTGGTTGATAAACAACCTTTCAAGCCATATTTCTGCTCCAAGGCTGCCATATTGCAAAAATATTCAGGCCACAAAAAGTGCCCCTAAAATGACCAAGTGGGGCCATTGAGATGATTAGAACGCCAAAATTAGCTGCCCGGTGTGCGAGGGCAGGGCGAGGAACCTCATCTGCCCATCTAATGAGAATGAAAAGTCATAATAAAATTACGCCCACCTTCTCGCGAGGGAACCCTGATGTGATGCGACGCATCGGAGGGTTCAATTGGCGTTCGTTGGGTTGATTCTCTAAATCGGGTGAAACGTGTTGTGAACGCGTATGATGCATTCCATCACATGCGGGTGTTCCCATACGCGGGAAGATGGGCGTAAGTTTACTTTAGCGTTTGGAGTGACGCTGGTATTGGATTGTGTCACGCCACTCGCTGAAGGGACCGTCGCTTCCATCACGTCTTCACCGGAAGAATCGAGCGAAGCACGCAGTCGTCAAGCAAAGTGAAGCGAAGTCGAACGAGAGCGAGCGCTGACTGAACCGCGGCCGCGCGCTACCCGCTTTAGAGTCACAGAGCCTGAAGGAGAGGAGATAGCGGAGGAGAGTCACGCTTACGCGCACTTGCGCGACGGGAGAGGAGCGAAGCGAGCGAAGCGGGGGCATGCAATTCTTGTTTATGATAATAAGACGGAGTGAGAGTGTTGCGCACAGCTGTCAGAGAGAAGAGCGGAGGAGGGTCGCGCATGCGCAGGTGGCGTGCGGACGCCGCCGACGCCGACGCAGGAGGGACATGCCGCAGAGCAAGAGATGCGCCGCATCTAATAAATGGGTATTAGGCACGGTATCACTTTCGTGATTCCCAGTCGAAAGACGCCCATGAATGAATGAATGAATGAATGAATGAATGAATGAATGAATGAATGAATGAATTTATTGTCAAGAAAAGGGAAAGGAAACACCACCAGCAGGCGTAAATTGTCACACCTAGGGGTGGACACCGGAACGCCAGCTGTTGTGGGAGTTGGGGCAGAGGATGCCAGATTTATAGAGAGGAGAGACAGATGATACAGGTGACATATTTTCAAAACACAGGGGAGAGGGGGGCATATTTACAAGTTAACACACACTCAAACACCCACACAAAGTCTGGTCCAGAAAAAAAAGAACCAGGAAAAGTCCACACAGTCACTGGGCCAGGGAGTCAAGTGCTAGGCGGAGCCCTGAGGCATCCAGGAAGCCGCCCAGCGCCTCGTGGACGTTGTCCCTCTCTCTTGTGCTGCCCGGCGGCCATAGTAGGTCGTCTAGCGGCCGAGCCCTTCCACCCAGGGCGGCCAGCAGTTCCGGCCTCCCTGCCGCACACTCGGGGCACTCGAAGAGCAGGTGCGGCAGGTACTGGACAGGCGTGCGGCAGTGCCGGCAGGCAGGGCTGTCGGCCAGCCCCAGGTGGTGCTTTCGTTCCGCCGTCCACACAGCTCCCCGCGAATGCGCAGGATTGCCGAACGCTGCTGTCGGGGCAGCCGTGCGGCCCGCACAGGTGATGGGGCCTCTCAAGCAGCCAGCCGTGGGTCCGGGTGCTGTGCCCGCACGTGCCGCTGTATAAGCAGGCGGGAGTCGTCTGCCGCTGCCTGGGCATCCGTGGCCGAGGGCGTCAGCTCGTGGGCCTCGCTGGCCAGCTCGTCCGCCCGCTCGTTGCCCTCGAGCCCAATGTGGCCGGGCACCCACAGCAGCCGCAGCCGGGCACCCCTGTCTGCCAGCCTCTCCGCCTTCTCGCGCACGCACCGAACCGGAGGGGAGTGCGGGTCACCCTCCGGATGCGTAGCAGAGCCACCCGGGAGTGGCAGAAGCAGTGCGCAGCGCTCGGGTGCGGGCTCCAGCTCCAGCAGCAGGTCCAGGCCCAGCTGGACCCCCACAAGCTCTGCCGTGGCCGAGGATGCGGCGTAGTGCAGCCGAGCCTGCCGGGTGGCCTCCCCCAGCACGGCGGCCGCTGTAGCCGAGCCCTGCCGCTGCCGCACAGAGCCATCCGAGTAGGCTAGGGTGTGGCCCTCCATGTCTTTCCAGACGACGGCCCGGGCCAGCTGCAGGAACCCACAGTGGGGCGTTCGCCGCTTGCTGCGGAGGCCCGGAATCTCGAGGTGCAGCTCGGCCGCCAGATACGGAGGGCGGCTCGAGGGCCCCAAGTCTGTGGGGCCAGCATGCGGCCCATGCGCGAGTGCCGGTGGGTGCGCAGCCGCTGCAGCAGGGGGCAGCCCCTCTCGGCTCGGCGCAGCCGGCCAATGTGGCCCAGGGCCCTCTGCTCGGCCGTCATCTCCAGCGTCCACACCCCTGCCTCAGCCAGTGTTCTGTCGCACTGCGAGTTTCGGGCCAGGCCCAGGAAGGCGCGGACACCCTTTCGATGGTCGCCCTCCAGCTGCCGCCAGTTGGGTCTCCGCAGGGTGACCAGCTTCAGCGCGTACATCAGTAGCTCCACGGACGAGGCGCTGTGCAGCCGCAGGGCTGTCTGCTGGGAGGAGCCTTTGTCTCGGGCGACCATCTTCCGCACAGCCGAGGGGGCCAGCTGTGCCCTGGCACGTAGCTCCTTGGCGGCCTGGTGGAAGTCCACCCTGTGGTCAAGGGTGAGCCCCAGGTAGCGCACCCTGGTCTTCCACTCAAGCTCCTCGCCGTCTATGTGGAGTTTCCCCGTCCGTCCGCGGGCGGCTGCGCTCGGGTGCACAAGCATGGCCTGTGTCTTTGCAGCCGACAGCTGCAGGCCGACACCTTCGAGCTTGTACCGCACCGCATCTATGGCTGCCTGCAGCTGCTGAACGACCTCCGTGCCGTCTCCTTTCGGTCCCAGCACCCACAGGGCAATGTCGTCCGCGTACACCGACATGTGTACCCTGTGCCCCCCCCCCTCGGGGCAGGCAGCCTGGCAGGGCTGCCATCACCAGGTTGAAGACGAAAGGGCTGATGACGGAGCCTTGTGGGGTGCCGACATCCACTGGCCGAGGTGCCGACAAGACGTTCCTCACCTGCACCTGCGCCTTTCGGCCCGTCAGGAACGCTTCGACGAAGCTCCGCAGCTTCCCCGCAATGCCAGCCTCCTCCATGGCAAAGGAGATGGCGGGGCGCTGCAGGTTGTCGAAAGCGCCCTTCACATCGAGCAGCACAAAGGCAGCCACCTGCCTGGTGGCACGGGCGTGATCCAGGGCCGCCACCACGTCAGTGATGGAGTCGGTCGCCGCTCGGTGCTTCCGAAACCCCGTGAGCTGCTCCGGGATCGCCTCTTCCTCCGCCACGATGACCTTCATCCTGCGCAGCGCCACCCGATCCAGCAGCTTGCACCCGAAGGAGGTGAAGGCCACGGGGCGATATGCCGTGACCGCCCAAATGCCCTTCGCCGGCTTGAGGATGGGCCTCAGGATGGCGAGCAGCAACTCGGGCGGCAGCTGCCTCGTCTCCCAGATGCGGTTGTAGGCCAACAGGAGCTTTCCGAACGCCACCTAGTCCAGGTTGTAGATCATCTGGTAGGTGAGGCCATCTGCCCCTGGCACCGACTTGCGTTTGCAGCTTCGGAGGGCACTGCGGAGTTTGCCCTCCATGATGGGGGCGTCGTTAGGCGGGTGACGTCCCTCGGGCTCCTCCAGCACTGCCGAGGGCCTTGGTTCCGTCCGGTGCTGTGGCAGGAAGTGATCCGCAAAGAGTTCGGCCAGCTCCCCAAAGCTTGCATGCTTGCGGATGGCCAGGGCGGCCAGGGTGTTGCGGTTTATCCGGGGCTTCAAGATGGAGCGGAAGATGCTCCAGAGTCGACGGCAGCGCGGGTCTGCCTCCGAGCTGACACACAGCTCGGCCCACCGTTGCCGGTTGAGGCGGTGGGCATGTCGTCGGCAGGCAGCATCCACGCGACGGCACTCCGTCGCGTGGATAATATAGAATGGACGTGGTTTCATTCATTAATTAAAAATTCAGCGGGAGAGAGGGAACTAAACCAAGCAGTGTGGTCGGGGAGTCATAATGCGAAATACTATATCAGGTCTTTGTGAAGGCGAGTGACTTCGTTTTCTGCACGTTAAGAAAGGTGCGCACGTCGTCGCATATGAATCAGTGCAGAGTTCACGCAGCATAACAAAACGTGAAACGTTTGGCGAATTTCGCATGAAAACAGCAGCGGTGAAGTTTCCCTGTGTGTCAAACGGGGAAAGTAGCAGATCACATGACTCAAGGTAAGCACCGTAGCTGCCGTAGAAGGATGTGTGACGCCAGGGCCGCGTGAAAGCGAAGCATCATAACAGAGTACGTTTAACACGCCAAGGCCTCGAAAATGGGAAACTCCTTCCACAACACGAAAACCCGTCTATCGTTACCGTTTCGCCATCCTTATACGTGAATCCATGAAAATCTGCGACACCTTTTCAAACGAGTACGTGCACTCTATTCGCGCTTCGGAACTGCCTATATAGTGACAGCTGTAGCAACCGGACAATTCTGTACACCAAATAGTACTGCACTATACCACGGTGCATCCTAAGGCTTCCATTGCAGCGCTCAGTCGTAGTAAAGTGCATTCGCTTTGTAGCGACGACGTTACCGACACCGATTCCAAAACAAAACGATGTGACCCGGAAACATCCCACGGCGAAAGTGTGCGCAACACCCCCATCAATGAGTCATAACAGTAAACGTATCAGTGCATGATGGCGTCAGACATCCATTCAGATCCTATTCGTAAATCAACAAGTCACCGGATAGTTGATTCCATGGTGCCCCATAACGATGGAAGTAGCGGCATATACCCGAAGCTGAAGGTAATCGATCCATTAACTAGTGGCTGTGCGTAGGAATGGATATCGCCAGGAGCAATTACCACATTAAGCGGCTCCTGCGAGGTATGCTAAAAGCGAGTTATGACCACCACGGTAACCCCCGGACATCACGCAAGAAGCGCTAGTGCACTCGCCACTCATGGGTGGTGAGCGGAACTTGCCGCGATTGGAACTCGCACTCGCCAGTGCGGATCGGGGCTCACCGCGAGTGGAACACGCATTCCCAAGTGGTGAGTGGGTCTCACCGCTACTGCCGTTCGCACGCGCGTGTGGTGAGCGGGGCTCGCGGCGAGTGGACCTCGCACTCATGAGTGGCCAACGGGGCTCGCCGTGAGTAGCACCCGAGCACGTGTGCTGAGCCGCGAGTGGAACTCGCCCACGGGAGTGGTGAGTGGGGCTTACTGCGATTGGCGCTTGCACTCGATCGCACTCGCACTCACCAGGGCGAAACGATGGTGAGGCTTACTCAAGACTCACCCGTGAGTGGGGGGTGTGTGAGTGCATTCATGAGTGAGCCTGCCGAGCAATTAAAGGAGCATTCGCTTGTCTATTTTTCCGGGTGCTTTCCCATAGTCGAACACGTTTCATCATGCACCCGGCCAGTAAAGAGGAGAAATTTAAATTGAATTCTCGGAATTTACGGTCTATGATGACACTTTTTGCGCATTTACCAAGGTATTGAAAAACCGGTTGGAAATTTGCACCCATAAAATATTTCCATTCGGGTCAATCAATAGTACGTTCCAACGATTGCTCGTAAACGATGGCCACCTTATTTGGTTTTTCCGCACTGTCAGCCCATTAAGGGGCTAAAGACGCCTACGAATTTTCAGTTTGAAGAGCCTTGAACATTTATTGCAGGAAGATTCTGGGTACAACAGCCTTAAAAATTCCGTTTTATGGAAAATGTATGCATGTAGATGCATGTAAAAGATTTACGAAATACGTAACTCTGGAAAATACGTAGGTGTTTTATGTATATAAATTACCACGTATTCGGGCGCAAGCAACAACGCGAAAAGAGCCGGCAGAAACTGACCTATAGATAATAAACACAATGCAAGTTTGGGACACCCTGCACAGGAGGTGCGCGGAAAGAGGGTTTAAAAACAGGAATATCAGCTCAGTTGATGTTTCTCTCTAGGCACCGCGTAGCACAAGAACGATAAAGAGCCGATGTTTACAAAATGCGGCAAATAGAAAGCTGACAAAGTGTGTGCGCCTTTGCAATGTCGATGGTATTACTTAATTTTGGCGTTCTTTTGATGCTCTGTCAACATTAAGAGTCGTTATATGTCCCCCATACGTCCAGGTATTGGATATACTATCTGCTAGGAGTGGAGGAGAGGAGACCGCCGCACGGGCCCAGTTGTAACCAGTGCACTTCAAGATGCCTTCTTGGTTCTTTATGGAGGGAAAAATGGGCGCGAATCTGCTCCTTCTGTTGCGAAAGTTGCCGAAACACGAGATTCGACTGGCGCCCCTGCAAAGTAAAGGCGTCCCTTCTCTTCCCCGCTCCCCTCTGATGCTGTTCTTCTCTCGTCTCGTTCCTCCCAAGATAGAGCGCTATGAATTTGCTCAAGTCAATTTAAATTTACCGCGTTCGACTGCTCCAAGTCGGGTAACTCGATGCCAGCGATTACATACGGCGGAGACGCACTTGCATTGAGCCACCCCACTACAATGTTTATAGAACCATGTTCCATACTCCACGAGCGTTCCGAAGGGAACGTGGATCCCACCTAGTGGAACCATTACCGTTTGACTTCTGAAATACCGCCAGAAAATAGCGCTGGCAACAGCAGGCGATGGTTTTCTGGCGTTAAAATAGTATTAGTAAGTAAAGTATGCATTAGTAGTAGTAGTAGTATTCTGGCGGTAAAGTAGCAAAACGAAGCTTTCAAAAAGTATTTAATAAATAACAGTGCAGATACCACTTATGTATGGATTTGCTGCCTTATATTTGCGTAATGTCCTGTTCTTGTTAAACAATGTTGACAAACATGAACACTTACACCGGACTTAGACGTTTAGGTTTGGGTGTGAGTATATAAGACGATTGCGCAGCATATATATTAGTTTGGCCGGGTGGCTGACTCGGGTCAGCGACAGACAGACAGACAGACAGACAGACAGACAGACAGACAGACAGAAAGGCGAAAATTTCTGTGTTTATGCAACCCGAGAAAGACTATCGTCTCTAAAAATATTTTCTACAGATACAATCCATCCTGTGTAACATCTTCTGGCTGACTGCACTGCTACGATGCATCTTGCAAAGACGATGCCTACGCCAGCACCAAAATTGTGTTCAGACAAGTCCACCAGTAAATGAAACAGCCTATGTATTAATAAACACCGTAAGAAAAGTCGTGGTAACTCTTCTAATTTAGAAGCTGAAACATCTCTTGCGTAGCAGTTTAAAATAATGAGTATTTCACCTGGACCCGAGCAATGTTCTCTCAAGGGCTTCCAATTGTTTTTGGCCAAGGTCGTTCGTTAAAAAATTGAAATGACGCTAGTTCGCTAATCATATTTTTGTATAAAATTTCCTAACCTTGCTAAACATGTCAGGGAGTTACTTCGTATTCTGCGTGACCGGTGGCATCTGCGCAAAGCCAGGGTCTCGTAGTCTCTTTTCGCTCAAACTACGACACTTTGAATTTTAGACCATATTTTTACAGAAGAGAATTTTTTGAAGGGAAGGACGAATTGGTTAATAATTGTGGAAGAAGTAGATTTAAAAAAATAGGAACAACCAAAGCACTCTAAGTTAAAGCGCTTGACGCAATTCAGCCCTTTCTATATCCCGGTTGATTCTGCACCAAAGGCAGTCTTGCGTATTTTTATTTGCCTTTCAAACCTAACCACGAGATCTAGCTTCTTTGTTCCCTACGAATGTTGGATTAGTGGGAACAACGATGAGCTGTCACAAAAATTCTAAAAACCAGCTTTTTTTGGGCGTAGTCTGTGTACGTGTCGCGTGTCGACGCAGGCGTCGCTATGCGACTTGGAAACGTAAAATTGGACGCCTATACCATTGCACAATCGTACTCCTAGATGAACACCTCCGAACCATCGCCTGAGCAACGTTGTTTGCACGCCTTTTCATACAAATTCTGCACTGTTTCTATTTCTGAAGGTTGACACTGAAACGGGTACACAGGAGTTTGATGGGCGGGCATGCTAAGTGCGGGGTCTTATGTACTTACGGCCAAGATGCGTCTGATGTAGCAGTTATTGCTCACTTCTATATTTGTGTATTTTTCTCCTGTCGATCTGAGAACAAGTCTCGGAGTCTGTCTCTGATTGAGGAAGCTTGTTGCCAAAACCCAGCCTTCAAATGTGTTTTTGGCTGTAATACGGAACTCTTCGTTTGCCGTTAGAGGTGTATTGTCGTATTCTCTTACCGGTCCGCCAATACCGAACTGGGGAAAAATCTGGATCCTGCAGAAAAAAAAAAAAAGGTTTGAACAGATGTGTCGTGTGTTCACCAACCCCATCATCAGCCAGGTGACGTGCAGGACGGAGGGCTGTCTCACTGACCTGCAACCGCTCCTGTCCTACGCGGCTGCAGTCAACAGCTTACCTCCGAAGTTTCGTATTTCATCTTCCGATCGTGTTATTATCCATCCACTTCTACAGCTATCTCTTGGTATCCTCTCTGGTGCGCTAATTGTCGGTTGGTTATCAGTTTGTCTCCCTACATGGCCAGCCCAAGTCTATTTTTTCTTTATTTGCACTATGATATCGCCCTCTCTAAATTGTTCTCTGATCGAGGTAGCGCGTTTCCTATTCCTGAATGTTATTTCTCATAATATTCGTTCCATTGCCTGTTGAGCGGACCTAAGTTTGCTTTTTAGTTGTTTAGTTAGACGCTTTGTTTCAGCACCTTATATCATTACCAGCAGTATGAACTGGTTGACACAGGTAACGTACTTTTTCTTATTTGGGAGTGCTTGCCCAGTGCTTCCTAACCAATTGCTATTATGCCCCAGATTTCTCTCTCGTGGTCGGGGTCAGCACTAAACGTCTGTCCGAGGTAGTTATATTCTTTTACTTCTAGTATTTCGCTTCGTAAGCTGAAGAGGACGTTTTTGGGGCAATTATTCCTGGTTACTTTTGATTTTTTTCATATTTAGTTTTGCACCAGGCCGTGCTTTCCGATTGTAGATCCTCAAGCATTGTTTGCATATTTTCCGCAATCCCACTAAGCAAAGCTATGCCGTCTGGAAGCATCAAATCGCTCAAGTATTCCGCGTTTATCCTTAATCCTATGTTTTCCCAGTAAAGCTATATAAATACCCCCTCCAAACCTGCTGTGAATAGTTTTCGAGAGGTGGTATTTCCCTCTCTTACTCCCTTTCTGATGGGAAATTTATCGCTGTGCTTGTGAGGGTAATCCTGCCTGTACATTTCATATTTATCTTACTCAGGTTTTATGCATGTTTCTTCTATTCTCTGGTCTGGTATTGCTTCTGCAACGGCTGCGATGTGTAAGGAATTAAATGTTTTCTCGTAATCTATAAATTCCATGTAAACGGGCTAAGTGTGCTCTGGAATTGTTTTTATCGCTTGGTTGATGACCCTAATGGGAACCATGGTTCAGTACTGTTTGCTAAACCCAGCCTGCTTTCTTGGTTGATTGTAATCTAGGCTGTCACTTGTGACGTTTGTACTTTGGTAATCAGATTGTAATCAACCAAGATTAGGCTGATAGGTCTAATTCTTTAGATTCGTGGGATCTCTCTTCTTGTGAATGAGAATAGTTTTGGCGTTTTTCCAGGCTATGGGCAGTTCTTGAGTCTTCAAGCAATCCAGCAATAGTACAGCAAGCTTTTCCAGTACAAAATCTCCTTCCTTCAAAATATCTAGAGCTATGCCGTCGTCAACTGGAGCTTTTCCAATTTTTAAAGATGAAGGGGAGCTTGAACGCAACTAAGACCTAAGCTAGCCATCGGCAAAGACTAGATTTTCGCATTTAGAGATGAGCAGGGAACCATTACAGAAAACTTAAACTAAGCAATGAGTGTTGTAGAGCGACTCTTCACCAAGCTGTATGCTACCGACGTCGGACCATGAAAAACTACTGAAAATACAAGCTCAACTTGCACTGTACCTCTAGTAACAGAAGAGGAAGTTGGAAAGGCTCTCAAAGGCATTAAAGCAGGAAAGTGTCATAAGCACAACCTAAAAAATAATTATAACCAGGTAGTCCCGAGCCCGCCAAGGCTAACCATTATTACATTCCGGATGACATTTCAGCCGTAGGTTTTGGGTTGAAGAACATCAATGTTTCTAAGAGCGAGTAAACAAGATAGAGTTTCCGTAGTTGGTCTTTAGGGTACCCTGGCTACCCTGTTTGCTGAAAAAGGTAACGCTAGCGTAATGCTTGGTTTGGGAGAGGAGATACGTGATGCGTGATAAGATCGCTTAAGCATACTGTTGAATGAAGGTTTTGCAAAGCTTCTGTGGTCACGAAACCCCACCATAATGCACTGAATATGTTCAGATGTTTTCGTCAGCCGCCCAGCGGCGGTGCTGGAAGCGGTACCTGCTAACGTCGCTGAAACTTTACTCGGGGGAGGCCAAGCGAGACCTGCGCGCTGCGTCGAAGAAGCCCAGCCCCCATCGAATGCGGCAGAATAGGCAGTTTGTTTTCGTAGTTCCCAGTTTTTTTAGATGTGTTGTTTCTGATCCTATGGGTGGGAAGAGGGGGCAAAAATTCGAGGACCTTTGGGGTACCAGGATGTCGCTCCGGCTACAGAAGCCGAGCGAGAAATTATCGTCGTTTTGTACGTAGAGTTTCTTATTAAGTATTGTGGACCGAGTAACACAGCGGAAAAAGCACCGCCGTGAAATTCCGCGACAGGAAGCTTTCTTTCCTGACTTTCGCGGCCTTTCTTATCACTTTAAACACGCGCATGTGTGTGGAAAGAAACTCGAGTTCACAGACGTTGTTCGAAGGTAAAATGTCGTTGCGAAAGGAGACTCTGCGTCTTTACCACGTGGGAAGCCTAAGCTGCGACCCAGCGCCGCTCCTAGACTGTTCGAAGTGTCCCTCTATATGGCAAGATTTGGGCATTTTGATCTTTGGTAAGTAGTGTAGTAAATAATTCGGAATGCAGCAGCATTATGCTCATGCACACATGCGCTTATTTTTTAAGCTGGGGGACAACAAACCACGAGTTCGTTTAAGTTGATGGAGTGTTCCCGCTACTATACTTTTTGCGCCACGCCTTACAAGAGAAGTCATTCATAACAATACCTCCAGTTAATTGAAGCATGCAAAATCAATTGGGCTGTGGGATTTTCCCCAGAAGGCGAGAAATGTGTTAAAGGAGCCATGAAGAGAAAATACAACTTCGTTTAATTTGAAAGAAGTAGGATTCAGTATTTCACTCAGCTCCATTACAGCCACAAAAGACGTTTTTTTAACGAAAAAAAAGCAAGAAGTATTTAAAAACATTCAAATTTTGCGCCATAGTGACGTGTTATGAGCAAGAATGACGTCATATGGGCCAACAATAAAATATAATTTTCAGTGTGTTAATTGCACGTTATCATTCAAGTGATGCGGTCAAATGGAACTAGAGGCCCCATTACAGACGTCCAGTCATGTGTCGTCGCGACAGGTCAGTTAGGCGGCCGTCAATCGCACAAACAAGTTCCGTGACGTCATAGAAAAGTTGCGGGAAATTGGCTAGGGGGTCGCCACGGCTTCACACGTTTTCTTTAATATCTCCGTTATTTGTTCGAAGATTGCAATGATATTGGTATCATTGTTATCGGGACTAAGCAGTCTTTTTAATAAACCCAACTTGTATTTTGTCTTCATGGCTCCTTTAAGCGCAACGTATTCGTCAGTGCGAGCTTCCAGAATGAACTTGAATGGCTGCACTTCCGCTCGTGGAATGCGTATGCAACATTATTTTGTTCACGTTCCGTGCAGGGAAATTAATGCAAGGTATCCGCGAACCCGAAGTCAAGTGGACTAGTTCCTAAATATCCCCCGGCCATCACGCAAAGCACGTGATGAATGCTTCGTCGTTCCCACTGTGAAATCTTGTCGAAACTCCATGCGATAGGCGCAGCACTTCGATAAACCGTAAACACTGGGAATCTACTTTATTTACAGCACCCGCGGCGACCTTTGCGGGGTAGACGGTTGGATTTAATACAATTAGCGCCATCGGGAGCGCCACAGGTCTTGCTCCGAGATTCGAATTTGTGAGTTTCTAATGCTGACGCTTCGCAAGTGTCACAAGCCCAAGTAAATAGCACGCGCTTAAACAAAGCGCAATCTTACGCTTACTTGCACGAGATAAAAAAAAAAACTGCTGCAAGATCAGTGCTCGCCCATCTAAATCCAAAGAGCACAAATGAAGGTTGTAGAATGGAAGGAAATTAGAGCGCTGAGATTTCATGAGTGCGAACACGACGGCGGTATGCCGGACATAACCGACATCAAAACACGGTCGGCACAGCTGAAGGCGGACGTCGAGAAATGTACGAAAACCATACCAGAGGAGGCGCGTGCGGCGTCAGCTGATTCCCGCCAACTTCACATGTGGGAAGCCCAACACGAATTACAGAAACTACTTGAGAAACAAAAACACAAAAGCACTATGAGGCGGAGAATAGCTGCAATAAACAGCGAAATAGAAGAATACGCGGATCAACTCTCGGCCCCGCGATGGCACAAATTGTGCGAATGCATGGACATCCAGATCGGGCATCCTGAAAATTGGGACATTCTGCGAAAGCCTTATGAATCCTGAGTTAGGTAAGACAACCTCGAAATTAAAATTAAACAGAATTCTTCACGAGCCCAACGGGAAAAATTTCCAAGCTTGTAGAAATGAATCAATTTGATGTACATCGGCTTCAAGTCCCACGTCAAGCTCCCGGGATCCTCTGGACCCGAAAGCCCCTCATTTGACACACTAGGATCTTCGTGGGGTTGTTAAAAAGCTGCGGACGAAGTCGACACCGGTGCCCGGCGGCATATCCAACAAGACGATTTGAAGCATTGACGAGCTTTTCCTCACTGCACCAGCCAAATTCATGAACGAGTGCTAGTTGGTACGTAACGTCCCCGAATTCTGGAAGACTACAAAAACAATATTGATAATTTAGCGCAACAAAAAGCTGTACATTGACAACTTTAGACCAATCTCTCTAACATATTGCATTGGCAAACTCCGAGAACACGTCGTGCTCAACCGCCTGACCACATGAACAAAGCTGTAGCTAAATGGACAACGATGTATACCAGCACAATACAATAGGAATCGGAGAAAAGTATTCGAAGTGCGATAATATGTTACAAATCAAGCATAAAATAATCGACGGGGGAAAACTTTCCGTCTTGGACAGAAGAGCATTCTTAGGTTTTGACCTAGGGAAGGCCTTTGATATTTTAAGACACTAAGCCATGTTAGACGGACTAGCAACGATAGCCCGGGGGAAGGGCGCCTGAAATTACATCAGGGATATCTTTAAGACAGGACTGCTTCCCCTTCCCTCGGCAGCCTTGCAACGGGTGGGTTTGCACTGGGTGATATAGGTACACCTAAAGGGTCTGTGTTGTCCTCTTTTCTTTTCAAATATTCGGTCATAGGCCTGCCAGAGAGACTAAGCAACATCAAAGACTTTCACCACAGTCTGAACACCAACGACATCATGCTCTGAATCTGCGGCGGCATTAATGGACACATTCCAGGAACCCTAAAAGAGGGAGTAGACAAGGTGCGAGAGTATATTCGAGAAGCGCACAGGACTGCTCTCCTCAGAAATCTGAGTTGCTCGTCTGCCAGTCTACCAGTAGGGGACGGAAAAGAGACCCGTCGAATGCCGACGTCTGAGGCTACTACAACACCAGAAAATCTCACTTGTGAACAGCAATAAAAATCCTTGTCCTACGAATAAAATCTAAAGGTCCCAAAAAAGATGGAATCCTTAACCTGGAAAATAGCACTCACATCACCGTTGGAGTCATGTCTTAAGTGACAAAGAAGAATAGACGTGTGAAGGAAGACACGCCCTTACAGCTTGTTGAAGCCTTTGTTGTTAGAAAAATCACCTAGTGCATTCCTTTTCTATATTTAAAAGCGACAAGAAAATGCAAAATAATGGCATAATTAAAAACATTTTAAACAATCATATAGATGTATCGCTAACCATGCCCAACGACTATTTCGAAAGTACTAGGCGTCCACAACGCGATCGAAGAAATACTCGGAGCGCAGAAATGGACAATCGGAACGCCTGTGTAAAATCAAAACGGGGAGACACATTCTGAAGTTGCTCGGACTTCGAATAGCAAGTTCCCTCCAAAACGAAGTGGACCTCCCACACGAATGGGAAAACTGCATTCTCATCCCGCCATTAGCAAGAAATATGCACCTTGAGCTATACGTGGAAAGAAGAAAAGCTCGAGCAGCACGAGACCTATAGAGAAATTGTGAGCCATGTCACCGTTGACGCTGCCGATTGTCTCAACGCCATGACAGTTGCAGTCATGAGCAATGATTGACTCACAGAGGCAACGGCATCTACGACGGCGAAAGATCCCTCATCTACCCGAGTGAGTGTGTGAGTGTGTGAAAAACGTTTTATTGAGCCGGTGAAGTGCGAGTGCTTCCCTATTCCAGGAAGTCATATGATGAGCGGGCAGCCTTCGTTCTCAAGGCTAAAAGTGTCTGGACATCCAGATCACTGCTGTCACCAGGTTCTTCCACAGCTCAGGGGCGGGAAGAGGGGATAGAAGAGGGGTATGTTGGCGTTGTGCTTGCACTCTAATATGATGTTAGGAAGAGTACCGGTAGAAAGTATACCTTGCGTTCAGTCGGAAATTGCATTGAGAACGTGCGCTGGAGGCGGACTGTGCGAGGGAAGGTATAGCTCTACAGTCGGCGAAGTAGAGATTCTTATTTTGAGAGGTTAGGATGTGGAGGAGGGATGTGCTGTAATTCGAACCGGTTATATTCGAACGGCAGCACTTCCCCCTTTCACATCCTAATCTGAGCGACAACAATCATAAACTACTCGAAGTACACTCTACTTAACTTGCGAATGGCAGGATCTCCCCTACGGCAGCCTCGCTGTTAAAGAAGACTCCCGATCAAAGAAAAATCTTTTAATATGAACTCCGGCCCATTACAGTCTACCGGGGCAATGAACTGACAGAAGCAACCACTCGAGCTTTTGAAAACCGAGTTGTGTTACCAACGACGACACGACAACCATCATCATCCCCATACCAGACAGCGCAGCAAGGCCACACAAAAGCACACCCAATAGTAAACTCAAAGACAGGCTAGTAACTTGCAGGGATATTACGAATCACTACATGTTAACCAGATGCAACTATTCACCGGCCCAGCACACCCTTACGAGGGAAGAGGCAGTCCCGTGGCGGCACTTGGAGACAAACAGTTTTCGAAGCTTTATTTCCTCTAGCCGTTGCTATCCAGACGTTTAGTCAAACCTGTGCACTTTGAGCAACTGCAGAGAAGACTTGGAGACCATGATATGGTCTTGCCATGAGCTCCAAAAAAACTAATAACAATTCCGGTATGAATTATGAATACAGTTAGAAGATACAATGTTAGGGTTATCGAACAAAGGGAGACTGTTCTGCTCAGCTCCACACCGGAGCCGCCTCTCACAGAAGTCGGGATGGCTTAAGCCGCCGCTAGAATTTGAGAAATTCTGGTGGACGGCTGAGGAAGCAAGGCCGAGGTCTACCCTTTAGAACCCCCTTTGAGCTCCAAAGAAGGACATAATCACCTAGCTCTCTCCTTGGCTATCTGTATCACAGCTAGAGCACATACAATGGTGGATAAGTAAAATGTGAACACAAAAATATGAGTCGGAATACAGAAATAGCGGAATTTCTTTCTACGCCAGTAAATTGTCGCACGGCTCGATAACAGTAACAATGTTTGGAAAAGTGACTTACAAATATAGAACAAGAGGGCCTTTAAATTATCTCTACTAAACAGAAGCTCACATTTCTGTGTTCTGGTTCATAATTTAATTTTCCCATTTCATTTGACCATGAGTAGGATTAATTATGCTGCATCGCAGGACTGGTTCTATCGGAGCGTGGATACCTTGCAAAGGTAAGCGAAAGAAACGTTTTCACACCCTTATAGCAACCCCTTAGTATTTCAGTCTAAATATTAGTGATAGCAGCACCTCAGCGTATTGATGCAGGATAAATGATTGCCTAAACCGACGCATTAGCTCCGACATAGCGCTGTGTGCGCTGATAGCGGCGACTCTAGTGGTAGCTTTTGCCCTTCAATGAAACTGCGGCCCCAGTTTCGTGACCAGAAAGCCATTTAACGACTCTGTGAGAAGCTTGCTGAGGTGAAAACGTTGTAGCGTGGTAGCTGCTTTATTTTCCACTGTTCTCGTTCCACTTTGCATCAGTCTTAGAGCAAATACTAGCTATTCAACGCGAACAAAAGATTATTCAGCGCAGTCGAAGCAACAATAATTAACCTATTATGTTAAGCAGATTTGAAAACACGCCAACTGATCTGTACCAGTGCCAAAAGTCTTACGTAGGACTGGGAAGAAAGCGAGCGTGTAATAGGAAAGCGGGTAAGAATTGGTTCACTTGGAAATGCAGATTTTTACGTTACCGCTCGGGTACTCATGATTCCAAGTACAAAATTTTGTTCTTTTTTGCCGCCGTTTTTTGGTGTATCACTGTAAACAGTTCGTATGAGGTTGCGTTCTTTTATTTGTAACATTTGCTGCAGAATTTCGCTTCAGAAATCTGTTCTTTAATTCCCTGACAATTACTTTCTCTACCTATCCAGGCAGCAGTTGCATTTTCACTGTTTGTGAAACATTGTCGAGAAACCCTATGGTCGCTATAAAGACAAGACGTTATCCCTATCTCTCCTATGGCTGTTTATGACAGCACATAAGGGGGTACAAGCAGCACATATGATCAAAGGCCTTTTTTGCCCCACTCAGTCTTACTCAGTTTGGTAGAAAACTGCACGTTCTGGTATACGTCCCGGCTGCGGCAGCCCTGTTCCCGTTGTTTAGTGAGACGCAGTATTGTCTAACCCCCCCCCCCCCTCCCCCCGTTTTCATTCCGATGAAGCCGCTTTACTCTACGCTGCCCTGGCGTTCCATTTTGCCACCGCCCAGACGTCTTTCACAACTGTTATTTGTCGTGGTCTTGATGTTCAGGCACGCGAACCAAAGCACCTGCCGGTGTGTGCGTGCACGTGCGGGAGGTGTAGATGCGAAGGGGGCATGCAGTCGAAGCTATAGTTTTCATGTCCTCACTGATGACATTGTCGGTTGTGTTGGAGGCAGGCTTACACGTATACGTCATCAAACAGCAGAAACCGACCTGTCTGGTGTCTGCACTGGTCGAGCGGTTCGGGGTGAGTGTCATAAAGACAGTACGACGCCTACGGCGCGGGATTGAAACAGACAGTCCCATGCTTGTTCGCTAGAATACCGCTTGAGCCCTTCCAAGTTTCAGTCAGCTAAATAGCTAGGAAGTATGCTCAAACGCAAATTACAAACAAACGTGATAGTTTCGTGCACTCCGCAAACTGCTTCGAGCTTCGCAGGTCATCATACAGTTGAAGAGCACTAACTTTTTTCTTTCCCGTCTGCTCTCATAGCTGGGGGTGGTCATCGATTGAAGTGCATTAAAACCTGCTATCCAGTACTTCACACTATTTTTTTTTTCATTTTTGACATTATTTAAATTGTTTTTCAGCCAAAAATACTTACTTTTGACCATCTGGAGTACCACCCGTGAAGACCGCAAAGACGGTGACGTGGGAGCCGATTGGAAGCGGGAAACCAAACTCGTACGCATGGTTCTGCGCACAGAACAAGATCATTGTTTCTTGGTTAGAAGAAACAAATATATGCTATCGTATTCAGTTTCTCTACAACACGTTCTGCGAAAGTTTTCTTGAAACAAGTTGTTAGTCAATGCAGCACCTAATCGTTCCCAAATTCATTGTCTTATATTTACCCTCTATTTTTTATCTACTCATTCAGATTTCTTTGTTCACAATGACATTCCTAATTTCTTTGGAGTCACTGCTATGCGGTCGTTTTGTTTGTATCGAACATTAATTTCTGCGGTAACACAAAGTGTGGGTGAAGCTGACTGATGCAGTTGAGACGCCTCGATATTGGCTCCTTCTATGTATGCTAAGTGAGGCTTGTTGCGAAACATTGCAATTACTTGCGCCTACAAATACCGGGCTTGCCAACCTGTTTTTAAGCGAAAAATGTTTGGTTAAGGGCTAATGCAAACAATCGGCACTCCTGCCGTCAAGACGTTGAATCACATTGGTATACGGTGAAAACTAGCCATAAAAATCTATCGAACTATTCACACACTTCCCTTATCAGATACATATTTTAACTAGAAAATTTCTATTTGTTACGGCAAAGCATATTAACACAGAATAAATATTTTCACAATCACGCATGAAAGACTTCGATATTTAACAAGTAATGTGAATACCGTGACATTTAAGCATTTGTGAAAATTCAAAAAATTTTAAAAACATTACCCTCCCTAGTCAATGGTACTGTCATCGCCAAAGACACTTACTTTTATAGAAAATGCCTAAATACGCAAGAAACGCGTGCACGAGAAGAAAACGAACAGCACTGACGAGGTGCCACTTCCAACTGAAATTTATTAATATATTAAAAATGCTCATAAATGTTATTCGCAGATGATATCATCCACTGCACCCGCTGCGGTGGCACAGTGGCTAAGGCTTTGTGGTACTGTGCCGAAGGACGCGTTTGCGGTTCCCGGCTGCGGCGGTCGTTTTAGGGGCGAAGCTCCTTACGGCGTGGGTCTGGCCACCCTCGACGTATGTATGTAGCCACCTCTAGTTTAGTTCTTGGATTGTTTACTAGATGGCGTGGCTACCTCTAGTTTAGTTCTTGGATTGTTTACTAGATGGCGGTACTTGTATATGATGAAAAGATGCGCTTGGATTGTTTACTAGATGGCGTGGCTACCTCTAGTTTAGTTCTTGGATTGTTTATTAGATGGCGGGGAGCTTTGTAATAAAATCCGTTCGCTGTTGGCGCGCGCTCGGAGTCGCCCGATGGATAAGGCTGCAGATGTGCGAGCCCGCGAGGCAGAAGCGCTCCGTGAAGCTGCGCGACGCCGCCGCCAAGATCCTGCCGTACAAGAGCGGGAGGCCGAAGCGTGTCGTCTGGCTGCGCAACGACGCCGCCAAGATCCCAGCGTTCGAGAACGAGAGGCCCAAGCGTCACGGCAACGGCGCGAGGACCCTGCCGTACGCGAAGCGGAACGGCTGCGGCGCGAAGAGGATCTCCAAAACGTCAGAGAACGGGAAGCGGCGAGAAAGCGCGCGTATCGGCACGCAGACCCCGATGCAGTGAGAGCTCGTGAGGCGTCTGCAAAACGCATCAGGCGAGCTCAGCCCCAAGGTGCGGACGCGCGGTTTAAGCGAGACTTTCTAGACGTTACGTTGGGACACAGATGTAGTGGGCGAACTTTCACTGAAGAGTCACGGTTTTACCGATGATTTCCCCTCAGGAGCTTCGCCCACTTATCATCATTCACCCCGTGGATATGCTGTGAGTTTTTTTTTCTCATGGAGGTAAGAATGGAAAACGCCCGTGTGTTCGGGATTTACGAGCACGTTAAAGGTCCCCAGTGGCCAAAATTAATCCGGAACTCTCCACTACGGGTGCGCCTCAGCGCCTGTGTTGCAGCGGCGAGTAAACCTCATTTTCATAAAATCACCAATAGTGTTCCAGTACACTTTTTAGAAATTCAGTATTTCTTCCAGAAAGGGCAATAGATGGTGTGCTGATGAACTCCTCGCCCACTTTTTCGATTAAAGACACTTCGATAATTTATCTCTCAAGAGTATCACTGGCCCCGCACTGGCATCTCGTTTGCTGTAACCTCGGTGCGCACTTGCATTCTTTACATGGTCGGATATCTGCCCGCCAACTCTTTTTTTCACAGCCTAGTTTGGTTTCGTTAAAACAGTGATCAGCCTGCCCGATATAAACTTTGGAGAAGTCATTAGGACTTCACACACACTTTTGTGCTCTCAGTTTATTGCGTGTCGTGCTTCTTTGTTCACTGCGGGCCTTAGTCCTCGACATCATTGGGCAAATCTTCGACATCTTGCCAGGTGCCCGTAAAACGATATTCCCGCCACACCTTCTCGCTACTTTTTATGCCACGTGAGATGCGGCCTCTTTGGGGTATGACGTGAACGTTCTTTTTGTCTATCTTTAGTTGCTCACCCTCTTTTTTCCTTTGTGCTTCACTTCCTGCTAAAGAGGCTCAGAAACACGACACAAAAAGAAAGATGGAAGCCCGGTATCCTCGAGCCGTTCAATTTTGCAGTCATAGACTTCCTGGATACAGGACCTGTTTACGCAGCGATTAGCCAACTCTTGGCCACAGCTTTTTTTGTGTATTTTGAGAAGGAATGCGCCCTATGGCGCACTGCTCCTAAAGAGTTCAGTCAAAATAAGCGGAATATTTGCGAAGACATCGTCTCACGACGTCGGTGTGCCGTGAAAAGTTGCAATATGCCGGGAATTCCTTCATCGATTCTAAAACACTAGTGCCAAAGTGTGGACCACTTCGGTGAATTGGACCACATGGCTAAAAATAATTACGATAGCAAGACTGTGCTTTGAATTCATGTTTACATAGAGATAACCCACTAGTTGGAAGAAATTGAGTGCAGTTACCCTCCCACCAAGCAGACGATATGTCATATATTGTTGATTCGTTGCACACTCGTGTGCTGCGTGATTGTTCTTAATAATTAAAACCATACTTTCAGGCCGAACAATCGGCCAAAAGGGCGTATTTTCTCGCATCCACAAACGCAGCTCACAAGTGATGAAGCGACCGCTTTCAGACAACCTAAAACCCACACCTCTCCATACCGGCATTTCTTCCATACCAAAACTACACCGAAGTATGAAGCCGCAAGTAACTACTGTCCATATCTGGGCACCTCATAGCATCACGTACGAAAGGGATAGCAAACACGAGGTCTACAAGTCATAGCCAATACTTCCACTGAACAGTGGACGATGCGGTTGGCGAGCAAGAACTCTATGGTCCAGCTTGACGTAGTGAAGAGGGCCCTCGCAGCCTGCAACAAATAACCAGGGTATCCCGGACTGATGGCCTCTTTACAGGCGGGTGCCCCAATAGACACGCTAGATGCTTTTTAAAGATTTCTTCCATTCATTCATTCATTCATTCATTCATTCGAACAAAACGTGTCCGATGTAAATTAGAAATAAATGAAAAATAACCTACATTAACCAAGGGCAATCACCCGCTCGAATATTACGTATCGGCTTCGCCACATGTAAAGACAATAGAACTTCCCGCCCGGAATTCGGTAAGAAAGGGGTCGTTTTCATACTTTAGCACCGTTTTGAATGTAATCTCTCTCAGGATAACATAAAATTTTCGCAACCTCAAAGGCTTCTGAAACCAGCTTATGGTTGTATGAATCACTGCTAAGCTTGAAAGGAGAACATATTGGGCCACATCTACGTTCGGCGTACCCTGCTCAGTAGGCCTCTTTAATTGGTGCGAGCCAGTGGGCACAGTAGGTCTATCTAATCTACGTAGTCACGTTACTTTGTAACGGTAAATCCTAGGAGAGAAGACGATGACTATGTAAATGTTTGAAATAAAATGCAACCGAGATGATGTCGACGAACCAGGCCTTAGCGAGAAGCGCATCATTATTACATCGCCCGCTTGTTGCTTCAACTGGCTTGCAGAGTACCCCTACTTCAAGGTCTGTTCTCGACTTTGTTTCCGGATCCGGGCATTCAGGGAAGTTATGAATTATTCTTAGGTGCACATTTGCCTGGATGTCGGTAAGTGTAACAGAAAATATTCACACTGGGTGGACAACGTTGTCCAAGAAAAGCATACATAACGTTGTTCAAACGGGAGGCGCTGTCAATGTAGACGGTGACGGGTGTATATTTCTAAAAATGCTTCGGTTTCTGGTTTCGGTTTCTGTTTCGGCTTCTGTAGCCTACTCGAAGACCAGATGTGATACTGCGCTAGTGGAAGTTTTAAAAGCGCAGCTAATGAACTGTCAGCACCACGCGATGGAGGCATGACGATTTTTGTTTGGAAATTACCGGATTGCATCTTCAATGACGAGCAGGTTGAAGTGTTGAAAAAATTGGCATGCGCTTCGATGAATGCATCACAACACTAATTTAGTTAGTTCGCGGACTCGATTCCCGACCAGGGGGGCCACTTTTCTGCAGGATTCGAAAAGCTAAAATGCTCTTGTGTACGAGATTTCTGCGAGCGTTAAAGATCCTCAGGTGCTAAAAATTTATCCGAAGCCCTCCACTTTGGCGCTCCTCATCACCTGCGTTGCGTCGCCGCATTAAACCCTGCAATGAATAAATCAGATCAAGTCAAGTAATTTGAGTTATTTAATGGTGGATAAATTTTCGACCTTTCCGCTTCTTTTGAGGTGAGAAAAATGGAGATGTGTGAAATTGCACGCATCAGAGGCGTGAGGCTGAATTTGCGTTCGTACCTCAGCCCCTTGGTTTGTTCGACTGCTTTTAGTCCTTGTTTCCTTATGCCACCCATTGGTTGAAAGTTTACGGGTTCTTTACTTCCAGTGTCTTATTCTTACGTCTATATCAGTCATTCTCATCTTTTTGGACGCTAGACGTGTCATGAGACAGGGTAGTACAGTTCTGTGGCTGGAGGCAGGGGATGCACCAGGTTTAAGGGGTAACATACAGGTGATGAAATGGAAGATGATGGGTATAACATTAAGGGACAAACAGGGAGCGCAGTGGGTCAGGAAACAAACGTGTGCTAGGCACATATTAGAATAAATTAAGATGAAACCTGTGTGTGCAGGGCATGTAATGCAAAGGCAGGGTAACCGCTGGCCATTAAGGGTAACAGAGAGGATCCTTAGAGAAGGCAAGCGTGGAATGGAGCGGCAGAAGGATAGACTGGCAGATGAGATCAAGAAATTTGTTGGGACAAATTGGTCACAGTTAGCACAGGACTGGGGTAATTGGAGATGTATTGGAGACGCCTTTGCCGCACATTGGGGTTAGATAGGCCGCAGCTGATGACGATACAGGCGACACCGTCCTTGTCCACGCATGCTCTAACAAGCCGCCAATCACTTTCTTTACCTTCGCCGTCATTCTGTAGATGCAGGTGCGTTGTGCCTATGAGATCAATGTTGCTTGTTAGGGAACCACCATAAACGCAAACAGGCGACTGTGTAGGGACAGGATTCATATTAAAAGCGGCTTCGGCAATATCTACATCACCGGGTTTGCATCTATAATGCGCTGCTTTCGAAGAACCACGATTCCATCCTTTATCTGATGTGTGTTTAGATAAGCAGAGAATAGGATGGGTTGTGAACGCAGGTATGTGTGAGAGCGCGTGGAAACAGAAAGTGCTGGCACTAAAGATGTAGCTAGATCCTCTTAGATGCGTCCAAAAGGGAGGTGGGAGACTGAAAATGTGATTCTTTGAAATGATCGCCCTTGAAAACTGTCTGCAACTACACCATGCCCTGGAGTCAAAATCGTCAGGAAGGGACGCCAAATAGTCAGCAAAAAAGTAGCTCCATACAGGTCGCAGGTAGTCACCAAATATGGCTTGCACATGAAACAAAGGAGAACATTTAACATCAATCTTTGAAAGTACGTAGGTAATAATTATAGAAAAAATGCTTCACTTACCAGGCCTCTGGATGGGAAACTAGCGCCAACTTCATCGCATAGGTGAAGCGAAACCATATAGTTAAGCCCAGTATAAATTTTCGTATTCCAATTTTCGTCTGTTGGAAAAGAGCAGTAAGGGTACTTTGTGATAACGAATTAAGCATGTTTGGACTGAAAGCACATCTTCACGGAAGAAACAAAAATTGCCCGGGTGAACGACAGTGCTGCTTGTCATCATCATCATCATCACCAGCCTGTCTAAGCCCACTGCAGGGCAAAGGCCTCTCTCATTATTCTCCAATTACCTCGGTCCTGTGCCAACTGTGACCAATTTCTCCCCGCAAACGTGTTGATCTCATCTGCCCTTCTAACTTTCTGCCACCCCCTGCAACGCTTGCCTTCTCTAGGAATTCATTCTGTTACCCTTAATGACCAGCGGTTATCTTGCCTTCGCATTACATGCCCTGCCCACGTCCATTTCTTTTTCTTAATCTCTACTATTATGTCCTTAACACGTGCTTGTTCCCTGACCCACTCCGCTCTCTTCTTGTCTCTTAATGTTACACCTGCCATTTTCCGCTCCATTGCACGCTGAGTCGTTCTCAATTTCAGTTGTACCCTCTTAGTGAGCCTCCAGAAGTATGTTTCAATGAAATGATCAAAGATGTTAGAAGTATACTTTTATTGCGGCCGAAATTACCACCTCTTAATGCTATAGGAATTCTGCGTACTGTCTTTAGGATGCAAAAATTGAAGTTGGATCTATGTCACTGCCGCGCCGTAACAGTTGACACTCTCCTATTGTTTCCTTTGCCAGTGTGTCTTAATACCTAAAGCGGACGTAAGAAATGAAAAAGGGCGAGATAGTGCAGTAGCGAATTCTCGGGTGCTTGGCTATCGCTGTAAAATAAACGATACTCACTAGCAATTATTTTACCCAAGTTGTATCCAGATCCAACCCATTCGTCGACCAAAGGCTGGAAAAAATTCAGAAAACGTAGCACTTTATTTGTTTGTATTTGCAGGAGTGATGGTCGTACATGGTGGTTAACGGGGCAGCGAAGATCAAAGACGAGTTTGGTTTATTGAAACAACTTTATTGACCCAGCAACAACGATTACAACATTAATTCAAACGTCCAACGAACAAGCTATAACTATAACGAACAAACAGTAACTAGGAAAGCAGAAGAACTGGTGGAGTTTCACGGGCCACTATCCAGGCAAATGGCTTTGACGTCAAAATACTTTAAAAGAATGCCTGTACCCGGAACTAGCACGAAATAATTGTTTTTTCTTCTGTTTCCATTACGGGCCGCTTCGAGGTAAGCCTCGCTCAACCGTCGCTCAACCGTTTTTTTAGGTTTTTCAAAATTTTCTTCGACCGCTTATATCCGCTAACTCTAATATCACGATTACTGGTGGAACTTTCGCGAAATCTGCATTATAGTGGAAATGCAGAGTGTTAGTTGGTTCGCGACTTTCCGTAATTTTCTCACATTTTTTGTTTTCTGGTTTTTCAAAATTTTGTAAGACTATCACCTTTTACGCTATATAACGTTACTAATGAATCTTTCGCAAAATTTGCATATCTGTGGATATGCAGGATGTTACTCGGTTCGCCATTTTCGGTATTTTTTATGTATTTTCTTATTTTGTAGGTTTTCCGAATTTCTTTCAACCAATTATCTGCGTTCACGCTATTATGCGGATTACACGTCGAACTTCCGTGTAATCTGTATTTTTGTAGAAATGAAGGGCGTCACATGGTTCGACATTCTCCCCAATTTTTGTTCATATTTCTCTCATTTTTTAGTTTTTCAAAATTTTGTTTCACCAAGAAGCTCCATTTACGCTACTGTAATGATTACAGTCGAAACTTCACCAAAATCTGCATTATTGTGGAATTGCTGGGAGTCACACAGTTCGCCATTTTGTGTATTTTTATATTGCATAATTTTTTAGTATTTTTGTTTTTGTTCAACCGAATAACTCCATTTACGATATTATGATTATTACAGGTGGAACTTCCGTAAAATCTACATTTTCGTGGAAATGCACGGCGTTACACGTTTCGCCATTCGCCCTTCTTTTTCATATTTTTCATATTTTTTAGTGTCTGAATATTTCTTATCACAAAGTATATCCATTCGCTCTGTGATAATGATTGCAGGTGAAACTTCCTGAAAATCTGCGTTTTTGTGGAAACTCAGGCAGTCATATCGTTCACGATTTTCTGTATTTTACATTATACCTATTTTATTTTTTATATTTTCGAAATTTCGTTTGACTAATTCTCTCCATTCACGCTTTTATAACGATTACAGGCAGAACATTCGCGAGATTACCATAATTGTGGTCATGCAGGGCGTTACACGGTTCGCCATTTCTACTAATTTTTTATATTTTTCTTTTTATTTATTATTTCAGAATTGTCGTTCGGCCTATTATCTACATTTACGTTATTATAATGATTGCAGGTGATACCCTTGAAATCTGCATTTTTGTGGAAATGCAGGACGTCACATGGTGCTGGCTTTTGGGCGGTACTCGCAAAGAATGCTGTGTATACGGTGTATTCATAGGGCTTTTGGCCGCGCCGCGGCGCAACCTGCGTGGCGGCGACGACGCCATATTTGAGGTTGCACTCCGCCGCGTGGGCAGCTCGTTTCCCGACGCGAAACGTGGTTTGCGGCGTGGTCCTGCCAAGAACGTTCGTGCGGACGGTGTTTTTTCTGCGTGATTCGTGGGTGGAGAATGCTTTGTCGTAATCAGTAGTCAGCATTGTTTTCGCTGCGAAATTCCGGACTGTGCTGTTCACGTCTTCTACAACCGCAGACCCGAAGCATGCCGAACGACGAAATCAAGCGCGCTGGGTATTCTTTTTTTCTTTTGCTGTTTCGAAGCGAAGGCCAGGGCAATGCTTGAAGACGGTATAATTTCGCGCGACGAATACAACTGTCCAACGGTATGACAGGCGCCGCCAGCGGCGTGCATAACCTGGCCCGTTTCGGCGATTTCGCGCTATCTTGGTGTCATCCCCATGCGTCGATTTCCTTTTTTTCTGCGTTGCTTGAAACGACCGTGGCTCGAGTTGAGAAAATTTCTTCATCCAAGGCTGCGAGGATATTTGATGTGGTGGTGGCGTGTGAGATGAGGAGCTGGTTTTACCGTGTAACCCAGGCATTTTGCGCGCTTCTTGGGGAGTATGAGAGACGGTGAGGCACTCTGGCGACAGTGTTCTGTGCGTTAAACGCAAGAAGGTCGTTAATTTGACCTTCCAAAATGCGGAACACTTACGCACAACGTCTGGGTGGAAACCATCGCAAGGTAAGTACGTGGTAAAATTAGGTATGGTTGCGACGACAAATATCCCACCGATGATTTCCAATTACTTTTCTTTCGGTAAAGAAGCGACATTTATAAGCAGAACAAGATTATGGAACACGCTTTGGCTACTCCGAAAGCAGCGCAAAGACAAGTGACAAAGAGTGTTCTAGTTTATCCCTGCATACGCTTTCGTCTCTGCGCTTTTCTTGAAGTAGTCAAACTGGGTACTTAGCTTTAAGCTGTAGTGTCTGGTCAAATAACACGCATGGTCATTATAGAACAGTTGAAAGCGACGAGGAAGAATTGGATGCCCGCAATTACCTGGGAAGCGACATTGCATGCACGCGTGCGTTCATCTCAACACAAGAAGGAATCCATGTTAAGGCTGGGCGCCCAGTATAGTTCGTCTCATACATAAGTACGCCGGCTGCGTTAATTTGTGAACATTTTAAGCACTGCGTAATCTTAAAACTTGTGTCCAGCTACAAGGTGAAAGCTCCGACGCCATCGATCGTCCCGAAGCCCACCTGAATGAAATCAGCTGCAACAGATTCGGTATTGATTAGCCATATTATCGATAACTTCTTTGGGAATTCGTCGAATGAAGACAGACCGTCTTCAAGCACTGCCCTAGCCGTCGCTCCAAAATAGCGAAAGAAAAGAAATACCCGGCGCACTAGATTTTGTCGTGTGGCCTGCTTCAGGTCTGCGGTTGTAGGAGACAAGCGCAGTCTGGAATTAAGAGGCGGAAACAATGGTAGCTACTCGTTACGGCAAGGCATTCGCATACTCACAAAGTACGCAGAAAAAACACCGTCCACACGAACGTACCTGCTAGCACCACGCAGCAAACCACCTTTCGCATCGGGATACCCGCTGCCAGCGCGGCGGAGTGCAACCTCAAATATGGCGTCGTCGCCGCCGCGCAGGTGGCGCCGCCACACGCTCCAACGCCCTGTGCATACACCCTATTGCTAGAGAGTGTCTGTACGTTGGTTGTGCCAGCCGGACGTTTTACTTTGGAATACGCTTGACGTAAATTCAATTCAATTTTCTCGTTACATTCAACATATGTGTAATTTTAACTTCGGGTTACGTCGGAAGTAACTCAATGCATTGGGTTACTTTTAAGAAGTTGCCCGCCGCTGTCCGAGTAAGATGAGAAAAACTGAGTCATTTGGGGAAGAGGCGAAATGGAAAAATTCGAAACGGGAAGGAAGGGGACAAACGAGAAAGCTGAAATGGAAATGGGCGCAAATGGGAACAGGCACAGTAGGAAAGGGTCAAACTGGAAGGTTGCTTCGCATCGGGTTGAAACAGGAGGGACCAAACAGGAAGGTTGATATGGACAGGGGATCAAATGGGAGCGTCCCTTTCCTAGTGCTACCACAGCTTCCCTTTAAATGCTTTCCTGATGTACCATGCTATCTATCAACTTGGTCCTGCCGCCGCAAACGAATATTTTTAGTAAAATAATATTTTTCATGAGGTATATATTTTTATAAGAAACGATTTTATTGAAACGCCAACATAAAAAGTGGTCACCTAGCATAGAATTTGTGTATAAAAGTGGAGTTACTCTCCAGAAGTTCAGTGTGAGCTCGGGATTTGCAAGCAGGGTTTTCCACAATTTGTGTTCCACCGTGAAGCCTGCTCACAAGGAAAGGCGCCAGGGGGGACTAATGTTACAAGTACAGTGCTCTAGAAGTTACAAGAGTAGTTACAAGAGAAGACCACCGACTATGATCGGGGAACGGCCGCGAAGCGTATGCACGATGCCCGTCGGGACCGCCATTACCGCGAGGAGGAGGGCGCAAGACATCGGCGCGGCTACAACCTGGTTGAACGCTTACCCGGCCCCACGCCGCGGCTTCAGTAGCACTTTGTTGCCAACCAATAGCCAACAAATAGTTCCGCCGGTTATCCAACTCAACGGAAAGGAATGGCTCGGAATACAGTCGACTCGCATAATTCAAACTTGCAGGGACCCCAGGATTTTTTTTAATTATCCCAAGTTTAATTAATCGGAAGTTCTCGTATATATGACTCTGTACAAAGTGACAGCACGCACTATGGTTAGGCATTGATTTTAATCGCGTTATTTTAATTTTAAGCGTTTTAAAACCATAAATGCGCCAAATAAACATACCAGAAAGACAGATAGAAAAAAAAATTACACCATCTTCCCACGTGGGAACCCTGAGGGGATGCAAAGCCGTGGAGTAGTAGCGTGTTAATTGGTTGTTAAAGACACGTGTAGTAGCGTATTAAAAGTCTTCTTTATTTATCGAGTAGTGGAGAACGTTTTGCGGCTTCTCGTTCTCTAAGCGAAGAATCCCCTGTTGGACGTTGTCGTTTCGAAGCGTGGTCACGTTGCCGAACGCCATCTGGATCAGCTATTCGCCGCTGGCTTTTCAAAGCGGCTTCTCGTTCTCGAAGCGAGGAATCCGCAGCTCGACGCTGCCGTTCGTTTACGTTCGGCGTCGGGCGCTCGCCTCTGTGCAGCCTTGTTTTCGGAGGTGCCCGCGGTTCTGACAGTGTTCTGGCTGGCGCTAGTTGAAGGCGGGACAGGCAGTTCACTGCCAGAATCGTTGGCCTCCATTGTCAGCTCATCGGACGGCGCAGCGTTGTCTCGACAGACATCATCAACTGAAGGAGCAGCGGCGCGGACCTGGTTATCTGAAGTGGAGGGGAGGAGGAGCGCACAAGTGGTGGGGAGATGGGGAGAGCAGGAGCAGCGCGCGCTTATCGCACAGGTGGTCTGGAGTAGTGGAGGGGAGAAAGAGCGGCGTTATCCCAGCTGTTGTGGAGAGGAGGAGAGGTGTGGATGCCGGACCTCGGACGACGAGCCTCGACTAAGAGATGCTTTGCATCAAAACTTTATTCCGGGTAATGCCATTCAGGTCGCGCTCTTAGCCGGTGGTATCCACTCACCAGCGGCCTCCTCAGCCCTGTCGATTAACGGGACCTGAAGGTCGGAATCGGAGCAGCGGGAGGGGGCCTCCCAGTGCCTTTCAGTGGTGTTTAGTGAGAACGTGTCCAGCGAGCATGCCCATTTTATGTGACATAGGGTGGCGTGTTCACCGCATAGGTGGCCGGCTGCGGTTGGGTAGTGTTTGCGTGTATGTGGGCAAGACGGGCTGGGTTGGCGAAGTGTTGGCTTGCAGTAAACACAAAATGTGAGTTTTGCTGCTATTAAATGGCTGGTCCGCCGGTGGGTAGATCCGGCGGGAGAGGCGGTAGTGTGTGGTGATGTCATTCAAGTGACCAGGCGATCCCTCGCAGACTGGGCCCCGTGATAGGGATAGAGATAAGGTCCTGCCCCGACCGTGAGCCCTCGGGCGTGTTCATGGGCTGTCTCGTTTTCCTCGAGGCAGGAGTTGCCGATGACAAGGTCAAATGAAATGTCCGGCCTGTGGATGTGGGTGGAAATTTTTCGAGGATTTTTTGTGCCACTCGTGATAATCGGCCAGTGGCGAAATTCGGAGTTGCAGTCTTTAAATCAATAATGGTTTTCAGAGGCGTGGGATTCTGTATTATGATTAAGGCTATGACCGCCTCTTCCACCGTCTCTGGGCAGGTGGCTCGCATAGTTGCCGAGTTTAGAAGACTTTGAGAAAGGCCTGTTGCAGCGACTGCTTATACATTGCGGTGCCTGTATTATGCTGTATGCCCATAACAATGAACAATGAACTTTGTTGACATCATGTACATAGTACACAATGCCGGAGGCCGTCAGAATAAGCCATCTCAAGGACAGCTTGACGGAGCTGCGGGCCCCCGTTTTGGCACCAGAGTACAACAGTGTTCTGCAGTACAAAAATAGGCCACGTAGAAATATGACACCCCTTGCGCAATTGCAAGAACGTAAAAAAAGAGATAACAACATAGCATTTCGGTGATTGCTGCGTATTTTGTGGAGCCCTTCAGCTCGTTCGATCTCTGGCTATGGGACGTTCGGGGTAAATGTGGCGTGGCAGTGGTTTTTATTAGCCTTGCGTAGATGTGTGTTGGTATAGGGTAGAGGTGTGTATAGTTGGTGAGGTGTCCGCAAACTGTTCTAGGAGTATGTGTCTCCCTGCGGCTTATCGTGATACTCTTTCGTACTGGTTAGTTAGGTGCACCTCGATAAATTCTCTCACTGAATTGAGTACGCCTGAGCCTTCGAGGCGAGCTGTGGATGTGCCAGGGATGATGCCAAGTGCAAGGTTATACATTCTCCTAATAAGGGCATCGAACCATTCTATATCTTGCCTAGTCAAGCGAAGATAAGGGAGAGAGGGCATGAGTCGATTTAAAACGAACGCTTGTAGAAAGAGGACCTTCTGATTTTCTTTCTCGCCTCAATGACGATTTATGATTCTGCGAATTAATTCGGCTGTTTGGGTAGTGTTTCTTTTCATTATATTTAGGAACTCGACAATAAATCAGTCATTTTGAATGAGTAAACCAAGTTCACAGATGCGTGAGACCTATGGGAAGGTGTGTTCTGGAATCTGTAGCTAAATGTTGGGCTTCTCCAGTTTACGGGTTTGTGGTGATAGCAAACGTAACTCTGGCTTAGAAGGTCAGCGTGAAAGTGCTGTTTTGGCGGCTTCTTCTACCACTACCTGAATGCTTTGCTGGAGGACTTCCTCGATATGCACGGCGCTGCCTCGGTTTGCCGAAGTATAATGTCATCATCCTATAGGCTATGGTAAATTGTTAGGATGTGGCTTAAATGTGGTATTGTTAGAATGGCCAGAGTAAACAGAAGTGATCACATTACCACTCCCTACAGCATGTCGCGACCCCCCACGCCGTTGGCGGGGTGTTAAGGCCGTTTACGTGATGGGCGACCGTTCTGTCTGTTTGAAAGTCCTTAACATAGTTAGAGATTCCTTGCCCTTGGTTCACTCACTGTAGGCCTTAAAAAACTGCGTCATGGGTGACATTATGAAAGTTTTTTTTCAGGTGCAGAGTTGTGGCAGAGTCGTGACTGTTTGTACTAGGTTCTATAATATGATGGTAAAGCCTGAGCATGACGTCCCTGACAGAAATGTTTGGCCGGAAGCCCCCAATGGTGGGCGGACATTGATTAGTATCAGTTATATAATGCTTCAGCCGTGCCTGGATGACATGCTCCATGAGCTTACCCTGACATGATGTCAGGGAGATAGGGGGGAGGTGTTTTACATCTAGGGGTTTATTTGGCTTTGGAATTAGGAATGTTTTGGCGTGCTCCCACGATTTCGGTATAGTGCCCAATCGCCAGCATTCGTTATTATACTGCGTGAGCATGCGATTGAGTTATTGTTCAGGTTGCGTAATGCATTATTAGTTATTTTGTCTGGGCCAGGGGCTGAGTTGGATCGGAGTTTGGCTAATGTGGCTCTGACTTCATCTTCTGTAATTTCTCGGTCCAGCTCCAGATTGGCTAGTCGCGAATAGGATGGGAGAAGCAATTTCGGGGTAGGGGGAAGGTAGATGTCGCGTAGTGCATCTAGAAGTCTCGAATCTGATCCTTGGTACTTCTGTATTATATGGGTTAGGCCACCACTTTGTTCCGTCATACTTGTAGTGGGGTCAATTGAGTGCCTAAGTATTTTCCACTGTCGTCTTAAGGTGGATGTTTCCCGGCAGTGTGTCCCTTATCTGGTCACACAGGCTTTAAGCAAGTTCCTCTGCGTGTTTTTCTGTGTCAGACTGAAGGGCTGTTAGTCGTAATTTGAGCTTACGCTTCAATTTATTCCTTCTCCAGCGTGTGTGAATGCTTTGGAAAGCTTCTCAAAGATGGGCAAGCCTGGAGTCCTCTGTAAGGGAGATAATATCTTTATCTATCTGTTTCGTTACGGTTTTGACATCAGATAGCAGCTGCGAGACCCAGTTGTCAATGTCTGTTATGGGGGTCTCTTCTGCATTGTTTTCTCGCAGCGTGCGAAAGTCATCTCACTCCGTGAGGGTTTGTTGTCGGGGGACATATCTAATCCTGTCAGTGTGCGCAATAATGGTTCTATAATATCGTGGTAACTGCCTAACGTATGTACTGCTTTGTTCCATTTGTCTTGTTTTATATTTTAAGGTGAATATAAGACGGGGCTGGTGTCTGCCTGCGCACTATTGCCGACTCTGGTGGCAGTGTTTGGGTCGTTAAGGATATTATTGTGGTGTTGTATCTTTTCTGAGAGGCCTCCTCCTTTTGCACTGTTTTGTATCAGCAATGCAGTTTGGGTTGCATTAAAGTCCTGTATAATTATGAGCGCATGCGCTCCGGCATCTTTATGAGTCACCAAAAAACAGGCGGTTGAATCTATGCTCGAGGTGTTTTGGGGAACTGGATACCTTGAGAATGAAAATTTTGGTGTCGGTCTGTTTTCTGGCGTACAGTAATATTAATCATCATCATCATCACCAGCCTATCAACGCCCATTACAGGGCAAAGGCCTCTCCCATTATTCTTCAATTACCCCAGTCCTGATCTTGTTATTGTTCATCTCATCTGACCATCTAGTGTTCTCCCGTCCCCTGCAACGTTTTCCTTCTTTAGGGATCCAACCTGATACCCTCAATGAGCAATGGTTATCTGGTGTTCGCACAACATGCCCTTCCCACGTCCATTTCTTCTTAATTTCTACTAAGATGTCCTTAACACGCGTTTGTTCCCTGGGATGCGGCACATCCAGCGCCTGCTGACCGTACGCGACGGGGCTGCGCTCTTGCAGAGATTCCGTGGCCAGCTCAACTCGCACATGGGAGCGCTTCTCACTATCTTAGAGGAGGGCATCGAGGTTCCGAACCGACCCCGTCTGGAGCCGCCACCACCAGACACCAGGGAGGCCCTGAGGATCACCACGACCCTCCGCGGGGTCCGCAACAAGCGGACCACACCACCCCAGGCATCCGCCACGAGCTGGCCGCCCTTCTGCAGGACGAGCTGAGCAGCTACCTGCATCTCTACACGGACGGCTCCGTCAAGCACAGCACGTACGAGGGGGCGGCTGCGTGCGTGGTGCCTGAGCCGGGAGCCAGCTGAAGCTGCCCACTGCTCTTCCCCGCTTCCTCCACACGGATGGAGCTGGCAGCGCTGCACCTGGTCGCCGACCTCCTCCTCGAGACTGGGCCCCATAACCACCCCGGGGCGGTCATTCTCACGGACTCCAGGACTGCCCTGCTGCGTCTGCACGCGGCCGATCAACCCACCAACAGCACCAGCTACCCGGAGCGCTCCTTTGTAACCTAGCTGCGCACTGTGGCCTCCCCAGGCTGCGACCTGCAGCTCCACTGGCTGCAGGGCCACAGTGGCATGCGGGGCAACGAAGACGCCGACGCCCGCGCCAGGAAGGCCCACCAGGAGGGCACCCCAGTCTCCCAAGACGTCACCGCGTTCGACGAGATGCACACTGCCCTGACCCGCATGGTGCAGACGATGCAACCCTACCCTTGGGTCGTGAGTGGCCTAGCGCCCAGACCGTTGCCCGCACGCATAAGCAGAGACGCCCGCTGCCTGCTTCTCCGCATGCGGCTCAACTGCTGCAATGTGGCGGAGCGTCTGCACCGACACGGGCGCAAGGACTCCCCTACATGTGCGGTCTGTTCCGAACTGGAGACGCTCGAGCACCTACTCTGCGTCTGCCCCCAAAACACGCGGGGCCAAGAGCAGAGCTCCACCGAGCGCTTCAGCGTGGAGGCCTTCCGTGCGCTGGCATGGAGAACCTTCTGTTACCGAAGGGGCCTGCGGCAACCCAACGGGAAGTCTTCGCTTATGTGCTCCATTTCCTGGAGACGACCGCCGTACGCAGAGGCTGTAGCCCGGAGTGCAATGATTGACCGTTGTGCCCGGACTGACAGGTTTCTAGAACTGACAGCTCTCTTTATACCTTTCTCTCGCTCTCTCTCTTTCTACTTTATTCTATCACTCCCCGTCTACTTCTCTTCCCCTGCACTGGGTTGTATGCAGGTGAGCTCCCTGCCTAGCTCAAAATATCCCCAGTGAATTTACTTTACTTTTCCCGTCGCAAACCACAACCACCACCACTCCGCTCTTCTTTTAGGTCGTGGTCGTTGTGAATATCAACACTGTCAAACTGCTTCCGGGATGCTGTGAGGTTACGGTTGACCAGTACCTTTGTTTTCGGGTCACTGTGGTTTAGAAAAGTCTTGTAGCCTGCTAACCTCTTGTGCGTATTTGTCTCTTGAACCCAATTATATCGGGCAGACTGAATTGAGATTGAACCAGTAATTGCAAAGTGGATCGTTTACGTTTATATCCCCGGCAATTCCACAGACAGACTTTACCCGTGTTGCTTCTTCCTTGCGCGTTTGACATGTGGTGCTAGGGATTGTTGCGGGGTGCCTGTTGGTACGTGACGATGCTGTGTTGATTCAATTCCTTCCATAATGTTTAGGAGCTCCATGGTGCTGTGGAGTTTCGTGTCGATGTCCTGAAATTCAGTTTCGAGGGTTGGTTCTAACCTGGTGAGCCTGTTGTTGATGACGTCGAGTTCTTCGTCATGCTCAGTGACTTTTCTATTTCCTATTCAGTGACGGGAGTGTCTACAACGCTTTTTTTGACAGGAGGAGAGTCAAGTTCTGTTATGGTTGTGGTTGTTGCCTAAGCTAGGTCGATGAGCGGTGCTTGATTCCCTGCCTCCAAGCCCAAGTTATCTTTTTGTAGTTTGGACATGGTTTGTTTGAGCGCTTCGATTTACGCTCGCACGCTAGCTAGTTCTTGTACATGTGAGGGATGGAGTGTTTGCTGTTGATTCTGAGGAGGATGGTAGCCCGCGCCGCCCCAGTTTACCTGCTTATTGCTGGGCTGGGACGGAGGTGGTGGTTGTTGGGTTTCTCTTATCTCTTTGCTTGTCGAGCGACGCTTTTGGTTGATCGATGAATTGGAGCGGCTTGTTTGACGTTCCGAAAGCCCAGGCAAACTTTCTTGGCTCCTGGGTTCAGGTAGCGGTGGTGGTGGTGGTGGTGTAGGAGTTGGTTGTTGCTAAGGTAACTCTTTATTCAGGGTTTGTGGTCCCCTCCTTGGTTGGAACCTGGATTGGCATTCCGCAGAGCCGGTGATATGAGGGCCGTTACATACTGCACATTTGGTTTTGCACGGGTGTTCCGGGTTTGAGTTGATCAGTCTGCACTTTGGACTTATAAAAGTGTGGACTAATGCGGTTTGCCAAACCTGGGAGGTTTGGTAAACGTCCAGTCGATGTCCTGTAAGCCAGCTTCGGGTGCATGCTTCTCTTCTTTGTCGGAAAGGTTGGCATCGGTATGAGAGGTGATAGGGTATAATAGTACCATCGAACAGGACTTGCACCGCGTTGCAGTTGCCCATCCTTCTGGCGTTTAGGATGCTGCTTGTCGGGTTGAATTTTATGAGGCTTTCTGTAATGGCCTTAGGCGGATCGTCAACGGAGACGTTGAATATTAACCGGTCGCTGTTCGAGATCGGGCAGCGACATTCTTGGTGATCTCGAAGTTCCGGCCTCTGATGTTGATATGTTTGATCGAGGCCATTATCCTGCATCTCCCTTCCCAAGGGGTTTAACATGAAGTAGTTGGAAGTCACGTTCATTCTTAGTTGCTCACCTTGTACATTTGATAGCCACGGTGACTTGTACACGGCATCTAGGATGTCGGCTTGGCGTGTGCGGACATTGAGCCCCTCATGAGGTCGGAATACAATTTTGAAGTCTCCTTCAGGGAGCTTCTTTGGAGGTGGAATTTCTCGCTTCGGGCGAGGGGAATGCTGCTTTGTCACATCGTAGGCCTAGGCAGATGGGTTGGGCGCTTCAGCGATATTCTTGGCGGCCACGTTCTCACGATGTGTATGGTGGATGCACTTCCAACCGTTCATCGTAGTTCGTCAGGGGTGATGTCTTCTTTTTCCATGACGACTTCTGTGCCGCCGCTATGCGTCGGAGTGGAAGCTAGGCCTAACAGTGTAAGCCTAGTTCCGGAGTGGTTTTCTTTGGTGCCGATGCCTCCGAAGGTGTGGGCCCGGGGTCGAAAATCTCGCATGGGTTGAACATTTACACAGAACGGGGCCTTTTCCCTAAAACACGTGGTGAAGAACGGTGTGTGGCGCTCAAACGCCTAAAAACGACGGAGCCAAAGTGAGGCATAAAGTCCACAAGCCGAATGCCATGCGCGATCTTTTCGTAACCGCCATGTTGTTTTTTTTTAGTTTTTCCTGGCACACGACACCCGAATGCGCGACTGCGTTTTTTCCTGTTTGTTTCTGCGACAGTGGCCCGCGTGGTTTTTACCACTTCGAAAAGTGTAGACAGTCAATCATGTATAGTCGTTTCTTGAGGCCTGTGCATTGTTTTGGTTTCTATGGTAAATACGGCTAAATGTCACGGTATACTTTACTTGTGCTTCGTTTCAAACGTTTATTTACAGCAACGCCCTTTTCTTGAAGGCTCGAACACTTATTTTTCATTTATCAACTACTCTGATTATATAAGCACGCAAATTTTCAAATAGTTGTGGGAACGCATCACATATTTTCAATATGCACACGCAGAAAAAGCGAAATAATCGAATGACGGAGTTTGTATTAGGTTGCTTTTGAACACGTTGAAAAGATAGCGGGCCAACCAAAAATTTGTTTTGTTTGAATTAACTGAAAGTATGAATTATCCGAGTTCGAATTATCGCGAGTGTACTTTATTCCCTCGCTAAAACATTTTTAATGACTCCTTTATTATTCACTCCATACACCCGCGTGGGAGGTGCCTCAATAGTTTTAATAAAAGTCTGTTAGTGTAGCCTAAACATGCTTCACTAAAAGAAGGCCTAGAGCCTCCACGAAGAACATCTTACTCCGGAAATTTCTACGTGCGCAGCAAATAATGGTGATCGGCTTTGGAAAATTTCCACTGTGGCCTGAAACAAAGCTTTCACCGCGGAAACCCGCCTCGCTAGGGCGCAGAAAATCAGATGTGAATGTTTGGGTGGTGGCGATGGCCACTATGTGATTCCACAATTAATTTGTCACCTGTAATGACACGCTGATAATAATTTAGGGCTAGCCTATATTACGTCGGTAGAGTGCGAAATTTGAGTTTTCATTTTTTTTTTGCGTTTTCTGTTAATAAAAAGCCTTTCGTGCTCTTCGTGTTTCGCAGCCAAGTATTTTGTGGCTAGAATAGAGCTTCGCCAGCAACGAAGCCTAATTCTTTCGAATTGAACAAAGATTACGTTTGTCTACATGGCTCCACTACAATGATAGGATCTTTGCTGTGGGCGCTCAATGCAGAGACTGAATGGCCACGGTTGGCCCTTGGCTCCGTACCCGGAGTCCCGGACTAGAAGAACCTTCTACTAAAAAGTTACCTATCTCGCTCTCTTTTCCGAAGTAAGGAAGCGCGGTAAAATAATTTGCTCAGGAAAAAAGTATTTTTTGTAGGTTACGCATTTATTCTTTACTTAGGGAAATTCAGTGAAAGCGAAGCAAGTCGTCCGAGCCGAACAGCAAAGCAAAGGCAACTGAGGCAGATTTACTTCGCCACGGATATCATTGTTCACCGCTCAGAGAAGACAAAGCGTGCAAAGGCAGGAGTGGGACTGGTGGAAATATAGAAGGAATACTTACACGAATCAAATTTCCGTCCATGCGAAGACCAATGGAAAAAAATCTGCCAAGCGAAATTGGACCTGTGGGATCATTGGGTTGGGTTTGGTCTTTTCCATCTCCGTATGAAAGCTGGATGGTTGAGTTACTTAAATGTACGGTGCCATAGTATCCGTGGGGATTTGTAGGCAAAGCCATCCGAACTTTTGCAAACCTGAGAGAAAAGATAATAGCAATAAATATGCAATTTTTCTGCTCCAGTCAATGATACCGCACAATGACGGAAACAACTAAATAATTTTAGCCGTTCCACTCAATGTGAAAGATGTCGGAAGTGCCGAGCAGTGATCCGCCGTAATATGCTGTACCGCCGTTATCCGCTTACTGCTACCACCCCAAGCAATTCAAGTTTCCCGCCTTGGCAGTGATCGCACGCACCCTGCCGGCAACTGCGCCAGCGCGCGTTCTCGATTGGATTAAATTAGTTTGGCTTGGGTTGGACTAGATTGGATTTGGATTGAACGATAAGCAGCAGTAAGCATGATAATCGGCTAATAATAGGCAACCAGTAAAGCTAAGAATAACCAGCTGAGCCTTAGCTCATGCTCTCTATACACTGGCCTTGCCGCTTGACTTTCGAAGCATCTGGGTTACGCCGCGGCACGGAGACCGTCACAGGCTACAACGTAACACCGTGGCGACATATTTGGTTCGAGCGAGCGAGCTAGGACGACAAGGCGAGCACCTAAAGTGCCCTGCACCTAAAAATTGAAACAGCCCATTGCTTTTGTCGTTTCGCGCAATACCTGTACGAAAATGGCAGCAGCTGAAGGGAGTTCACATGAAGTCGTTCGTTTTGCGTCTTTCCTACGACACCGATATACTTTATTGCGAAAATACTTTATTCCACATTCAAGTTTTGTGGGGCTAAGCCAGTGTAAATGATTAAGAAATACGGGAAAATATTCAACTCTTCATACAACCGCAAAAATTAGCAATCCCTGTGGGCTCAATATTGTCCCAAAAGGGTAAAGTTATGTACGTAAATAGTTCAGCTTTATGCTTTCGCGATATCGTGCAGATTAGAGACGTGATATACGAAATTAACAGTTTTGCGTCGGGCTGTTGTAAAATATTATGGGTGGGCACATTGGCCTGCTGATGCGGCAAACTTCATTTTTACAATTTTTATCGCTATTTTTTTATTTAAATGAAGCCTACTTGCTTTACGATTTCTTTCCCCAACGTGCGCACGCATATGTGGGAAAGCGTACGTACTTGGCAGTTTAGGTTGGGTCTGCAAAACTTCGTGGCTGCACAGTTACGACAGTGCCGAGGTATCAACAAACCGGTATGGCTGTGGCTTGCTGTAGCTGCTAGTCACAGCGAAGTTCTACGTTTGCATAGACTCTGTTCGCTGAAGAGGTTTAGCAAAATATGAGTGCTATCATCTATTTCAGTGTCTCGCAGGGGATCCGCCCTAATAAATCGCTATAGGACGTAATCCCAACCACCTAACGTAGCTTATAATGACCTGCCAAGAAATAATTGGGAAAAATAAAGAAATACAAAAACATCCAAGCTTATCACATAATTTCTTATTCAGAGTCTCTGCGCCGTATCCCAATGGTGTCACTGATGAATAAGCATCATTTTTGTCAGGACAGAGTTATCCGCAATGCACAGAACTTACATTTTTTTGCTATTCTTCCGCGATCATTCCGCAATCAGTCATTGTGTTCTTTCTTTTTATGGCCTACGACAACATAAATTGTATCTCAAGCTCTTATCGCTATGAAAGGCTGTGGCGTGGTGTTAGACAGCACCTGTCCTGATCATATAGAAGCGGTAAGAGGCGATACACACAGCGTCCTGGCGCATGTATGTAAGAATATTTTAAGCGGGGTCTTTCCCAATGCACTAAAATGAAGTAACATATGATGAGAAAAACAACCCGTGCAGGAAAGGCGAGGACGAGGAAGGCTACGAATACAGCGCTGTGTCAGTGTTGGTGGCCTTCTTCGTCCTGTGTTAGTGTTAGTGTTAGTAGCCTTCTTCGTCCTCGTCTTTCTTGCGCTTGTTGTGTTCGTCATCATGCCCGTATTAACTCGCCCAAGTTGCCATCTTAGGAGTAAGATAGCAGAAGATTTCCCGGGGAAGCCCAAAATATTTTTCTGACACCAGTCTTATACCGATATTGCCCGGTTTTGTAACGTAATTGAAAGGCTGATTGAAGCTCTATAATTGAACTGCCTTACAAACTTTAATCTTTAATAGCTACAAAAGTGCGAATTCAGGCCCAATTATCCAACTGAACTTCCATTCATTGAGCTTATATACTGCATGAAGCAGTGTTTCAGCAATGGCTTTTTCGAGGGATCATAATATTTCATTTCACGGAGACATTCAACACCATTAACAATGATATTATACTGTTTTTTAGAGTTACATTTCTTGGCATTTGTGGCCTTTTAATATATTAACAATGCACCTAACAAACTCAAGAGAGTTTGTGATATGCGGCATCGCCACATCTGACCCCAGGGCATTCGTGATGAATCAATGCTGGGGACCCTACTCTTATTAGTTAATATGAATGACCTCCCTACCTACTTTAACAACAGCAACAATATTTTTTATCGTGAAGATAATATCTCTAATATGGCCACAACGTTGACGCCCATCCTCCAAGGGGTTCAGGAGTAATGAAGAAAATCTCCTACGAAGTATTACGGTCAGCTCTACTTTTATGTTCGTTTATTCTGCCAACAAAGAACCGATGTGCACGCAATATATTGTTCCTGACAATCAGGGTATGTATTCATCTTATTCGACAACCTTACTCCGAGCTATCCTAAATGAAAATCTGCATTGATTGATTGATTATTTGAATAAACTTTATTCAAGACCGCAAGCGCGATGTTAGGGTGCCCGCCCAGTGAGAGGCGTCCTCAGTCCAGGATGCCTTGGAGGTGACCTGTTCGTGTTACCCTTTCTACCAGCATGCGCTGGGTAGAGGGGTCGGAGCTGGCCAGAAACTCCACCCACTGCTGTGTGGGGATATTGGGGAGTGGCGGTTGGGTAGGGGTGTTGGGGCATTCTACGGTAATGTGGTAGAGTTCCCATGTTTGGAAAAACGTGACACGTGGCTGGGTATTGGGTAGGAAACATGGCGTGGTACAGTGTATTGTGGGGGAAGGTGTTCGTCTGCAGCTTGCGTAGTATAACTGTGTCGGTCCTGGAGCGAGTATGGTGAGGAGGTGGGTATTTCTGTCGTAGCCTATAGTGGGCGAGGATATCGGTGTATGTGAGGAGAGGCGTGGGCAGGGTTGGGGGTGGGGCGAGGGGGAGGGAGTTATTAGGGCAGTCGGCAACGGCCCGGAGTACATGTTCGCGGGCCGCAGCATGAGCCGCCTCATTGCCTTCTAATCCCATGTGACCTGGAGTCCATACGATATGTGCGAGGGGCAGATGGAGATTTTGACGTAAAATTTGCAGGGCTTGATGAGAGATGCGGCGGGTGAGGTAGTTGCGGCAGGCTGATTGGGAGTCTGTTAGGATCGTGATATAATATTCTGTGGTTTGTAACACGAGGGCAATGGCGACTTCTTCCGCTGTGGTGGGCTGTGAGGTGCGAATCGTAATGGCGGTGAGTTCTTGTCCCTGGTGATTGGTGACGCTGGAAACAAAAGCTTGGGGATTGTATGCCGTAGCATCTACGTACCGAGTGGTAGTTTGTTGGGCGTATGCAGTCGAATGGTGGTGAACTCTGGCTTGAAGGCGGGCGGTGCGGTACTCTGGATGCATATTGCGTAGTATGGGGGCGATGCGCAAGGGCTGGCGGATTGAGAGAGGGATTCGTTCCTTTTGGTCATGGCGATCTTGAGCTGAGTAGCCGAGTGTGGTGAGTAGGTTCCGGCCAGTGCGTGTAAGGGTGAGCCGACGTAGTTGCGTGGCTTTGTGGGCTTCGATAAGTTCTTGCCATGTATTGTGGAGGCCCAGTTGGTTTTTTGGTTGCTGTAGTAGAAGGAAGGGCGAGTGCTGTCTTGTAAGTTTGGTGGTTTAGTATGTCGAGCTTCTTGATATCTGCAGTTTTGAGGAGTAGGTATGGTGTGCCGTATGTGATGCGACTTGTTAGTAGTGCTTGGACGAGTCTCGTGGTGTCATTTTCTTTAAGGCCGTGTCGTCTTCGTGCTACTCGATGTAGGAGGTGTGTTAGCTGGGTTACTGTGCGCTGTAATTGTAGGATTATTTGTTACCCGGAAACATCTTGTGGGATATTGAGACCTAATATGCGAAGTTGAGAAACATGGGAGATTGCTTGTTCGTTCATGGTAACTATCGGTAGAGGAATTGTGTCCTTGACGCGATGAGAGGTCCGTATTGTTAGAGTCAAAATCGATCATTTTTCGGCTGCACATGTCAGACATCTTTGTTGCATGTAGTCTTGAATGATGTGGACAGCTTGCTGTAAGGTGTCTTGTTGTTCTCCAATAGAGCCAGTGGAGGTCCAGAGTGTCAGATCATCCGCATAGATGGCGTGTTTGAGGTGCGGAAGGGCTTGCAGCAGCGGAAGTAGGTCTTTCATTGCCAGGGTAAATAGAAGAGGGGAAATTACCGATCCTTGGGGCGTGCCTTGTGGTCGTGTAGGAAAAGGGGCAGTGCGTAGGTGGCTTAACCCCACTGTGGCTGTACGATTTGTCAAGAATGCTTTAACGTAATTGTATGCATGTTGTCCGCAGTTTGTCGAATTTAGTCCGGCGAGTATGGTTTCACGGGACACATTGTCAAATGCGCCTTTAATATCAAGTGCCATGATTGTATAGCGATTGTAAGAAGTAAGGTGGTCAAGGAGGTCTTCTTTTAGGTATAAGAGTATGTCTTGCGTTGTGAGGTGGGGACCGAAGCCAAACATGGGGTCGGATAAGTGGTGATCATCTTCTAGGTATCCAGAGATGCGGTTGTGAACGAGATGTTCAAAGAGCTTTCCCAGGCAGGAGGTCAAAGAGATGGGACGGAGATTGTCCAACTTCAGGGTTTTTTTGGGCTTAGGTATAAGGGTGATGTCTGCATGTTTCCATTCTCGTGGGATAGTGCCTTGCGCCCATTGTTCATTGAGATTGTCCAGACGGCGATCAAGGCTAGCATGGTCCAGGTTTCTGAGGAGCTTATTTGGTATCTTGTCTTTCCCAGGTGTTGTGTTGCGTGTAAGTTTGTGAAGGATGGCTTCGAGTTCGAATAGCGTGAAGGGGGCGTCCAATTGTGGGTTAGGTTGTCATGTGTACACGGGAATGAGGGGAGTCAGATTGGGAGCTTGCATAGCGTTGCATTAGGTCGTGAAGTAGCTCTTGTTCCGAGCCCGGGTAGTTATGGATGAGGCGACGAAGTTGATGAGTTGTAGTTATTTTCGTTTCTCGTGTGCCCATCAGTGTGCGGAGGATATGCCATGTTTTGCGGGTCCCAAGTGTACCTTGCAGCTTTTCACAGAACTGATTCCCGTTCAGACTGCTTAGGCGTGCGGCGTACTCGGCTGCTTCCTTTGTTACGCGTTCGATGCGTTGTTTGAGCTTTCGGTTAGTGCGGTGTTTTTTCCAGCGTTTAACTAGTCCTGCGCAGGCATCCCACAGATGTTGAAAATGAGTATCTATTGCAGGGTAGTCAGGGGTAAGGGGGATTTCCGTGGTGTACTTGCCGAGTCTGGTAATTAGATCTTGGCTCCATTGTCCTATGTCTGTGATTGGTACATCTTGTTGATGATCGCGGAACTTTTTCCGATTTGTTAATCTGGCAGTGCCAAAACGGAGTTGTGCGGATTTCTGATTGGTGATCGTCAGCGCAAGGAGGTAGTGGTCACTGCCCAGAGTGTGTGTCGTACATTCCCAACGGGCGTCCTTGATATTCTTGGTAAGCGTGAGGTCAGGGGTGGTGTCTCGGCAAACGCTATTCCCTATTCGAGTTGTCGTCTGAGGGTGGTTTTGAATCGTAAAATTAAATTTCTGGATGGCCTCTTGCAGTTTGTTGCCTTTGATGGTATTTCGTCCGTAGCCCCAGGCCATGTGCGGCGCGTTAAAATCACCCACGACAATCAGCGGGCAGTGTTTCGCACTGATCGTGGCGCGTTTTAATAGGTCAGGAATTCCGGTAAGCAGATGCTTTGGAGGACTGTAAATGGTAAGTAGGAACAAGCTTGTTGGGACTAGTGGGCAGGGAGAACTTCTATAAACGTGTGGTCTATTGTCCTTGGTAGGGTTAGAATCTGCGCAGTAACGATCATGCGGACAAGGATTGCAGTGCGGGAGTTCGAATTTGACGAATAAGCGGTGTAGTCGCGGAGCTGAACATGGGGAGTGCCGATTTCTTGTAGTGCGATAATGTCTGTTTTGCTCTGCTGAGCGGAGCGAGCGGAAAAAGTTGGTAGCGTTTATTTGCAATTCGACGAACACATCAGGTGGTTGCATCTGAATTCCCTTGTAGCATTTCCACCAATTTTGAAACTTGTTCACAACCAACCTGCGGATGAGTTGCATTCACTGGCGTGGCTTACTTGCCGCCCCCTATCTGATCTGTGTGCGCGGCATGCCTGTGCTCGCGCGTCCCCGTTGCTAAGGCGACCTCGTATGCTCCGTGACTTGCGGATAGATGTCGCTAGTCTCTGAGCTAACAATGCACTCACTGCTGCGCTACTGCTGTATCAAGCTAAATGCGAGTGGTAGCGAAGCTTCCGGTTCAGAAAGCGGTTTAGAACCTATTGCCAGCGACCTCAACGTGGGGAGTTGTGGAAGAGGCGATTTATGCACGACCAGGTATGGAGGGAACAAACACTAATAACAGAAAACCAAATTTTATTCATAAAACAAACAATATATATATTTTACGAACGATATTTTTTCAAGCGCATTTATTGAGGCACAATGTGAAAAAGTTTATGAAAATGTGTTTCATTCTCAAAAACCTTTTTGTAGTGTCCTCGGAAAATGGCACGTGCCATTGCTCTGTGATACAGTCTATGTAGTGTTCGGGGTGGTGTGCGTGAAGTTTGTCTGCTAGGAAACGATCCCTCAGGTGTTTTGGTGTTGCGCATTTGCATTCTGTTTTCCTTATTAATTTCGTATGAACCTAATTTATGCATTGCGTGGAAGTGCGAGGTGCGTTCTATCGCGGGTGAACATGGTAAAAGTGTCCTACAAGATGATGCTGCCAATGGTTAGCGAGGAGCGCTTTTCTCGGAACCCACGGAAAACGATGTGGTGTACGAGGTTGCAACGGCAACTCTCGTACACCCGGCGTTTCACCTGCAACGTTTTCCTATGTTTCCCGCAAAATAAGGAAAAGCTACAGTACTGTTAATACGTGCACGGGGGGTTGTGTAGCGGGACGTCGTTGTGCATTGAAAAAAGAACGAGGGTAAAGCTTTATGTTATGTTACAGTTATCACTTGATTTCACCTGAAGTTTGGCTTGAAGAAAGTGGTGTCAAATGCTCTAGGACTTCTCAGCGTAATCCAATCGCACAGGTATTGTGTGCCACTCTGATCTAACCGATTCGCTTTACCTGTCTATCTCAGTGCCTTCTCCATTGCATTACAACGCTTGTATTGATCGTTACTCTCCGTGCTTGCGTGGGCAAGCCATCTTTTCATCGCAGTACTGGGTTGTGCTTCTGTGTGCTGCGGTCCTGCAACATCTTTCGTGCTATGTGCATTTACTTCCTTTGGTCGATTTCTTTTGCAGTGATCCATTTTTTTCTCTTTTTAACCTATCTGTTGCAACATTCGCTTAAACAATGCCACCATGAAATTGCAGGCGTGTATCCTGGATGAAGTTGTGTAGGAACCCATGTCTACTTGATAAGACGTCGGCACAGCTGAGATTCAGAGTGGTGTGCTAGCTGCACTTCCGTGGATCCCGCTCTCTGGCTTTTCTACGGCATCCGGGGAGCTACGTTCCAGAAGACGCGTCCAAATGCCAACAGGGCTAATGTAGCAGGATGTCTTGACTGGCATCACCCCTACAACGGCTTCTGCGCCCTCTGCGTGGACTGCTACCAGCCGGCAAAGAGATCCCAAAGTCTTTGCAGGTCTTTCCGGTGAGGATGTCGATGACTGGCTTGACAACTAGAACAAAGTGAGTGTTTTTAACCAGTAGGACGACTCCATGAAGCTCTTTAACATCTCGTTCTACCCTCGATGAAGTGGATAAAACGTTGTTTTGAAAAAGAAAGACCGCCTGCGAGATTGAAGCGCCATTACGAAGGAGATATCATGTCCTGCACATCGGTGAGCCGATCGAAGATAGCCACGAAGAAACCCTCTCAGCGTGTTAAACATGTAGGTGAGACTTACACGTCTTGCATTGAGGGCGTGCTTGCATTTTGTCGCCGGGCGAAACACGACATGTCGGAGAACGACAAAGTCCGGCACCTTCTGAAGGGCAATAGCCTCTTCATCTTTAATAGCCTCGCTGTTCAGAATTGGACCAGCGTACGCGACATGGCTACAATAAGCCAGCGCTTTGATGAGTTGCAGTCAGCTCGCCTCCAGCAAGATGGCCCAGCCGCCTCCCTTCCAGCCGACGCGGAGCTGCGCTCTTTAACACGTAGTATCATAGGGAAGAACTTCAGAAACCAAAGACCTTCGGACTTTCTGTTGATCGAAAGTTTTCCTCTGAAACCCACTTTGCGTGACCCGGTAAAAACGAACTGCGCCTCATATAAGGTTGCCCTATACCGACCACACTGCTCCCCAGCACGTGGCTCAGTGCGGCGATACCAACCAACTACAAGGTACGGCTAGTCTTCCCGCCCCTTTTCCGCCTTCTCAAAGTCATTTGGCTGCCTTTTTTCTGACATTCCGTGAGCCTTACCGCCTGTACTCTGCTTCTTGGCGACCACCCCGACCCACTTCCTTCTATGTGGTATCAGCCGTCACATTGCCCGATTTTGTAGGAGCACTCAGCAAGATGAATGTGCAGGTATTACATCGGACCGCGACACCTCTTGACCTCCATATGGATTTCGCCAACGGGAATATCATTCCTCGCCAGGCCCCTTCCCGTCGGTCCCGGACAAACAGGATGTTACCGGTAGTTCGCACCCATAGCGACGTCATTGACAAGCTCCCTAACAGAACTGCCCGGTATAGCCCGTCGTAGCACTTCTGGCGCTGATGGCATCACCTACCAAATGATGCGGAACTTGGACTGCCTGGAGCAAGAACACGTTCTTAGCGCCTTCAATATCGTCTGGCCCTCGAGACCACTGCCAATTGTCTGGCAGCTCGCCCCTGTTGTCCCACTCATGAAACGTGAAAAACCACCTACCGAACAGGCTTATACAAACACGTGTCCTTAACTTCGGCTGCGGGGAAGGTCTTTGAGATGATCATTCCATCTCCCGTAGAGGGGATTGTGCGAGCCCTTAGAGCTATTGCCGAGCAACAGACCAGATTTCGTCAACTTCAAGGCACTGCCGGCAGCATCGCTGATGTATCCGCACTGGAAGAAGCTCAACACATGGACGAAGTGGCATTTCTGGTTTTGGTGAACATTGAGTTTGCCTTTGACGCCTGCCACACGTAACCATTGAGGCTGCGCTGGACCGCATCCAGGTCAATGGAAGATTGCGGATCGACATCTTGGCTTTCTTGTCGGGTCGTCAGCTGAAAGCTTGTGTGGGCAACGTCCTCAGCAGTCCAAGAGGTGTCAGTGCTGGAATGCCCCATGGCGCAGGGCTTAGTCCGCTGATATTCAACATCGCGCTGTCGGGCCTACCTGACAGCATTCCCACAGACCTAGAACACAGCGTATGCATTTTCATTTATGCTGATGATGTTGCACAGTGGACCCGGTGACCAAAGCATCAAAGCAGCCAAATCAGGAAACCTCTAAGGAAGCATTGTCTGTGTTTCTGAATCACCATTTGGCAGACATTCCAACTTCCCTTCCTTCATTTGTTCAGGACACCCCGCACTTCCTCCGCGTAATGGAAGCAATAAACGATGGCGGGCCCAATAACCTCAATGACGCCCTTATGGTCACGCTCCACGTCTCCGCCATCTATACGAATATTCCCATCACCGAAGGAATAGAAACAACATCAAAGGCCTTAGAAGAAAACCGGCACCTAAATGCTTTACTAAAATTATTTGTACTCCCATCTTACTTCTTGAAGGTTTTTTAAGCAGCGTGGGCACTGCTTTCGCACCCACTTACGCCAATTTTTTTATGGGATAACTTGAAGCTTCCCTATTAAAGTATTTCCCCCTCAAACCAAAGGTTTACCTTCGACACATAGACGACATCTTCATAATTTTGGAGCCCGGCCGCAGAGCGCTAGAACGTTTCATTTCGCATCTTAATGCTTCGCATCCGACCATTAGGTTCTCATGCCAGCACTCGGATAAAGAAGAGAATTTCCTAGACACCACTGGGCCTAACCCCATCACAGAAATCCTCAGTACTTGAACTTTTACACAAGCACGTGCCTCGTTCGACACCCATTCAACGTTTCTTTCTCGCACCGCTGCAGCTACGCATCGCATAAAAACTGATGGATCAACTATTATTCACCGCCGCCCCTACCGAGTCTCTCCTTCAGAACAGCAAGTAATTGAGGAGAACGTGAACGACATGCTGCAGCGTAACGTTATTCGGCCCTCATGCAGTCCTTGGTCTTCCCTAGTCGTCCTGGTGGAAAAAAGGATTGTTCGGTGAGTTTGTCCGTTGATTATTGGGCTCTCAGCAAAATTACCCGAAAGGATGTGTATCCCATGCCCCGTACTGACGATGCCCTGGACTGTGTTCAAGGAGCTGAATACTTTTCGTGCCTCGACTTGCATTCTGGCTACTGGCAGATACCGATGCATGAGTTCGACCAGAAAAAGACAGCATTTACAACTCCCGACGCCCTAAATGAATTTAATGTCATGCCGTTCGGTTTATGCTATGCCCCGGCAGCTTATGAGCGGATGATTGACTCGGTGCTCAGAAGACTGAAATGGAAGACCTGTTTCTGCTATCTTGACGACGGTCGTTGTCTTTTCCTCGGCATCTCTAACGCTTGGACGAAGTGCTTAGGTGCATCTCTAATGCTGGACTTCAGCTCAACTAAACAAATGTCGTTTTGCGACCAAAACTACCAAGGTACTCCGCCATGTCGTTAGCAAAGACGGGATACGACCCGACCTCGACAAAATCGCTGCCGTTGTCGGGTTTCCGCGTCCATGCGAACAAAAAGATCTACGTTTTTTTCTCGGGTTGGCCTGGTATTTCCTTCAATTTGTCCGAAACTTTGCCCCCATTGCGGGCCCCCTCAACCAGCTTCTACAGTCTGGCACAACATACGTTTGGTCGAATGAGTGGCAACAAGCTTTTGAGGCATTGAAAGCCGCCTTAACGACTAGCCCGGTATTGTACCACTTTGATGAAAGCAAGCCCCCTATCCTCCCAGCTGACGCAGGTGGCCACGGAATCGGCGCTTTTCTCTTTCAAGGTGATGCTCAGCTCCGGGAGACGGTAGTTTCCTATGCTAATCATTCGTTCACACCAGCCGAGAAGAATTACACAGAAAAGCAATGCCTTGGCGTCGTTTGGGCTGTTCAAAAATTCCGTACTTACCTCAATGGCAGTCCCTTTACAGGGGTCACAGATCACCATTCGCTATGCTGGTTATCCTCCATGAAAAACTTGTCTGGATACCTTAGTCGCTGGGTTCTCCGCCTCCAACAATATGACTGTTCCATGACGTGTAAGTCCGGAAAGAAGACTACGGACGCAGACGCTCTGTCTCGTTGCCCATTGCTTCCTCCATCAACTGCTATTCAGGAAAGAATCGACCAAGATGTCCTTTTTGCACCCATCACTTTCCCTAGCATAGCTGGACACGATGATTTGACTCGCTACAGTGAGCAGACGCATACTGCCGCCCCATCACGGACTACCTCGACGGTCGTGTGCCACCTTCGACCAGCCATGCACGTCGTCAACTCGCCAAGTTTCAACTCCTGCATGGTGTCCTCTACCGCCAAAATTAAAATCCCAATGGCAAAAAATGGTCCCCTGTAGTACCTGGTCCACTTCGACGTCGTATCCTTGAAGAATATCACGATGCGGCAATTGGTGGGCACCTTGCCTTCGGAAAAACATACGAGAGAATACGTAACCGCTGCTTTTGGCCTGGCCTCTCTACAGCTTTGCCAAGTACGTCCGCTCGTGCGCCGCTTGCCAGCACCGCAAACGTTCGACTACTCCTCCGATGACACTACTGCAGCCTCTTCCCTGTCTTTCGGCTCCCTTTAAGAGCGTGGACATCTGCTTGTATATACCGCTACCTGCAATGCAATGTGGATACCGATGGATGGTTACGGCCGTACATCATTTGGCTAGATACGCCGAAACTGGCGCCCATTCGCTCTGGCAGCGCCGCGGAAGTGGCAGACTTCATACTGCCCAACATTTTTTTGCGCCATGGAGCTCCACGCTTCCTTTTGAGCGACCGCGGCGGGCCTTTTCCTCTACCATTGTTGAAGAGCTTCTGCGAGCTTGGAACACGGCACACAAAACAACGTCCAGCTACCATCCGCAGACGAAGGGTCTGACCCAGCGATTTCATCTAACACTGTCGGACGTGCCCACCAATTACACCAGTCCTGAACATCGCAACAGGAACGTTATTCTACCCTTTATACCCTTCGCTTACAACTCCGCAAAGCAAAATACAGCCGGTTGTTCACATTCCTTGCCATTGTTGGCCGCTCCCTCGATTACTTTCGAATCAAGTTTTTTCTACGCTCCTGTCGCCTGTGATGCACCATCTCATAAGCAGTTCGTCTCGCGGCTCGCCCACTGCCGAGACCTCGCGTTACGTCGAACGGAAATTCACCAGCACGAAAGGAAAACCCGCCACGACGTCAATCATCGCTCTGTGCTGTTCCCGTTCGGGGATAAAGTATTGCTATGGATACCCATTCGCGTCCCCGGGGCTGTGCAAGAAAGTTTCTCTACCGTTTTCTTGGCCCATACCAAATTTTAGAAGACACATCTCCTGTCAAGTATCGTATCACACCGGTAACTCCGCCTACAAACCGCCATCGTCGTGGTACTGAAATAGTTCATAATAACAGCGCTACCGACACAGACAGAAAGAAGAGGGCACAAACACGGCGCTGACTAACAACTGAGTTTTATTGCTTAGGCGAGTGGTTTTTATACACACATGGGCAAAAACAACAAAAAGGAAAAAAGAGAAGGAAACACTAAATTAACAAGTGACCATATGAGAGCGTGAGCGTGGCATCATGCTGACTTTATGTATATTCACAAGTTAATCTACTTACGAGGGAAGGAGTACGATGAACACAAAACACAAGTCCATTTTGTAATCAGTTTGGAAACAAGACACAGATTACCAGGGTGGGCTTACTGCGCTAGAAATCTACACTCTTTTTCTGTGAGGGCGATAGATGGCGTGCTTATGCATTTATCACCTAACTTGTTCATTTCTGTGGCCTCTAAGATTTCTCGCACGATTTGGCTGCCATGCTCGCCTATCACTACGCTCTGGTCAAAAAGGGGCTGGCATTTGCTAACGCAATCACGACAATGCTAGGCGAGGTGACCACTGAACGTTTTTGAAACATTGTTATGGTGTTCCCTCAGCCTATCATTCAGGCATCGGCCAGTTTGGCCGACGTATTTCTTGCCACACGAGAGAGGCACAGAATAAATAACTTTTTCTATGCAGGCAACAAACTGCTTGTGATGCTTCGTAGTGCACTTGTTACACATAGTGAGACGAGTGTTAACTTTACGACACATTTGCGACAGTTTCAGGGGAGCTGAAAATACAACTTTCACATTGCCGCCTTTTCCTACTTTTTTCAGGCCATGAGCAACTCGATGCATGTACGGCACCACTGCAATGGGTTCCTTCTCTCTCTCGTGTGGCAAGAAATACGTCGGCCAAACTGGCCGATGCCTGAATGATAGGCCGAGGGAACACCATAACAATGTTTCAAAAACGTTCAGTGGTCACCTCGCCCATCATTGTCGTGATTGCGTTAGCAAATGCCAGCCCCTCTTTGACCAGAGCGTAGTGATAGGCGAGCATGGCAGCCAAATCGTGCGAGAAATCTTAGAGGCCACAGAAATGAACAAGTTAGGTGATAAATGCATAAGCACCCCATCTATCGCCCTCACAGAAAAAGAGTAGATTTCTAGCGCAGTAAGCCCGCCCTGGTAATCTGTGTCTAGTTTCCAAACTGATTACAAAATGGACTTGTGTTTTGTGTTCATCGTACTTCTTGCCCCGTAAGTAGATTAACTTGTGAATATACGTAAAGTCAGCATGATGCCACACTCACGCTCTCATATGGTCACGTGTTAATTTAGTGTTTCCTTCTCTTTTTTCCTTTTGGTTGTTTTTGCCCATGTGTGTATAAAAACCACTGGCCTAAGCAATAAAACTCAGTTGTTAGTCAGCGCCGTGTTTGTGCCCTCTTCTTTCTGTCTGTGTCGGTAGCGCTGTTATTATGAACATGTACCAACTCGCCCAGTCTTCCGTTTTAACTGAAATAGTCCGTGTATCCCGGCTGAAGCCATTCAACCGCCGTACGAGCGACTGACTCGCGGCCAGGAGGCCGCTTCCGCTCACGGAGATGATATTATGTGAGACCCTCTGACTACACTCTCAATAATTTGGGTTATGGTACCCGCGCTTCTTCGTAATCACCCGCTATCAACAGTGCTAGCCCCAATGTGCTCGGCATCATCATCACCTGTAAATAATCATCATCACCGCTTGGTCTTCTACCTTGTACCTTGGCCCGAGTGTTGGATTAAACGGCCATGCCAACCGTCGCCTCTCAGTATATATATATATATATATATATATATATATATATATATATATATATATATAAAAACCTGGAACAAGGTAGAAACCACGATTCTTGCTAACGTTTCAGCACAGACTTCCCTTCCTGACGAAGCCAAGTCTCGTTGCTGAAACGCTGGCAACAATTGTGGTTTCTAACTTGTTTTAAATGCAGAGCATTTCAGTAACTCACGATGTCACCCGCGTTGACGTCCGTAGTCGTAGTCCGCACCCCTCCCCCTACACTATATAAAAAAATACTATCCTGCGCCTGGTTTCGATCCCTCGACCCTGCGGGCGGAACGCAATGTACATGGTGCTCTACCCACTGCGCCACAAAGCCGACACAGAATGGGAGGCTACGAACGCGCCCTATATCCTTGACTCATTCAAACTACGACAAGAAGCTGCTGATACAACGCATTCACTACCACCAACTCCCCAAACACTAAACGTTAACGCAATACACCCAACCCCTACGCGACGCATTTACTCGAGATCCCCTAGCGGGAGATGGGCCCAATTGTTTCGAAGTTTTCTTTTCTTGTGTGCTCTACCATCTTACAAGTGCTATATATATATATATATATATATATATATATATATATATATATAAAGCGAATCAGAATGGGAAATGAGGGGCTCGTTGGAAATAACACAGAAATAAGGATTGGCAGTCATGAAAACCTCGGAATGCAAAGGGGAGGATGTGGTAGGTCATTGAAACAGATAAAGAATTTGGAAAAAATTGAAAGAATTTGGAATTCGCTACATGCATATCGAGGGCCTCTGTTCTGACAGTCTTGGTGCGATAGGAAGCTTAAGAGGGTTCAACGCTGGTCGACCACTCTTGACATGTCGTAGACACTCGAGCCACGGCGCGGGGGTTAAAAAGAAGGTCACCTTCATTCCGAGTAGTCCGAGTGGCGCTGGCTACCACCATAAGCACAGGAAACAAAAATACGTTACCATAAATACCCTAGAAAGTGGAGGGGAAAATAGCCCCGCCGGTATTGTAGTGGTTATCGCATCAGATCGGTATTCTGGAGGTCGTGGGTTCAGATCCCACCTGGCGGGCATTTTTTCTCGAATTTCTTTCTTTCTTTCCAAATTCTTTATCTGGTTTAATGACCTACCACATCCTCCAATTTGCTTTCCGAGGTTTTCTTGACTGCCAATCCTTATTTCTGTGTTATTTCAATGAGCCACTCATTTCCCATTCTGATTCGCTACATCCATAGCGAGGGCCTCTGTTCTGGCACAATTGGTGCCATAGGAAGCTTAAGAGGGTTCAGCGCTGGTCGACCACTCTTGACATGTCGTAGACACTCGAGTCATGGCCCGGGGGTTAAAAAATTGGCCGCGTATCTGCTCCTTTCGTTGCAAATGTCGTCAAAAGACGAATGTCTGTATCGACTTTTGCCAAGTAAATGCCTCCCTTCGCTTTCCCGCTCACCTCTTATGTTGTTCCTGTTAAAGGTAAAGACGCCGAAGGTTTGCTTAAATCATTTTAAATTTCCCGCGTTCCACTGCTCCAAACCGGGTGTCTCGATCTCAACGCTGCCGTACGGCGAAGACGCGTGTGAATCGAGGCGCCCTACTTCAAAGTTTATAGAACCGCGTTTCCCTAGTCCACGGGCGTTCCAAGCAGAACGTGGAACCTATCTAGTGAAACCTCTCGTAACTCTTGCCACTTGAGTTCTTCAAATATGCCGCCAGAAGCTATATGGCGCAGGCGACAGCAGGCGACGGCGGAGTGATATTTTTTTCTTCAGTTGATGAAGTATTAATTCTCGCCAAAATCAAACATGTACAATTTTTTATAAAGAAACGCTGCAAATATCACTTCTGTATTAATTTGTTTTCTTATATATGCGTAATGTTCTGTTGTTCAACAATATTGACAAGTATGAACATTACACATGACCTAGACGGGCACATTTAGCTGTGACTACATAAGACTATTGCGCAGGCAATGTTTTACTTTTTCCGGGTGGCTGAATCGAGTCACAGACAGACAGATGGACAGACATACAGACAGAGAGACAGACAGACATACAGACAGACCAAAATGTCTGCTTTAAGTAGCCCAAGAAAGACTATCGTCTTTAAAAGGAGGTCCCCTTCACCCCGAGTAGTCCGAGTGGCGCTGGCTACCACCCCCAAGCACAGGAAACAAAAATACGTTAACATAAATACCCTAGAAAGTGGAGGGGGGAATCGCCCCGCCGGTAGCGTAGTGGTTATCGCACCAGATTGGTATTCTGGAGTTGATGGGCTCGGATCCCACCTGGCGGGCATTTTTTCTACACTTTCTTTTTTTCTTTAAAATTCTTTATCTGTTTGAATGACCTGCCACATCCTCCCCTTTGCTTTCCGAGGTTTTCTTGACTGCCAATCTTTATTTCTGTGTTATTTTTAACGAGCCCCTCATTTCCCATTCTGATTCGCGACATCCATAGCGAGGGCCTCTGTTCTGGCAGTCTTGGTGGCATAGAAGCTTAAGAAGGTTCAACGCTGGTCGACCACTTTTGACATGTCGTACACCCTCGAGTCATGACCCGGTGGTTAAAAAGAAGGTCCCCTTAACCCCGAGTAGTCAGAGTGGCGCTGGCTACCATCCCCAAGCACAGGCAACAAAAATACGTTAAATAAATACCCTAGAAAGTGGAGGGGAAAATCGCCCCGCCGGTAGCGTAGTGGTTATCGCACCAGACCGGTATTCTGGGGGTCGTGGGTTCGGATCTCACCTGGCGAGCATTTTTCTCCACTTTCCTCCTTTCTTTCCAATTCTTTATCTGTTTCAATGACCTACCACATCCTCCCTTTTGCTTTCCGAGGTTTTCTTGACTACGAACCATTATTTTAAATATATATATATATATATATATATATATATATATATATATATATATATATAGACATATATACATATTATGAGCATTGTGGCATTATTGCCGGACATTATGCCCGAACGCAACATTACCATCATCCCTTGCACTGTGGACACCAAGGGGTGTGGTTCCCAGTTAGTCATATCCATATACCCATCGCCATTATCATCTGTAAATGATCAGTACCGTATAAACCGGATTATAGGTCGACCCGGTATATAGGTCGACCCCCTACCTTGAGGTGGGAAAAGTTGACAAAAAAATAATTCGGCACAGAAGCGCACTCACAATGTCTATATTAATTTTCGACGCCCGTCCGTCACTGCCACTCACTATGCCTGTTGAAGTCACTCGTCCGAGCTCTCAGAGTCGTCCAAGGATGCTTGCTTCGCACTGTTATCTTCCATGCCATCAGGCGCGTCGCTGACGGAACACTTCCTGAACGCTCGTGTAACCATGTCGTCGGGCAGCGACTGCCCAGAGAAGGACACCCAGCTTGACACGGTGGCAACCGGCCCGTATAGGTCTTTTTGTGGTCGCCGGCTATCCACTCATTGTACAGTTCGCGGAGCCCGTCCGCGCATGGCCTCCGGAGCGATCGTGAGCCGGACGAAGTCTGCCACTTTGTTCTCCAACTCGGGGTGCACCGCTTGACGTCCACGGAACGATCGGTTTCGGGGGTTGCACGCGCACAGATTAGCTTTCTGGATCCGCCAGTACCGCACACTTTTCTCCGAAACGCCTAACTGGCGTGGCGCCGCCATATTCCAATTCTGCTCGGTGACTCAATCGCCGTCAGCTGAAACGCCGCGGCGAACTGGCGTCGACTGCCGCCGCTCATCTCGGAACAGAGACGTAAAGAAATGTATGCACGCACACACAATAAACGAGTAAAAGACGAAAAACTAGATAAAAGCCAAATTAAATAAAGGCCTGATAGTGCGAGAGAGCAGTCCGACACGAATGGCGATGGCGACGCACTGCGCTTGCGCATTGTTGCCAGACAACGATATACATTCTGCCAATGACCGCTATATAAGACGAGGGGTGACTTTTGTGCGGATTTTTTTGGAAAAAACTCGACCTATATTCCGGTTTATACGGTATCTTGCCCTCCCTTCTACTGCGGACGAAGGTCTGGTCTCGGTGACCGAATAAAGGTCTTCTTGTGAAACGCCGTCTCTCAAGTTCTGGAGGGTGCGTTCGATGGTGCCGTCTACCTCTCCCAGTGACACTAATTTAGCTTCGATATGGTTGGTGCTTACTGCTCCCAATGAACCCCATGCAGCGCGATAGCTGCAATTCGGGCATCAACGCTGCCGTTCCGGTCCAGCCAACCATTACAGTCACCACCCGCCAACGCGGGTCCTCCCTTTTTCGCTGGCCTCCGGTGCGAAGACGTTGAAGAATGACTCGACCAGTACGAGCGAATGAGCGCGTTCAACGGATGGGACGACGCCTTCAAACTGCGGAACATTTCCTTCTTCCTGAGAGAAGTTGCGGAGACGTGATCCTCCTACCAGGGAGGTTCAATCGATGATTGGGCTAGCTTCAAGGAGGAATTACGCAAGATCTTCGGGACGTCCTCTCCTCACTCCGATGCAACCAAAAAGAAACTGGATGCCTGTGTGTAACTGCCGGTGGAGACCTAAGCATCATATGTTGAAGATGTCATCACGCACTGCTGCCGAGTCGTCAAGGATATGCCTGAAACGGAGAACGTTTGGCACATCATAGAGGGAAATGCTTCTTTGGCCTTTAATTCAATCGCGATACACAATCTCAATAGCATTGCCGATGTGCGAACGATATGTCAGCGACTCGACCTTCTGCAGTCCATCCGCATTCAGCAAGATACCTTCCCTACGTGCCCTTCTGGTTACACCTAACTCCGCACGTACATCATTCGTAAAGTGCTGCAACAGCGCCACATGCCCCTACCTTCAGAACAACTACAGCCACGCACCTGGGCTCAGTGACATGGTCAGTGCGGAGCTTGTGTCTATGACATCCCTTCCCCAGCCATGTCATTCCAACCCTCTTCACGTGCTGTCTTACTCCGAGGCCGTATCATGATCACCTGTGCTCCGGACGCCCGAGACCTTCCTCGCGGTTCCCGTCCCGCCCGACGTCGCTCTTCTTAGCCCTACCGTCGCTCTTTGTCGGCAATATGGCCAGTCCTGCATGCTCCCACCCAGCAGTCGGAAAACTAGACACTGCAGTTTTGGCAGGGAAAACAGCATTATTTGGATCGACCCCAATTCTTTCTGAATTTCCGTCTAACATGTTGTCTGTTTCTGCCGAAGGGGTTCAAGTGGAAGCGCTCGTAGATAACGGAGCAAGTATTTCTGTCATTCATGCTGACCTGTCTTCGCGTCTGGGGAATGTGAAGACTCCGCATGTTGGCCCGTGTTTACGCGCCGCCAATGAGCACGATACCAAGGTAGCTGCCTATTGTACTGTGCTGTGTTTTGATTGGAGGAATCCGGTATTATATTCAATGTGCAGTGCTTTCGCCGTGTGCTCATGAACTAATCCTTGGATGGGACTACCTGTCTTCTGGCTCAGCCGTTATTTCCTGCCGTCGACCTGCCATCAGAATTGCCGACAGGGAACATCTAAGTTGTCAGGACTCACCACAACCTTTTTTCAAGTTGAATGCGACCGTGTCTTGGCAGCTGGTAGCGAAGAAATTCTCTCCGTCATTTTAGAAGAAATTGCAGAAGGCGATGTGGTGGCCTTGCCGACTGCTCGATTTTTTCCGCAAGGGATTGCGATTGCAACTGGACTTATTCGACTGGCAAATAGATCAGCAGCACTCGCGGCAGTCAATGCTACTAATGATCCCATTCTACTGCACCGAGGGACACTATTGCTTCGTTGGCCGACAGTAACCCTGATCCCTTCATTTCTGGGGCACCCAGGCCTCAAAAGAGTCGTTGTTTGCTTCGCCTCCCGATCTTTCAGCTCTTGCTAGCACCGTCAGTCAAGACCTTGCGCCTCATCAAACGAAGCTATTAGTCGACGTTCTCGCAAAGCAGTACGCCTCGTTTGATGTGCATGCACCCGGCATCACAGAGACCACAGCAGCACAGCATCCAATCAAAACGAACGGGTCCACCGTAATTCACCGCCGACCGTACCGTGTCTCTTCGCCCGAGCAGAAAGTAATAGAAGACAACGTGGCTGAAAAGCTCAAGAAAAAAGTTATTCTACCGTGGACGAGTTCGTGGTCTTCGCCCATTGTTCTGGTTCGGAAAAAAGATGGTACCATGAGGTTCTATGTTGATTACCGGGCATTAAATAGGACAAATCGTATATGTGTATCTTTTACCACAAATAGGCGATGCTTTGGATTGTTTGCAGGGCACACAATATTTCTCACGTCTGGACCTTCGTTCCGGGTATTGGCAAGTCCCGATGGACGAACCGGACAAAGAGAAAACGGCATTTGCCTTTCCAGATTCGCTTTAGGAAATCGATGTAATGCCCTTCGGTCTTTGCAACGCCCCAGCTACTTTCGAACGCATGATGGACACTGTGCTACGCGGCTTCAAATGGAAAATGCGTTTGTGTTATCTATGGGATGTTGTGAATTTTTCGTCCACGTTTTCCCCACGTTGTCCCGGTCGGTATGCTTCAGCCACCTCCGTGTCCTTCTGCTTCATTTGAAGCAGTCGGGATTGATTTATACGGGCCTTTACCATCTATATCAGATGGCTCCCGTTGGATTATAACCGCTCTACACCATTTGACTAGATATGCGGGGACCGCTGCGCTCCGATCTGGTTGTGCTGAAGAAATTGCGGACTTCGTGTTGCGCTACATCATTCTGCGGCATGGAGCGCTTCAAGTTTTTTTAGCGACCATGGCAGAAACCTTTCTTTCTCACATACTCGCTGAAGTTCTTCGAGCTGCCAATGCTTCCACAAAACCTTTTTCAGTTACCATCCACAAACTAAAGGCATCACCTAACGTTTCCATCGCACTCTGTCCGATGTGATCTCTATGTACATCAACAGTGACCACAGCAATTGGAACGTCATTCTTTCATTCGTCACTTGCGCATACAACTCTGCAGTACAGCGCACCACCGGCTACTCGCCCTTCTTTTGGGTTTTTGGCCGTCAGCCCTTTTTTGCAAGAGACACATCTTTTTTTTTGTTTGCTCCTGTTCAGGTTACTTCGCCGTTTAACGAACAGTTCGCTTTACGAATAGCGGACTGCTGACGCATGGCCAGAGACCACATGGAATCTCGTCAGCAAGAACGGAAGGCGCGGTATGATGCAACCCATCGCTCCATCCAGTTCTCCGAAGAAGCAAGAAGTCGGGTACCTCAGCAGCAGAACCAGAACGAACGGGAGCTGTCTCCACGTACCTTGCGAGGTGGTCAACGGCCGTTAGCACTCAGCAATATCCGGCAGCTGTGGAAGGTGAAGTGCCGTAAAGGTCAACTGTCATAGCTTTGAATGGCGCCGACGGACAAGGCAGTGGCTGTGGGAGAACGGCAGGAGCGGACATTGAGCACTAGCGCTGCTGGCACGAGAAGCACGATGCAATGTAGCGGGGGACACAAGTGGCAAGGCCAGGCAAACAAAAACCTGCTGCGAATGCGATCGTACGTCTTATGGAAGCCTAATTTGCCAGTTGTTGAATCATCATGTAAGGATTGAAGTATCTGTGCGGAGGGCGCGCGACGAAAACGGGGATCCATCGGCACCCTCAGGGATGGTGAATAGAACAGTCAAGCACTCCCCCGAAAAGCAGAATTAGGCGGCGGCTGTTCCCGGTATTTTTGGAGCCGGTGAGATTCTCTATTATTCCACGGCTGTATAAATCTCGTTGTTGAAGGGTCGCCAAATCTGACATATCGTCAGATGTGATGACGCCGACAGGAAGGATGGTACGCGCTACTCTGCGTGAGGTAGTCGAAAAAGGAACTTCACGTGAATCTAGCGGACATCGTGAAATGGCATCTGCATCCAGGTGCTTTTAGCCGGACCTGTAAGTGTCTGTGAAGTCAAATACTTTCAGACAAAAAATGCAGTGTCCGAGGCGTCCTGTCAGGCTTTGAGTGACTGCAATCAAGAAAGAACATGGAGGTCTATAACGACCGTAAAGTGGCGATCATAGAGGTGTGGTCAAAATTTTTTATCAACCCATACAACGGCAGGACACTCCTGCTCCGTGATGTGTAGTAGTTCTCAGCCTGTCTAGGAGAACGGCTCCCGTACGATACAGCATTTCTTTTTTATGGGACTGGAAGAGAACACCCCCCATCCCGTGGCCACTAGCGTCAGTATCAAGAATAGCAGGCCGGGATTCATTAAAGTGGCACAATAATGGTCCAGAACTAAGTGCTGCCTTCAGCTCATTAAATGCTGCTTCACCCACCGCTGCCCACACAAAGGGTGTTCCTGAGTGCATAAGCTGTTTAGGGGTGAAGTACCGTAGCGAAGTCTCGGACAAAGCGATTGGAGTAAGAACCGAGACCTAGAAAACTTCGCAGATCCTTCAGATGCTGTGCGCGTGAAAAGTGGACGACTGCAGCATATTTTCGGGGTTGGGTCGAACGCCGTAGTTGCTCACGACGTGTCCTAGTACCTTTACCCTGAGAGCAGCGGAACGGCACTTCCTAGTGTTAAGCTGAAGGCCCGCATCGGCAAGGCAAGTTAGGATTTTATCGAGCCGCCTTAGATACTCAGAAAAACTTGAAGATAACGATGTCATCAAGGTAACACAAGCAAGTTTTACATTTGAGCCAGAGGAGAACAGTATGGATCATGCGCTCGAATGTTGCAGGGCGTTGCGATGCCCAAATGGCAGCACGTTTAAATTCATAAAGACCATCTGGGGGTAGCAAACGAGGTATTTTCCTCATCAGCCTCGTGCATGGGGATCTGCTATGGAGAAAAGAAGTACTTGAGGAGGGTAATCCGCTGGACTCGGGGCAGCGCTGGCGGGCGGCACGTTATTGCCACTGTTTGGAAAAGGAGGAAATGCAGCTTGCAGAGCAGCACGAGAGATGGCGTATATTGTAACATTGCTAGATTTATTGCTCTATAGTAAATAAATATAAGTGCTTGACATTTTAGCAGCAGTTATTAAGCCATAGGTACAAGCCGTACCACGCTTGAACGACGAACTAGAAAGAATACTCCGAGCAGACGATGTCTGCCGACACCGGCCTCGCGCCACGAGTGGTTCACTGTCTCCGCTCTCGCCTCTCGCGGGCGGCTTCTCAGATTGGCGCGCGCTTTTCCTATTGCACATTCATGACATCGAATTAACGTCAGTCTAAATACGAACGAATGGCATAGAGGATAAGAACCATCCACTGAAACTAATCATGCCAAGATTCCCAACCATGTTTTTTAATTCATGTTTCGCGTTCTACAAAATCAAAGCCCCTTAGCCCGACGACAACGATGTTTGAAACGCGATAATTTTTACCGCCGCAAACCGACAACCACAAAAAGCCAGTCGCGCGAAGGATTCATCGGCGTCGTCTCTCCACGACGGCAGCAACGGCAGCCGGCTATGCACTGAGTGGCCTTGAGCCGGCCAGCCTTTTCCCTTTGGCGCCTCGCGTCAGAGGCTGCGCCGGTGCCGTGCCCGGCGCCGTGACTTTATGCCGCCGCCGGAGCAAGCCCTGTTGCTCCTCTTCAATAATTCCTGCTCCATGGGATCTGCCAACACCGCGAGCGTGGATCAAGACTAGAATAATATTCCGGCGCCTTGTAGATAATCCAGTGCATCATCAATGAGGGCATGGCATATACATCCTTTCGTAATCTGTTCCGTGCACAATCTCGATGCAAAACCGCACCGGATCCTTTTTTTTTTCCGGAACAGAACAACCTGGGACGATCATGCGGTCGTTGACGGCCGAATAATTTTCCATTCAAGGCATGTCAGCGATATTGTGCCTGATTACTTTTCGTTCTGAAGATAACACGTGGTAAGGGGCGGTGGCGAATAGAACAAGGCCCGTCGCTTTCGATAAGATGTGTTGCGACTGATGTTCGACGGAGTGTGGTGCAGTTTGCATGAAATAAACGGTCCCTGTTTGCGGAGGAGCTGAAGTAACAAGTCGGTCTCCGGAGGGAAACAGATCCGAGCTGATGGTGGCTGTGAGAAGGGAGTCAGACGTTTTAGGATTGAACTTGGTGAAAAATATGACACGGTACAAAAAGAAAGGACATATGTAGCGACAGAATCAGCAGCGGTAGCAGCTGTGGTGCGTTCACGTAGGAGTATTGTCTGCGAAGTGGTGTTCGTACCCACGAGAGCAGGAGTGCCACGTGAAAACCGGACCAGGCTTGTAGCCATGATCAGACCTTTAAGCAGAAAGCAAGGAGAGGGAGTAATGAGGAATCCACCATCACAGAACTGGTCGCAAATAGCAAAGATGGTTTTCTCGTGCCCAGGATCGATAAAATAATCCTTGCTTTCACCCAAGCGCTGCTGTGGGAAGTCACGGATGCCCGAATGATCGGTTTCTGTTAATTCTATGTCATGGCGGTGAGAGTATATAATGGCGGAAGCCGATTAGAGAAAGTTCCACTACTAAATTAGTGGATGAGCACACCGTGGTAAGACTGGGCGCTGTAGGTAGTGCCGGCATCCATCTATAAATACACGCACTTTGTAGTATCCAGTTAGTTCCATTGAGCCTTCTTGAGCACTGCAAACGGGGGGAACCAGTGTACGGTGTTTTCACTTTGCGCAGCTGTTAACACAAGGTCCCATTAACAACTGATGTACTAGCTCCTGTGTCGACAAGGACATCAACCATAATTCCCTCTTCTTCGACAGGTAAAATGTTCGAAGGCCGTTTCCGAGTACGTGTGGGTTTTCTTTCTAGTGTAGTTTCCCCCCCCCCCCAAAACTGCAGAAGCTAGTTTTCCGGATGGTTGTCATCATGGTGGGAGGCAGGACGAAGGGACGACACAGAACGACGCTACGGCGAAGGCATTAGGCGCGCGATTGCCGGTCACGATCAGGGGGGTCGAGTGAACCTGTAGGCGACGATGGGCGGTGCTGGCTGCCAAGGCATACGTCGGCATCCGATAACCGTAGGAGAAACGAGTGTTGTCACGTTCGAATGGAGTGTAGCCTAAAACGACGACAAAAGCGCGAAATATGAACACGGATGCCACAGCAGAAACACACCGCGGCATCACGGGAGAAACGCTGATGGGCGGGTAGTACAGAAGGGTGATAGGCCGGTGGACAAAGTGGTGCGGTGATTGCCGTTAGATGTGCCAGTGGCGAACGTGTTCGAGCCTGTGGCGGTGGCTTTGCCGCAATTGCTGAGTAAGACGGCGTGGAGACAGTGACCAAAGGAGATGTCGTGGTTGATAATCCCGTTATTGAAGTGAGCTCCTCCATTATGATGTCTCTCAGCACAGGCGCGCTAGTTGAACTATAGTCATGCTGGGAGGGGGGCGGGGTCTGATAGTGTAGTTTTTCGCGGAGGTTATGCGTGCTAGCGTACGAAGATCCGAGACCGCAGGTACCAGAGGTGCCCAAGCGTTCCGTTGCAGGTGTACCAACTAGTGCTTGTCCAAACGTTGGCAAGTAGTTGCGCACGTAACCAACGCTGACAGGATTGTGCCCAGCCAGCATGTTAAGGGCAGTCGGCGTGATGCCCGTTAAGATGTGGCGGACCTTGTCAAACTCTGGAATGTTCAAATTTAGGCGGCGGCAAACGGCAACGACATTCCTCAATACATGAGGCGTATGTCTCATCAAAGCGCTGAAGGCGAAAGGCCAGCATTTTTTTGGCAACGTCCGAGCGCAGAGAATGGCGTGCCGAAAATTTGGCGTAGCCTGGTAGTAAAGGTAGCCCAGTCTCCTTTGTGCGTTCGTTGTTGAGAAACCACGTTTTCGCTCCTTGTCTAGGGAGAAAGAAACGTTTCGGAGCTTGAATGCATCATCCCACCGGCTGAAGCTACTACCCCGACCATAACTGTCGAGCCAGCCCCCACGTCCTCACCGCGGAGTCCAGCCAAAAAGGGTGGAATCTCGTTGTTGGCTAGTCACGGTATACCCAGCAGGCGCCACAGCGGAGGCAGCAGGCGGGTTATTCCCGCTCTCGCGCTGCATGCTCAGAGGCAAGCGCCGACCGGGATGGAGCTCCAGGGATGCGACAGGGGATGGTAGAGGACGGGACCGATGTGCAGCTCCAGAGAGACGTGTCAAGGACAGCTTTCACACAGGAAGGAAGCCGGTGAGACAGTCGACACAGCGCGTTTATTCCGAGCAGCAGCCCAAAACTGTAGCCGCAAGGATGATGATGTGGTCGTGAGAGCAGACGGGGTGCAAGGTGGATTGGACATAGAAGTAACAGGCGCTTTCCATGTGTCCTTGAAGAGAGAACTATCGCAGCGCCCACATTGATGCTCACATTATACACATGTATATAATTTTTTGGTATTGTTGAACGACAAGTGCTGCAGTCAACATGTTTCGTTCTATCTCCTTTTATGATCTGTTTGTGACACCATGCGTCGACCTATACAAGAGAGCAACGTAAATGTTTCATTTTGTTGCTAACTTGCCTTAAAAACGCATTCGTGCGAAACGCTCTAGTTTGGGTGAAACGTCGAGGCCGTGACGCGGGTGCAGCCAGCCATGGATGCATGCCCATGTGACGGACAGACTGATTGATCACCAGCGGCCATCAAATCCGTGTACACGTGAAAACATAAATTTCTTGAGTAGATTCCTGCAATGGCATAGGGGCCCACTAGGGCTTCATGTTTGGAAAATACATTTCTAAGCATGTAAAAGGTGGTTAATTTAAACTTAGACACACGACCGAGCTGCGAAACAAATGGAAGTGCTGTGGGCCTGTTGCGCGTACCTTAAGCTCCCTCGATGGGTTCTCTCCGGAATACCTTTCTTTCTCTCATCTTTCTTTTGTCGCCCCTCCAGCAGCTGCCCGCTCCCCTGCAACATTGCTTTCTCCTACACCTCGCTTGCTTCTCCTCTTGAGCCGCGCCGTGGCGGGGGCGGTGTGTAGGCGTTCATTTGTCCCAATCAGCAGTGAATTGGCAGCGAGGTTACTCTGACAGGCTCTGGCTGCCACATGGGTTGGTCGTGATCTAGCGTGCCATGAATCGCACTGGATTGCAAGAATCACGGCAGTGGACTGTGATTTAAGGTTTCTTTTAATACAGCAAGATTACAACTTCCACTTCATTATTCTTTTCGTATATACTTTTTTTTAGTAATTTGGTTTTCCGAGCTCTAGAAAGCTATAGTTTGTAGTTTACAATGAAGTGTTTTGCTAACCCGTCGCGCTTCACTGTACTGATTGCCGTAATTTTCTTTCGGGTTTTACAACGCCAGAATTTAGGACGCTTTTCATGGTTGCGAGAAAGGTGTATAATCCGGGTTTTACTGAACCGACTGAGCAGGTGTATGTCCCCGTGAATGAGTTGCTTACGCTTACCTCTGAATAACGAAGGAGGTACGTCTTCGCAAATCCGACGAGCTTGTCTTCCGGTAGTTCGACTAAGCAACGCCACTTTTTATGAAAGTAAAGTTTTGTATAATTTTGTTCTTCGTGTTTCTTTTGTACCTGTCTCGATTTGGTGTCACCTAACGGAGCGGTAAAAAACTGGTGAAGTCCTAATGCCCATTAGGGGTATTAGAAACTCTTAAAGCTCAGTACTGGTAAAGCGAAACTAAGGGCATCGCTTGTGACAGTATAACTATTGCTCGGTGGGCGAGTACTGAGAAGGGGTAGGCCACAGGAATAATGTTGGAACACAAAGAAAGACATTCTGCAGTCGGCGGAAATATAAACGCGACATCGATTGAGGCGAAGGTGCGTCCTTGGAATGCTGTATTTACTCTGTGTACTCACGTGTTAACCCGGTTGTAAATGAACACTCGAAGACTGCAGCCGTTGTACTTAGGGTCGGGCCATTTGAAGTCCCAGTCATCTTCATTGATCTTTATCCCATACTGCACAAGAGGGTACGTGCGTTAAACAAGAAAACGAAAATCAGTAAAGGGGTGTTCTGCACGCAAATGAGGAAAATGCCAAGTTTACCTCCATACGAACAATCGGGTTATGCAAGCCAGGGAGTTTTTACATACTTGCAACTAGAGGTGGATAAGGTGAACTAAAACGGTGTAGTCTAGTGATCGCAATTAGTAACACTTCCGATGTACACATTCTTCTCATACAGGTGTACTACGTGTTCGGTGTTACAACGAGTGACAATCAGTGCTTGCCCTCTCGACACACCCGGGGTTTTACTTTCTGGTACGAGCAACAAATATAAAAGCAGGATTGGTCGTCAACGGAGAATCTCACAGGGCCATAACGAAAGCGGTAACGCCGCGTAGCATGGTAATAGCTTTTCCGAGCGTCCCAAAAGAGGATAGTCCCACAGGAATATTACAAGGCACAATATTAGGCTTTTTTCCTTTCAGAACCTTTCTGTGCAGTTTTTTCTTCGCCACAAAAAAAAATATGCACAGGAAACAGCAACCTGTTATCCTTATAGGCGGTGTGACGCCTCCCCTGTAAGCCTAGCCTAACGTCAATCATTTCGGCCCTCCTTCGTACAGCCAAGTGGCCCAAGGACTTCCCAGATGACCACACGTCGGTCACCAAACGCAGGTAAGCCCCCGGAGCCTCCCAGTGACCCGAAGCGCTCCTCGCACCCACTGTCACACCTCTCCCAGCACCACCTATGATCACGCATTCGTGAAATGAAAGTTTTGCGCGAAACTGCCATTCGCCTCCAACAAGAAAACGCCCGCTTAGGGCACGAAATCCAAACGCTGCGCCAACGTCTTACCACCTCCCCCACTATCCCCGCCACCCCCTCTGCAGCGCCCTCGTCTACTCAGTCATCACCTCCTCCTATGCATGACCAAGCACTCCCCCCCCCCCTTGAAAGGCAAAGCGGAAAGCGATACTCAGCCAGCCTCCACATATGCCCCTTTACTCTGCATGAACTCCGCGCGGACTATCACTCTTTTCTCGCGTCGCTTCAAGGCCAATTGACGGTGCTACAACTGTCCACAGGAGAATTTCATTCGTAAATGCTAGAGAGGAGGCGCTCGTTCGCCCAGAACCCACCGCCATCCACGAACCTAACTCCTGTGGACGCGCCCATACCCATAGATGCGGAAAATGACCTCTAAAGACGTTATAGCCTGGCAATTGAACTGCCGCGGCTTCAAGACGAAGTGGGCATCGCTTCAAGCTTTCATCACCACACAGTCTCACACGCCTACAGTCATTGCACTTCAGGAGTCGGGCCCTAATGGCAAACTCTTATATTACAAAGCTTACCGACACTCCCATTTTCCTCATCTGTCAACTCTAATACACCGCAACTGCAGTGTAGAACAGCGCAGCCTGCTTTTCGACATTCCACACATATTCACGACCATTCTACCGAAAGATATAGAAGACAGATAACTTAACGTACTTAATATCTACAGCTCTCCCTGCAACACGCAACACACATTCCGTGACATCTTCCAGTGCCCTCTACAGCACGCAGTCCACCAACCGCTCCTCATTATGGGCGATTTTAATGCCTCGCATATTGCCTGGGGCTACTCCCGCACAACCCGTAAAGAGCCCCTGCTTTGGGAGGCGATCCAACAACTCCACGTCACCACTCACAACGACCCCGAACTAACCACACGCATAGGAAACAGTGTACAGCGCGACACAGCCCCCGCTATTGCTTGCTCACATCGTCTCGGTACTGCCACTTGGCACCGCCTCCCAAATAGCTTAGCAGCGACCACTTCACCACCGATTTGCACACCACAATATACATCTCTTTACACGAGCACCCACAGCACATGCATATAACGGACTGGGGTGCATTTCGCTTACCCTTTCAAAATATCGAATTACATCACTTTATTTTCCACAAGTGGATGGTTCTTCGGGTAAAAGAACTTTTGAGGTTTGAAAACGTCCGAGGAACCGGAACACCAGACAACGGTATGCAACCGGTTTGCATGCTACACAGGAACAAGACAAATACATTCCATGATAAAAATAAAGAAACGCCACGGGTTCTATGTTTTTAAAATAAAAACACCAAATAGTGCAATCCTTTCATCTTTTAGATGCAACGCTGAGAAGAGCGTCTCTTGCTGGTGGCCCTGTCCTGCGTCCGTCGTCGTCGTCCGCGTCCGTACAGCTGCGTCTCTCCTCCGCTCACCCCCCTCCCCTCTCTCCAATAGCGAACCATCTCGCCCAATATCTGCGGGCGCTTGGCGCAGCGCACTCTCACTCCGCCGGTGGGCGGCGCTGCGCGCTGTGCGCATATGCAGTACTCTCTCTCTCCGCGGTCTTCTCTCCTCCGGGTGCGCTGCGCATATAAGAGGAGTGCCGCGCTCCGGCCGATCTCTCAGTTGACGGTCACCCGCGCTTGCGACTGCGCTTGCTCTCTCGCAGTACCGACGATTACTTGACGGGACGGTTCCTTGCGTGAGTACATGCCAAAAGCGGCCGCACGTCCAAGCAGTACGTCTCCGCAGACGCCAGCTCCAAGCGCGACTTCCTCGACCACAGCTTCGGACACGGCTGCAACGTGCTTGCCGGTGACTTTAACGCCAACGTCAAGACCCACGACTGGTTAGAGCGACACGTGGCCGACACCTACGGGTTCCACTTGGTCTCGGACACTGCGTACCCCACCACCGTCCATGGGTAGTGTATAGAACTGGTGTTTACTGATCGCAAGGACTTGATCGCGCCCGTGCTACGCGAACCTCTGACGGTCCATTTCACGGACCATAAAGCCATCGTTCTTGTGTGTAATAAAGCCTAAGCCTAAGCGACAACAACAATGTCTCTCATTATGCTCAAAATTACGCCCGCATCCCCTCGCGTGGAACCCAACGATGTGATTGAAACGCAATTCACGTTCACTACGCGTTTCACGCAATTGGACTAATCTACCCAACGGAAAAACCCAACGAAACCCCCTTCAGCGTCGCAGCACACCAGGGTTCCCGCGAGGGGAGGTGGGCGTAATTTTTGTTAGGTATTGCATATGAAATTACATTTGAGCACATAAATACATATATTTATAGATATATTTACAAATATATCCATGTATATCTATACATATCTCATGAAATGTACACATCATATATGCATATACGGCAAGAAGCAAGAGAGAACAATAAGAAATACAGAAACAGCAAATAATAGTTAAGTACAAGATAAAACGAAAATAAAAACCCCAATATTATTTCTATCATAACAAAATTGTGCACAAGATAAGAATGCACTTTGCACGCGTAAGATAAGGATTGCAATTATTGACATTATAATCACCTCTTCTTCAGACTCGAAAAAAAATGAAAGATGTTAATCGCAATAACTAATCATCCCTGTTACAGCACTAAATGATTCCGCCTGTGTTTTTGTGCTGATTCAGCAATGTTGGAATGTTATATGATAATGACTGTAGTTTATAGCTTGTGGCAAATAAGGGTACAGCCCATAAAGTTGGATTTGGTGTATTAACATTAGTGTAGTGACTTTGAGTCCAGCTAATTGTTTTAGAAAGTCTGCAATAACAGGTGAAGCGTAGTACATTGTATATAAAAGCCTGAATTATTACATGTCATCAAATCGGATGATATTGTATTTTACAAGGGCCTCTTTTGTAGTTTGCATTCAGTCGATGTTATCGATGAGACGAATAATTTTCTTTTGAAAGATAGAAAGTCTTTTTATGTTGGTTGATGTTGTTGTCCCCCATACTACGCTGCAGATCGGTGAACGTGAATGAAATAAGGCCTAATATATGTGTATCTTTGCCTGCAGTGGGATTACGGAGCGACAACAAAATAAAACTCCATTTACCTGAGCCAGTTTCTTGCATATATAGTCAACTTGGTGGAATACAAAAGCGCTCAAAAAACAAGGACGGAGGAAGAAGTAGACAGCACGGCGCTTGCTGTCTGCTTCTTCCTTCGTCCTTGTTTTTTGAGCGCTTTTGTATTCCACCAAGATGAACACGTGCCAACTAGCCCAACTTTCCGTTCTTCTGCAATATATAGTCAATATGGGCGTCCAAGCTTAAATTTGATGAAAAGTGAACGCCTAGTATTTTGTGGTAATGGACTATTTCAACAAGTTGATTATCAGGATAAATGCTTTTTTGTAGACTAACCTTTTTATTTCGTTCACAAAAAATGACAGCCTTAGTCTTTCAAGGGTTTATTTTCATATCGTTTGACTCGGCCCGTTTTTATATCGCTACCCCGCATCCTGATGAAGACACTGACCTCGAGCAGTAGGTCACCAACCTGTTGCAAGATAAACAACAACACGAGAAACTCGTACACCCGAAAATTCCCTCCGCTTTCGTGGACACCAAAATCTACGTGAGGCATACACTAGCTTCGAGAGATGGTGGCGCAAACACAAGCACCGCCGAGCCCTGCGCCGCCGACTCGAACTCCTCCGCACTTAAATTACACGACACGCCGAATACCTTACGCCGGCCAAATGGCAACACCTGTGCGATGAAATGCGGGGTACCCTCAACATGCGTCGCACCTGGGCTCTATTACGACACCTGCTTCACCCTTCCAAACCCAAATTCAGCCAATCCTTACGTATTACGCAGCTTCACCACAGGCAAGATGGCACCAAGCCAGATATCATATCCCGCCCTAAAGCCCTATACATACCAACCTCTAATGCCTGCGCTGCACCCATTGCACGCAACGCCGGAGCTCCCAACCCCACCCTCGATGCTGAAATTTCTCGCAAGGAAATCATACAGGCTATCCGTTCCATGCACCGCCAAACCGAACGAGGCACGGACGCCATCACTGAGAAGCTACTCCGACATCTTGACGATACTTGTATTGGTCACATCACCACTTTGTTTAACTACCACTGGGAGCACAGCCGTCTACCCAGCTCGTGGAAACACGCAAACATCTATCTAATTCTGAAACCAACCAAAACTCTTCCAATTAAACATCTCTGCCCTATTTCGCCTACTTGCTGCCTAGTCAAACTCTTAGAACATGTCATCAACCCCCGCCTTATTGCTTATCTTGAAGAGAACCAGCTACTCCCACCCAATATGATTAGTTTTCGTACTGGCCTTTTGACCCAGGATGCTATACTCTAGATTCACGCTGACATCCTCGCCCAGCCGCCTAATTCTGACAACGCCGCAATCCTCGCACTTGATCTGCATAAAGCTTGCGTTCATGTCTCTCTCCACGCCATCCTCGACTACCTCAGCCACCACAATCTCGGCAGTTACACACACCTACGTAACAAACTTAATTTCTAACCGCACCATTACACTGCACATCGGCTCACTCCTCTCCACAGCTTTCCCTATGCCCTCTCGTGGCGCGCCCCAGGGCGCTGTCCTTCGTTTCTTTTTCACCTAGCTGGGACGCCTCTCGCTCGCGCACTTGAACACACCCCGAACCTCCTATCTGGGATCTATGCTGACAACACCACACTAAGGGTGCGCAGCTTTAGTGATGCCATTATCCAAGGGACTCTCAATCAAGGAGTCTCTATCGTACACCAGCATGCCCAAGTTGCAGGTCTCTCCTACTCGGTCTCAATATCAGAATTACTGATATTACCTCCCCGGCGATTCCGGTCCACCTCCCTACACGGTGCAGCTGATTTCATCCAGGTCGACCTCAGTGACACCTTTATTCTCCATGTCTCACAGGTCCGCATCCTTGGCTTTATCATATACTCAACTCAGAGCAGCACACATACCATTGCCCAGCTTGGCACTTACAGCACGCAGATAATTGGCCTCATTAGGCGCATCACGACCCGTACAAATGGCTTCGTTGAATCTGAGCGCCTTCGCCTCCTTCATAACTTCTTTATCTCTCGCTTCTGCTACCACCAACCGTACGCCAACCGCCCCCTCACTCAGCAGCAGTCCCTGGACGCTCTTTTAGGACGTTCTTATCGTGCAGCACTTCTCTTGCTGCACATGCCCCTACCGGACGACTTCTAACCCTGGTGACGGAGCTAATCGAACTACACTTCACTTCCCAAATCACTAGCCTGACCTTAACGCCTACCGGCCGCTGCATTCCTATACGAGCGCATCTCAACCACCGATTCTACTAGATCCTATGGCTACGTTCCTTCTCTCAATCCGCTCCAGCATCCACACCAAACCCCTTCTTTGCAATATGAATCCAACCTTCCACCGCGGTCGCCGTTTAGCCCGCGCCCGGGATCATCTCAGACGCTGCCCCTTCCCCGAACGTCCTATATGTAGACGCGGCTGAGTATCCAAGCAAGCCCACTTTTGCCATTGCGGTCATAGGAGGACCTGGCACCAACCCGCACGCTTCAGCCACGGTGCTCACCTCGACTTCAGTCACTGCGGAGGAGGCGGCAATTTCCCTTGCTCTTACTCAAACACCCACCCTTCTCGTTATATATCAGATTCCCTACCCGCCATCCGAAATTACCTCAAGGGCACCATTTCATCACTGGCCCTCCAAATTCTTCGCAGTCGACCAACTTCCGAACCCATGACGCTGCTGTGCACCCCGGCCCATGCCGACATAGGTGGCAATCAGGCTGCCCACCACCAGGCCCGAGCTTTGAAACACCGGGCAGGCGCTTTTTTTACACCTGAACACGGCGTTTCCGAGATGTCCCACTCGGTATTCCTCACATACCGGGACATCACCCGGCATTACTGCCTCCTTCGCGGACAACTTCCCCCTCCCAACCACTCCCTCACAGCTGAGGCTCCCTACGTGAGACGCCTTCTTCAGACGCACTCGTTTCCGCACCGCACTCTATTAGTGCATACGTGTCCTCACCTCTTTTCCTCTTCTAACTGTCCCTTGTGGGATGCGCCGAACACGCTCTATCACTCGGTCTGTGACTGTCCACGTGACCCTTTCGCCCCTCTACCCTTCCCCACCCTCTGGGAACAGGCTCTGGGGTGCTCGGACCGCGACCGCCAATTACTGGTCCCCGGTCACGGCCTCGACGTCACGGCGGCCCTCTGGGCCATCGCCACTCCCCTACCCCAAAACCACAGTACCAAATAAAGTGGATTCTCTCTCTCTCTCTCTCTCTATCTCTCTCTCTCTCTCAATACCATACATAGTCTCGTTGCGTCGCCCATTGCGCCAGCTCACGTCGGTAGCATTTTGAGTTAGTAATTGAATAGTCCTGTCAGTAGTTCCGTTACACGTAATGCTCCTACCAACTGCTATATAATTGATACTCACGATATCTAAATGGTTACTTCTCTGAAGCAATGCTTCAAGATAAGGGTAAGCTTTTTTGTGCCATTGATTGAATGTAATCACCGAATACCACCGGTCGACATGAAGCCGAGTCCGTGTGGGATTCGCATCGCAGGTGGCTATTCTGACAGATCACGCAGGCATCTCAGCTTTGGACTTGTGTTGAACCGCCTTCCCTGACTTTTGCCAGTCACTTGCCCCGTGCTATACATCGCGCCACGCGCAGCCCCTGTTTCCTACCACCTCCTGGAGGACGCGCATCCAAGTAGCTGTCTTGAAGTAACCACAGAGCATCAGTCCTCCTCATTCCACCTCCTATCGAATGGGATTAATACCTTTCCATCGCAATAAAATCCGATGTTGTTTCGATTTATACATTCAATATTTTTGCTCCTAATTCGAAGTTACCTGATAGTCAATGTGCAATCCATTCTTCTGCCGTAGAGAAAACAACGTGTGAGAGGGTTTTAAGGTCCATTTTTTCCGGTACCCCAGTGTTTGTGGCCATGGCGGTGCTTCACCTTTGCCCTGCGATGTAAAAGAATACCAACGAAAGGTTTAAAAATGATGGTATTTCTTGGGCTGCATTACTACTAAAATTGTATGCCTGTCTGTCTGCCTCCTACCGGGGCGAAGTGTTAAAACAGTCTTGAACTATGCGTTTCATATAGGCAAACACTTCCAAACATATTCGGTGGCTAGCGCACTACAAGCTTATTGACATTGTTCAGCAGATAAAAAATAATAGGCATGGTTCAAGCATAACATAGATACATAAGTGATGCTGTTATTTTAATAAAAATAGACGGATGACTTACTCTTACGGCAGCAAAAAAGAGACGTTCTGAAATTTTTCAAGGAATGCAAAAAGCTCGCCTTCAATCCCGGATCTGGGGCTCAAGCGCTAGGTGGAACAGTAACGGAGCGCAACAAAAGGTGGCGCTGCACCTGAAAGACGGTGGGACTCATCATGATCATCATCACCAGCCTATCTACGCCCACTGCAGGGCAAAGGCGTCTCCCATTATTCTCCAATTACCTCGGTCCTGTGCCAACTGTGACCAATTTATCCCCGCAAACGTCTTGATCTCATCTGCCCATCTAACTTTCTGCCGCCCCCTGCAACGCTTGCCTTTTCTAGTGATCCACTCTGTTACCCTTAATGACAAGCGGTTATCTTGCCTTCGCATTACATGCCCTGCCCACGTCCATTTCTTTTTCTTAATCTCTACTAATATGTCTTTAACACCAGTTTGCTCCCTGACCCACTCGCTCTCTTCTTGTCCCTTAATGTTACACCTATCATTTTCCACTCCATTGCCCGCTGAGTCGTTATCAATTTAAGTTGAACCCTCTTAGTGAGCCTCCAAGTTTCTGCCCCCTAGGTGAGTACCGGTAAAATGCAGCTGTCATGCGGCGGGACTACTGAGTTTTAAATCAGCGAACCTCTATTGCCTTTTTCATGGGAGGACCAAGACAGGTGAAAAAGAGCCTCTTATTTTGGCGTGGGGAAAGGGGAAGGAGTTACGTGGGAGGAGTTGCAGAGGACTGTCCTCTTTCAACGACATTCGCAGTGGAGCGAGCGGATACACGGCCAATATTTGCTTTGTTTTGTTCCCCTGTTTATATATTATTAGAAGCTCAGCTTGAAAAGGAAACGGGAGCATGATTTTAGATTTTTGTTAGATGTATTTTGTTGAAAGTAGAACCAGCACATGAGCAAGTAAATCCTAGGCAATTTTGGGCTCGCCTCAAAAGCAGCAAGTTAAGATATAAGACGCAATGAATTGAGGTGAACTCGAAATTACAAATTTTAACGTTATTGCCAAATGTTCTTCTAGAGTCGGTTAGAAAAATCATACTGACACACCTGCAACTAGAGTCAAACATCCGAAGCTTCCGTTGGTAATTTGAAATGATGAACTCCGATCGATTACTTAGTGCCCAGTAGCAGCAACTGGTGTGCAATTTTAGAATGTCAGACGAACAAAGATGCAAGCTACATAATAAGGGTCCTTAACTGGCCTAAGTACGCGGGACAAGTACTCTAACAGCATATCTAGAATGTTACTACCGTCAAAGAGTGAAACTTTGCGACACCCGCATTAAAACCAAGTACCATCCGATGTGTACTAATACCTGCTTAATTCTGGCTGAGCTTTATTTTGGCAAGGACCTGCATTTGGTAAGATAACATAAGATTAGGTAAGAGTTTCTTCTAACTAAAAGCAAACAGTGAATAATACAGCCAGCATAAGCACTAAGGCTTGTGTGCGAGGCTAGACAGTCCGGCTAAAAGCAGTTCGGCCAAGAACCTGATGAACCGACAGACAGACAATACATCCCTGAACATATGCATAAAGGTCACTCAAAAAGGAAGAATATTTTCTTTCAGAGAACACAACAGGAATACCGTACCATACTGATCTTATACAGGTTACAACAAATCAATAATACTGACAGGAGAAATCACTACAGACAATGTGGTCCGTCCTTTTGACATAATAGTCAGATGTTTTCTTCGATAATAATTCATGTTCCCGAACGATGTTAGTCTATCCTCTGTTCAAATTTTGATGAAGAGAAGTGGATCCTACTATGCTCGAGTACTTTTGGCGTAATTCGTGCATGCTCTCGGAACAGTAAATTTACCAACGTGTCTTAGAGGGTGTACTTTTATTTTGGTGTTTCACAATGTAGAGAGGAGTAACTTTTTATTAGTGCATCGAGCATAAATTCATCCTCAGTGAGTAGCAGGCTAAAATTATTCATATCGGCGGAACTGCCTTCACATGTCGAAACGTTCTGTAGGCCTGATTATAAGATATTTTTATGCATCATCCTATTCTGTTCAATTTTTACGCATATTCTAGATGCGAAATAGTTAGCCCATATGTTAATATAGATTCTTCTAGAGTTTTGTAAACCATCCTTCTAGCAGAGATGCGGGAAATTGACCTCGAAGTATACAGCTAAACACAATGCAACCCTATTTGTTTCGAGACATATTCGATATGAGAACACCAACAAGAGGTATTATCAAAGTGCAAACCAAGATATTTTAAGCTACGTGTAAGTTTAAGAGGAGGGCAAGATCAGGATTAGCACTTACTGTACGTAAGTAACCGGGATGCGATGCCTTTAATATTGTGTGCGGATTGTGAACAGCGAAAAAAAGGTTGCTTTGGATTTGTTTATAAAAATTTTGTTGCGGCCATAGTAGTTTATTAAAGAAGAATGTCTTTTTAAAGATGCATACTTCTTTATTACAATCTTCCGCACGTCAGAGCGATTGCACTGGTTATGTCAGTAGCATAGAGAACTCAGCCTTGGGGTAACCCACAATTTACATTCAAGGGTTTGCGGAAATATTCGCCAGTTTCACATATTGCACACGGTCGGTGAAGTAGTTTCCAGGAAATGTAAGCTATGGACCTCTGAAACCATAATGTTTCTAATTTTTGAAGCACCTGCAAGTGTTTAATGGTATCCAATTCCTCTTGTAAGCGACAAACACTGTAAGCACGATGTTTTTTTCTCTATTTCCATACAAACATATTTTTAAATTCTTCAGGGAAGCTTGTCGTGCTATGCGGGGCATTATTGATTTAATTGTGTTTTGTACAAAATGAAGACACGTTTATTTCCCTTGTTATTTCCGGAATACAAGCGAATGAGTTTCGTATGGCGATTGGCCTGTATTTAGTATAGCTGCCTCTCGGCCCTTTTTTGTGTTGAGGCCCGGTAGCGCTACTTTCGAACTTAGGCTGTCGAAAATATTTGGTTGACAGTGTACAGCAGAATCGTTTTTACACTCGTGAAAATTATAAATCAAATTTATGATCCCAGTGTACCATTTCTGGGGACTTCGCAATAGACATCGACTAGAAACTCTCCAGAAATCATCCGTATTGAGAGTTCGCATGCACCGTGGCAATAGCAGATGATCTTGTTGAATCGAACACATTGTTCATTAGGCTATTATGCGTCAGCGTGTTTACCGACGAAACAAAGTGTTGAATAACTTTATTGGCCAGAATAAGAAAATTGGCTTTTGTAAATGCTTTTGGAAGTGTTTCATAAATATATCATTTGGTGGCTAGCCAATATTTATATTTACAAAAGCTCAGAGCTTGCGCCATTGTTACGGAATTTAAAAAAACTAGTTTAGTTAGTAGTACTTTTTTGCCAGTCTAATTCTAATGCGTAGCATTCTTTGCCAACTACCCTCCAAGCCAGGACCATGTAACACTTTGAATTTCCACAAAAATGATGACGGAGAGGAGCGTCTTTCGAAGGGTGAGACAGCGGAACCTAGCCAACCTGATGTGCCAGCTCGGGGCCACACCACCGCGCGACACAAGCGCACACACCGAAACAATCTGGCATGCGAGCTTAGTGATTCCATTTTAGACTAGTAAGTTTGAGAATTGCGAGAAAGCTGAGGGAACTTTTATAATCGCTATTTATCAGATACAGTTGCTCCTTTCGAATTTTGTAATATCTCTTAAAACACAACTGAATTAGTTTTCACCAATTCAGAAAACGGAGCCCCATTGGTGGCAAGCCCTGCGCAAAAGGTTGCGTTTCTCTCGCGGCCAGACGCCTGTAAGGGATCTCTACATTTTGTTTTCCCATACTGAAAACCAATCCTTAACGTATTTTTGCCGCACGCTCACCTACTCCCGTCGGGTCCGTGTTACCCAGCAGGTGCTGCCGAAAACGTTAATCAAGCCGTGCGAAGTAAGGGCGCAATGGACGCGAAACAGCGCCAAAACAGGGATAAAACAACTGTCGCTAAAGCAGACGACAAAGCCGTCCCGCCGAACTGCCCGCGTATGCGAGCAGTCACCTGGGCGCGGGGAACGTTGGGTAATCGAACCCTATTTCCGCGCCATCTACACTGTCCTTCGGGAGTTAAAAGCACCCTCTCAATCCCCAGACACGTTGGGAGTTTCTTGTCCTGCACGCCACGAAGGAACCGTTGGCAGGTAGAGGTAAAAAGCTTTGTTTTAATAATGACTCAAAATGGCGAACCATGTAATCCCATTTCCAAATAAATGCAGATTTCAAAGACGTTGCACCTGTAATCACAATAGCATAAATGGAGGTAATTGGTACAACCGACTTCTGAAAAACTACAAAAAAAAATATGAAAAATACGGAAAATTGCCGATCGTGTAACGCCCGCCATTTCCACAATAGTACAAATTACACGGAAATTCCACCCGTCATGGTTTTTTGAGTATAACTGAAGATAATTGGTCGAACAAAATCTTGAAAAACCAGAGAGAGAAAAATATAAAAACTTCAGGAAATGATGAACTGGGAAACGCCCTACATTTCCACAGTAATGCACATTTTCCGGAAGTTTTGCCTGAAGCAGTGATCATAGCGTAAATGAAGATAATTGGTTTAACAGAATTTTGAGAAACTACAAAAGAAGAAAAAATATAAAAAGAATTATGGAAAACGACAAACCGTGTAACGCCCTGCATTTCCGAAAGAATGCAAATTTCGCAAAGGTTCCACCGGTAGTCGTTGTAATAACGGTAAAGGAAGATAATTCGGACAAAACTTAGAAACAACAAAATTTGGCTGTTTAAGAACTTACTCAAGTCAAGCGGCATAAAAATGCCGCGGATTAGTAGATATCCTCGAAATTTGTGCAAATATTTTGCTGTAACTTTATTCGCCAACCGTTAGATTCTAGTCTCGCAGTGACATCATCACGATTGTGACATTACGGTAGGATATTTAACTTAGAAGTTTGCTTTTAAGGCAAAAAAACTGTATTATCTCCTTATCTATCCAAGGGGTGGTATGCTTTCTTTGCTTTAACTTATTTTTTCCTGCTTTGCGTATATGTCTTTAAAGTTCTCGGCAGCTTGCTCGTAAGCTTTGGTATGGTCGCGAGTAATGAGCGAATTCCGAATAAATGACCTCATTTGTTTTTTTACTTCCCTGTTGCTGATTACAATGATCACAGTCCTATGGTGGGCACAAGTTGCGCACTCGAGATTGCTTCCCAAAGTAATGCCGTGAATACGAAATAGTGATCAGTCCATTTTTTAGTAATGCATCCAAACACATCTCTATTAGACATTGTTGTAGAGATGTGGCCGATTGATGTCGCAGTAAGTTTATTTACAAGTAGTTCCCTCTCTTGTGTAACCATTGTACATTGTTTTCCATTCCATAATTGCCAACAAAGGTAGGTAGTCAACTTGTTGCTCATTTTATTTTTGTAGCTTTTGAATCTATATTGAAATCCCCGGCCAGCCTAATTTGTTTGCTAAGAGCTATACTTCCCTAGCAAGTATAAACATCTCGGTTAAAAAGGGTTACTTTTTACGGTTCCTTGTACGCACCACCGATCAGATAGTCTTCGTTAGTCGTTGTTTTCTTTAGAGGCAACATCTAAGTCTCGCATAAAACCCACATTAATGCGGTCCCATAACCAACTGTTCCTGCCGTATAGGAAGATACCTCCACCCCCTTGTATCATTGCGGCAGGCTGCAACATTTGGAAATATTTACTATCAAACTTTGAGAGAGGGGTCGTCCGTTGTAATAATTCCCATTAGAATTAAAACTTCATAACACGTTAATTATTTTTAAACGAGCACTTGTAGTGCACTAAAAGCCTGGGCAAGCTTCTTACTACAGTTAAGTTGAGGAAATACCACTGTCAATACAACTGTACACGAACAAGAGAAACAAGAACACGAAACTTTGTACATAAAGCGCAACGAGAACGTTCCACAGAAACGCTCCCAAGCAGATTATTAATCGTCGTTGTTTGGCCTCAAACACCATAGACAACCACTGTAAATATGCATGGCGCCCAAAACTGCAGGCACATTACCGCCATACCTTAGCACTGCGCCAGCCTGGCTGAATCTGCAAGGGGCTGTGTTTCTCCCGAAACTGCTTCTCTGAAATTGTGGTCGTCTGTCTCAGCTCAGCAAAATATCAGCTTCTCAGAAAGGGCGGAGTAGCATATACGCAAGTTCTCTCCCAATTACAACAGACAACGATCAAGATCTCGGAGAGTGCAAGTAAAAAGGCGTTCTTTCAACTGACCGAGCTATACTAATCGTAATCGGGCTAAAAATGGTGCGAATCTCTAACGTATCATTTCGTTCACGCACCGGAAGGCAAGCGACTAGGAGTATACGTCCTAATTGCTTAGGAGACTAACGGAGGAAGGGTGTTAAGTTGGGCGAGTTGGAAAACAACCCTGAATAGAACCAGCGTGAGAGAACAGGAGACGCAGAAAAGGATGGACAAGCACAGCCGCTGGCTCTCCTTTGGCGGTGGTCTATTGGCTGTTGTGTGTTGTTTGCTGTTGACCTGTTTCTATCTTGCTGACTCTATTCACGGCGAACAGAGGTGTGCTAAAGGGGCGCACTAAGAGAGCAAGCCCTTTGAGCACTGTCAGCACCCACAAGTGGTCAGCTTGCCCTTAATGCTGGCTTCTGTTTGTTGCCACAGAGATTACGTCTTTTGCAAGCAAACTAGAGGACATCCGGGCGGATATATGGCTCGGCGTGTTAAAGCGCGCTGTGTTACCGCGATTTCCTGCGAATATTGGGGCTTAGCACATCGTAGGGCACGTGTAGGAAAATGCTGGCGTTCTTGTAATTTGGTTAATTTACCCATAGCAGAAATCAGCGCCTCTGCGAAGGACAGGACATTTTCATAACTTCATTCCTCGTAATTTTTTTCTCGCAAGAGGGACTTTATTTTATCCTGTGCTCTCTCAAGAATGCGGTAATTCCCTTTTTAGTTAAGTTGAATAATAAAGCCGTATTTTGTCAGAATGTAACTTATATTATACACAGCCTGACTATTTGGAGAAGCAATTTCGTTCTCGGCGTGTAAGCCACATGTCAGGTTGCTTCTAGGACTCATCATGACCTTACTTGGGCTGACTGTAATGAATAGTCATTTCCTACGGAAGTCGGCGTTTTTGAGAGTATTTTGAGACACAGAATAAATCTTTGGTGAGCCTGTTCATTTCCAGGGAAGGAGTTCTTACAATGATGCACCGTCCAGGTGGCTACATGAGCTTGTGGATGATCTTCATATCATGACACAAAAAAAGCGGAACGGGGTATTTCTTTAGCGCAGTACTCTAAAACAGCACCGTGATTATGACTCGCCTTACTATATAATACCGATTTTGCTTACTCTGTGCTGCACACCTCTTTACAGTATCTGAATCTTCATTGAATTTCTAAGCGTTTGATGCTCGTAATTCAACCTATATTCTTGGCTAAATCCAATGCATAAAATAGTTACAATAGCTCTAATGTGACTTGTTTCAATCTTGAATAAGAAAGTTTAGAGCGTCAAACTTTTATTTTGGCAATGAGGCTGAGAATCTAGCACGTTTAGTCAATTACTCGTCCACCAAAGCACACCCTTGAAGACCCTGTTCAAGGGAACGGGTGGGGTGGGAATAACTTTTTGAGGCTGTTTACGGCTGTCCGAGACCACCAGTTTAGCAAAATCCGCTCAATATGTCTTGCCTTCTTTTTTGCGCATTGCCGTGATTACATAAAATGAGATATTGACGGACCCCCGGAGCTGAGTAGTCTCGCATTATATTTCCGCTATAGTTGCTTTAACGAGAAGTGCAGTGTTGCTGCTTGTTGTTTGGCCTAACCATTTTTTTCAGAGAAGCTGGCATCAAGAAAAATCAATTCGAATTGCTTGCGATGGTCTGTAGGAAGTGACTCCTCGCTGAACCTTGAAAAGTGCTTCAGGAGTGCTTGGGTCTGCTCTTGCAAGGGTGAAGCTGACGGCGATTTCCAAGTTTGTTGATATATTTTCAAACTCTAATTGAAATAATCAGATGGAAGATTTCGGGTTAAAAGAGACTAGGTTTTTATCCGTTTTTCGTCGCAGTTAGCGAAACGGCTGTGGTCTTTCCCATGAAGGATATGCGGTTTCGATAGGAATACCCTTCTCCATCGACATGATGCTGCGACCTCAGACTGAACGTAATCTATTCATGTTTTTTTGTGATTCGCTGGCTTACCTTGATGGAAACGGTGGTGCTGGGAGAAACAAGTTTCGTTTCTGCAGAGTGCGAATGGTCAAAATGAAGCAACACCGTGTGCGGCACAAGAATGACTCTTGGGTCGTTTGGGGGGCCCTTTTATGCACAGTCAAGCTTGGTAGGCGTGAGTGTGAGTTTCTTTATGGGAGTTGTTCTTCGCCAATGAGAAACGTTCTCCTGTTGCTCAGCAGAAAATGACTGGCTGCCGCGTGTGGTTAGAAACTGCATGAACTGCGTAGTAGAATATCATTGGCTGCCAAGAGTGTATAGCAACTCTCCTAGCCGCCAGTGGTCGACCACAATTGGCTACAACACCCGCATAGAAACTGCACTAGCCAAGCGAACTAACGCGATTGGCTGCCTCGAGCCTGTAGCAACTGCCACTAGAGTAACTTACTGCTCACCTTCCACAACGCTAGCCAATAATTGTTAACGTTGTCCATAAGGCAAGTGGGCGGTTGCCTCTTTGTGCAGAAGGGATCTGTTTGAAAAAGCTGATGAAAATGTATGCACGTCGCCTTTTTATGCGGCCTATTGTGCGAGATACTGCTGCTCTGTACACTATGATTCGTAGTGTATTAGTTGTGATCAAATTCAGGGCCATAAAAGAACATTTGTACAATAATTTTGCATAAAAATGGTATCTTAGAATTCAATGTTGAACGCGTGCAAATGTCACACATTTCCGAAACAACGCTGCTTTGATATACATAGAATGCTAAATGCTGCAAGGGCACTAGTGTTAGCTGTGGCACAACGGTGACGCTTCTTCTCTGTTTTCAAGACCCTGCACGACATATGTTTATGTACACAAGTAAAAAAAGACTCTTCATTAAGGGGTATTTCACGAATTGTGCATCAGTAATGAAAAAGGCCTATCTTATAGATAATTTCATAAATGACCGTTATTGCAAAGAATGCGTCCACTGAGCATCAAAAACATTCCATTATTACTCAGCATATGGATAGCAAAGCGTATTACTCTTCAAGAAAAGATATTTCGCAAAGTTATAGCCGCTTTGGAAATTCTACAGATTACGTAAAATGGCAGAGCAGAATAGTTGTTTTGGAACTCAGGGAAATAAAAGAACATTTGTATAATCATTTTGCATAAAAATGGCATCTGATAATTAAAAAAATGAACGCCTGCAAATGTTACACGCTTTCCAAACAACGCTGCTTTGGTAGCCATAGGATGTTTAATACTGCAATGCCACTAGTGTTCAAGCTATGGCAGGGAACATAGATCACACTAGGGAAGCCTGTCAAAATGTGCCGTGATGACGTTGCTGTGAAAGTTAAGTTTAGGTTTGGGGACTTTTCAATGAATAAAAAGCCATGTCGTTTGATGTCCCATTTATACCTTCTTCTCGATATAAGAGATCTATCTGTTGCCAATTTACATTAAGGAGTAGGCCCTCCACTCTAAAATCCAACAACTATTTTTTGGCTGATGGCGTATTTTGTTATAATTTCTACCGACAAAGATGCTGTCTTAAGTCCCACCTGACTACTGTAAGCAAGCTCAATAGTAGGAATGGGTAGGACGCCTTACATTACACAGTTCTTGTAGCTAGAACATCAATATTGCAGTCATGTATTTTTTGAACATCCAGAAGTTCATACTTTATATAAACGTAATCTGTATTCACTAATGTGGATTCTAACCGAAACTCGAGAGGATTCTACCTACTGAATGCATTATTTTGTGAGCCAACCTTATGGGGAATTATTTACAACCGAAATATGTATTCTGCTCCATATTGCAACTTCTGGATGTATCACTCATGATGCTCTAAACATATTTGCCATGTCAATGTGGATATCTATATTTTACACTGAGGTACCGCATGCGAACACCTCCCGAATAGCTCAGCTCGCTTCAATTATTTTTTTTCTATCCGGACGGCAAGTTTCACTTAGTGGAGCTAGGGGTGACATCCGATACTGAGCATAGTGGCGATAGTACTTTTTGGCCCAATGTTGTTTGTTTTTGTCTTTATATTTGCCCCAATCCTGTGAACACGCTGTGTCCAGATTGACGGTATGGTGGGCATGGAGGATCTGCATAGAGAGTTTGTGCACATAAGTACAACAGAACCGTGAATCGAAGGGAATCAGCAAAATCTTTGCTCCCAACAGTCATCAAAGTATAACAAAAAAAAGATGGTTCCCCCCGTGTCTGTATAAATCATAAAATATTAGCCCAGCAAAAGGTGAATAAATATAGCACCCGAAAATATTATCGTTACAACACCTGTATTAGAAAAAATTTCTCAAGGTCCACCTAAGTAGAGCTTGCATGTTTTGGGAATATAGCAAGGCTCTGGTGAGACTTATCAACTTCTTTCCTGCAATGTCGCATTTGCGCCGCTTTCTGCGTTTCCTTTCCCTTGTTATGCTGGTGGGAAGTCCTTCAAACTGCCGCCTTTTCTGATACCGTCCTGTATGCGTCCTTTTCTCCCTTTCTCCCTTAAGTTCCTTGGTCTTACGCCGCCATATACGGCAGTAAGTAGACCGAAAAATGCCAATTCTCCTTACACTTTACTTTACAGAACGTTGTAAAGTCCGGATCTGATTGTATTATCCTGATTGTCTGTGTGCATATCGTATGCGTTCGTGTTTTTGTATTTATTAGGCGTGCAAGCGAATGTTTTTGTCACTTCCACTCACATCCGGCACAGAAAGTGAGGCGGCTGGTCTGGCTGAACTCGCCGGTTTATAAAAGAGTTTTCTCGTCATCCTCCACAGCAACCATGGAATCCGGGTTCTGCGCAGCTGGTGTCCGGATTTCTACTCACGTGTCATCCGTTTCAGGTGCATTGCAGCACGTTATAAACTACCACCATAAAGTTTCCAATTCGTTGCTTTACGAATTTTATGAAGTGGCGTTCTTCGATAACTGGAATTGCGCCATTTCGGCCGTGTAGCGGCTGTTGGCCGACTTTCATTCAGTCGGAGCAATGAACGCAATCGAGAGCCACTACAAAAATAAAGCCAGAACTGCAAAGCAGAAACGGACGTCGCATCAGTTCTGACCACTAAATCACGCAGTGCCACTCGGTCCAGGCGATACCTTTAGCTTCCGCAGTGCTTTCGAGCGCGAAAAAAAAAACAGTGAAAGCACTCATAGGAAGTTTTGCCGAGTCCCTTTAACTTGGCTTTCGCCTTCACGTGCTCAGAACGTCCAAAGCGTCCCCGTAGTTTTTAACGCTAGAGCTGGTTAGGCCGAGGTTGGTCGGTCGCAACATTAGACGATCTGGAAGCCTCAATAGAAAAATGTATTCAGGCAGGTCTAAGGAATCGAACCCGGGACCTCCCTGAAGCCGGGGCCTCCGTGAAGCCATAACACCGGCTACCTGGGCCACCCCGAAGGCCGGAGGGAGGTGGGGTCAGCAGCCTATAGATAAACTCTGCAGGCAATTATATGGAAATATGGCTTCCCGTGTTTGAAATCGAACCTGGGTCTCTCGCCCTGTGAAACCGGCGTCTTTCTGATTAAGATTTCTTACTGCCTGCTTAGACACAAGACAAGTAATTAATGACGACAATAAACAATGTGCCAGTGAGTTTGTCACCAACGCGTTCACAATATTTTCAAGAAAAAAGGAGCTCATCGAGTACACAGTCAGTCATGCCGTTGCGCCTGAGTGTGTGTACACATCCCGTATTATCGCGCACAGATCACGCAGTCCCTCCACCCTTATTCACGGCAAATCTATTTTTCCCATACTATGGAGTGGTACAGCCATGATCATGTCGTTATGGGACACCCGTAATTTTTCGGTGCAAGGAAGCGTATTTCGTTAGGGCGTGACGGGTAATTTTTTTCTGAGTGTTCATTGTGGTGTATTGCAATGAAGGCTAAGGTTGTTGGAAAATCATGAATAGATGATAACTGGGTCAGGGACCTGACATAGCCCACAGTTCGGGGTCCAAGGCACAAACACGTCCTTCTTCGCTATCCCAGTTTGCAAACAGCAGAGTGGTGCTCAAAGAAGAACATTTTCATTTGCTGTTTTATACCCATCTCTATTCACCCTTTTCAGAAGAACAGTCCTCACCATTTAGAATAAATTGATCTGTACACACTAGTCGCCCAGGCGGTTGACATGCTCGGCCGGTAGTTTCGGACCGAATAAAGTCTTTTTTTCTACTATACTCCGCAGCTGGATATTCGGAACATTGTCAAGTGGATTCTTTATAGAATTGTTTCCTAGTAACGGAGCACAAATATTTATTAGAAAAACGTACCTTAAAAACGGAACAAAAAGCAACTTAACTCAAATATCCTCGTACAGCAACGACCAGAAGACATTCAGGCTGTATTTTCATTTCCGACTTGTACCACCGTGCGCAAAGAAGGATCTTTTTGAACACGTAGATAGAAAACATAGACACAAGTAGTTTTAAAATAAATGGCACAGCCCTAGCTCCTCCGCTCGTCACCGAGCGAAAACAAGTTGTTTGACTAGTCCGCTGTCATTAGACGACCTAGTAAACACCGCGAATACCCTGTACAGCTTTTGCATATCGTCGCAGGGCATACTCAATACCTGCAAATCATGCCACACCTTCCCGGTGAAAACTATAAAGCATATTGGCTCGGCAAAACATTACCAGATATCGTCCGTGCAGTTGTGCACTTCCCACCTTTTTTTTCTTATTCCCAAAGACTTGCCGGAAAATAACTCGTTTCTTGCTTTTTTTATTTCCTTGCAGTAATTTGTGCCTTTAATGAATCCCATACCTGTTCGTCTAATGTCGACAGAAATTACGCCTTAAAACTCTATCCATACAACGCTTGTTCGAGGAGCATGCGAGAAATGGATCCTTAATTGTTGTATTGTCGCGTTGTGTTACTCCCCTGAAACTGATTCCTTTAATTTCATTCCGTTGGGAATACTGTCGCGACCTAATTATTGCGGGCGAAGTCCCCGACCGGCTAAAGGGGCTGTTTTTTGTTATGGGTATGTGCTCACTGGTGGACAGAGGAGAAAGAAGTAGTCCAAGCTCGCTTGTTTTAGCTGTGGCATCTGCCAATGTTTGCCGGCACAAGTTCGCCATTTTAATAACCGCTTTTTACTCTCCTTACTAGAGTTCATCGCTACATAAGTGGTAGAGCTTCTGGGTACATGATACCCCATCCGTCAAGGACGCACAGTTCCGGGTTGCCAATTCAAGTAGAAGTTTCACTAGTCCACGGGCAAATCAGACCCGTCGTCTAATCGGACTTCCAGCGGAGTGTGGACCCTTTACCAGATCGCACGGCCACGAGAACAGGACGGGACGCAAGCGGTGTGGAACATGACTCGACCGGGCAGCCCTTTTGAGGTGCGTGGTTCAGCAGCAGCGTTCACTAAAATATTTTACGGAGCACCTTATGAAGACGTAGAAGATTGGACCAAGATGGCACGCTGGGCGAGTTGGTATTCGTTCACTGGTGGTGGTCGTTGTCGGTTGCGTCAATAAACGACTTCGCGAGCATTCTCTGTCCATTTAAGAAATCTTTTCTTTCTAACTTGGCTTCTCATTACCGCACGTGAACAGGTGTACACAAGTGTAGACGGTTTTATCTAACACAACCGTGTTGTTCAACACACTAATCAGCATACAAGGGAAGTCTGAGGCTTTTTTATATAACAAAATTGCGAAAATTGCGTAAGCCAAACTTCCGTGACCTTTCACAAAGCAAATGTGTTATTCTTGCATACCGTGTGACTTTACGAGTTGCATGCTTGATTAGTGATTCGATCTTGAATGGAACTGTTTTGATATGCGCGGTTGTTTTGTGTATAGATGTTTTTTTTCTTTCCCGACAAAAATTCAGTTCTGAGTACCGTGCTGTGTCTGTTACCTTCGTCGTCCTCGTCTCAATTCAGTCCGCGCGATATAATTGCGTTCAAGAGACAAATACGCACACGATGTTAGGCAGGCTACAAGACATTTCTAAACAATAATGACACGAAAACGGCGGTACTGGTCACCCGTAACCTCACAGCATCCCGGCAGCAGTTTGACAGTGTTGATATTCACCACGACTACGACCTAAGAGAAGAGCGGAGTGGTGGTGGTGGTGGTTGTGGTTTGCGACGGCAAGACGAAAGGAAACTCGCTGGGAATATTTTGAGCTAGGAAGGGAGTTCACCTGCATGCAACCCAGTGCAGGGGAAGAGAAGTAGAGGGGGAGTGATAGGATAAACAGAAAGAGAGAGAGAGAGAGAGAAAATTATAAATAGAGCTGTCAGTCCTAGAAAGCTGTCAGTCCAGGCACATCAGTCAATCACTGCATTCCGGGCTACAGCCGCTGCGTAAGGCCGGTCGTCTCCAGGAAATGGAGCAGATAAGCGAAGTCTTCCCGTTTGGTTGGCGCAGGCCCCTTCGGGAACAGAAGGTCCTCCATGCCGGTGCTGCGAAGGCCTCGACGCTGAAGCGCTCGGTGGAGCTCTGCTCTTGGCCCCGCCGTGGGTGGTGGCAGAAGCAGAGTCAGGTGCTCGAGCGTCTCCAGTTCGGAACAGTCCACACATGTAGGGGAGTCATTGTGCCCATGTCGGTGCAGATGCTCCGCCACATTGCAGCAGTTGAGCCGCATGCGGAGAAGCAGGCAGCGGGGCGTTTCCTTCTTATGGTGCGTGGGTAACGGTCTGGGCGCCAGGCCACTCTCGACCCGAGGGTCTGGGTGCATCGTCTGCACCATGCGGGCCAGGGCAGTGCGGGGCCCTCGTCGAAGCGGTGACGTCTTGGGAGACTCGGGGTGCCCTCGTGGTGGGTCTCCCTGGCGCGGGTGTCGGCGTCTTCGTGCCCCGGATGCCATTGTGGCCCGGCAGCCAGTGGAGCCGCAGGGTCGCAGCATCGGGATGTCACAGTGCGCAGCTAGGTTGCAAGGGGAGCGCTCCAAGTAGCCGCTGCTGTTGATGGGTTGATCGGCCGCATGCAGCCGAAGCAGGGCAGTCCTGGAGTCCGTGAGGATGACCGCCCCGGGGTGGTTTATGGGGCCCCCTCTCGAGGAGGAGGTCGGCGGCCAGGTGCAGTGCTGCCAGCTCCGCCCATGTGGAGGAAGTGGGGAAGGGCAGGAGGCCGCTCCGGCTGGCTCCCAGCTCAGGCACCACGCACGCAGCCGCCCCCTCGTGCGTGCTGTGCTTGACGGAGCCGTCCGCGTAGAGGTGCAGGTAGCTGCTTAGCTCGTCCTGCAGCGCGGCAACCTCGTGGCGGATGGCCTGGGCGTGGTATGGTCCGCTTGTTGCGGACCCGCGGAGGGTCGTGGTGATCTTCAAGGCCTCCGCGGTGTCTGGTGGTGGTGCCTCCAGACGGGATCGGTTCGGAACCTCGATGCCCTCCTCGAAGATACTGACAAGCGCTCCCATCTGCGAGTTGGGCCGGCTACAGAGCCTCTGCAGGAGCGGAGCCCCGTCGCGTACGGGCAGCAGGCGCTTAATGTGCCGCGGCCCAGAGAACAAACGCGTGTTAAGGACATCTTAGTAGAAATTAGGAAGAAGAAATGGACGTGGGCAGGGCATGTTGTGCAAAGGCAAGATAACCATTGGTCATTAAGGGTAACAGAGTGGATCTTTGGAGAAGGCAAACGTTGGAGGGGACGGGAGAAAGTTAGATGGGCAGATGAGATCAAGAAGTTTGCGGGGATAAATTGGTCGCAGGTAGCACAGGACCGGGGTAATTGGAGAATAATGAGGGAGGCCTTTGCCCTGTAGTGGGCATTGATAGGCTGGTGAGGATGATGGTGATGATGAATACTGTACGCCAAAAAACGGACCAACACCAACATTTTTATTTTCAAAGTATAAGTTCCCCAAAACACCTGAAGCATAGATTCAACCGTCTGTTCTTGCTGACTTGTAAAGACGCCGGAGCGCATGCGCTAGTACTTTTATGGGACTTTATGGCCCCCCACACTCCATTGATGACAAAAGAAAACAGTGCCAAAGGAGAAGGCCTCTCGGATAAGATACAACACCACAATACAATCCTTAACGACCCAAGCACTGCCACCAGAGTCGGAAATAGTGCGCAGGCAGACACCGGCCCCGATCTTATATTCAATTTACAAATAAAACAAGAGAAAGGAACAAAGCAGGACATACGTTAGGCAGTGACCACTATATTATAGAACCATTATTGCGCACACTGACAGGATTAGATATGTCCCCCGACAACAAACACTCGCGGAGGGAGATGACTTTCGCACACTGCGAGGAAACAATGCAGAAGAGATCCCATAACCGGCATTGATAACTGGGCCTCGCAGCTACTATCTGATGTCAAAACCGTAACGAAACAGATAGATAAAGATATTCTCTCTCTTACAGAGGACTCCAGGCTTGCCCATCTTTGGGAAGCTTTCCAAAGCATTTACACACGCTGGAGAAGGAATAAATTGAAGCGTAAGCTCAAATTACGACTAACAGCCCTTCAGTCTGACACAGAAAAACACGCAGCGGAACTCCCTCAAAGTCAGTGGGACCAGATAAGTGACCAGCTCCCGGGCAACCTACACCGTCAGAAGACGTGGAAAATACTACTTAGGCACCCAATTGACCCCAGTACAAGTAAAACGGAACGAACTGGTCGCCTAACCCAGATAGGACAGAAGTACCAAGGATCAGATTCGGGACTTCTAGATGCACTACGCGACATCTACTTCCCCCCTCCCCGAAATAGCTATTACCATTTTATTCGCGACTAGCCAATGTGAAGCTGGAACGAGATATTACAGAAGATGAAGTCAGAGCCGCATTAGCCAAACTCCGATCCAACTCAGCCCCTGGCCCAGACAAAATAACTAATAATGCATTACGCAACCTTAACGATAAGTCAATCGCATTACTCACGCAGTATAATAACGAAAGCTGGCGATTGGGCACTGTACCGAAATTGTGGAAGCACGCCAAAACATTCCTAATTCCAAAGCCAAATAAACCCCTCGATGTGAAACAACCTCCGCCCTATCTCCCTGACATCATGTCAGGGTAAGCTCATGGAGCATGTCATCCAGGCACGGCTGAAGCATTATATAACTGATACTAATCGATGTCGTACCACCATGGGGGGCTTCCACCCAAACATTTCTGTCAAGGACGTCGTGCTCAGGCTTTACCATCATATTATAGAACCTACTACAAACAGTCACGACCCTGCCAACCCCTCTGCACCTGAAAATAACCTTTGATAATGTCCCCCATGACGCAGTTCTTAAATGCCTACAGTCAGTGAACCAAGGGCAACGAATCTATAACTATGTTAAGGTCTTTCAAACAGACAGAACTGTCCCTCTTCACGTAGATGGCCTTACCCCACCATCGACATAGGGGGTCGCGGCACGCCCCAGGGAGTGGTAATATGATCACTTCTGTTTATTCTGGCCATTCTAACAATACCACAACAAGTCAGCCATATCCCAAGACTTTACCAATAGCCTATAAGATGATGACATTACGCTTCGGCAAACCGAGGCAGCGCCGTGCATATCGAGTAAGTCCTACAGCAAGGCATTCAGGTAGTGGTCGAAGAAGCCGCCAAAGCAGCACTTCCACGATCACCTTCTAAGCCAGAGTTACGCTTGATATCACCACAAACCAGTAAACTGGAAAAGCCCTACATTAGGCTACAGATTCAAGAACACCCCATCCCATAGGGCTGACGCATCTGGGTACTTGGTTTACTTATTCAAAATGGCCGAAGAAATGGCGAGTTCCTAAATACAATGGAAAGAAACACAACCCAAACCGGCTAATAATACGCAGAATCAGAAATCGTCATCGAGGCGGGAAAGAAATCAGAAGGTGCGCTTTCTACATGCGTTCAATTTAAGTCGACTCATGCACTCTCTCTTATCTTCGCTTGACTAGGGAAGATATAGAAAGAGTCGATGCCCTTAGTAGGAGAACGCATAAACATGCACTTGGCCTCATCCCTGGCACATCCACTGCTCGCCTCTAAGGCTTAGGCATCAGCAATACAGTCAGAGAACTTATCGAGACCCACCTAACGAGCCATTGCAAAATTCTATCACGATAAGCCGCAGGGAGACACATACTCTTAGAACAGTTTAATGGACACCTCACCAACTATACACACCTCTACCCTATACTACTACGCATCCACGCAAGGCTAATACAAACCCCTGCCACGCCACATGCACCCCGAACGTCCCATACCTAGAGATAAAACCAGCTGAAGGGCTCCACAAAATACACAGCAATCACCTAAATGCTATGTTGTTATTGTTATCTCTTTTTTTACGTTCTTGCAATTGCGCAAGGGGTGTCATATTTCTACGTGGCCTATTTTTTGTACTGTAGAGCACTGTGTTACTCTGGTGCCAAAATGGGGGCCCACAGCTCCGTCAAGCTGTCCTTGAGATGGCTTTTTCTGCCGGCCTCCGTCATTGTGTACTATGTACATGATGTCAACAAAGTTCATTGTTCATTGTTATGTGGACACAGCAGAATACAGGCACCACAATGCATACGCGGTCGCTGTGACGGACCTTTCTGAAAGTCTTCTACACTCGGCAACTATACGAGCCACCTGCCCAGAAACGGTGGAAGAGGAGGCCATAGCCTTAGCCATAATACAGAATCCCACGCCTTTGAAACCCATTCCTGATTTAAAGACTGCAATTCCGAATTTCGCCACTGGCCGATTATCACAAGTGTCACTCAGAATTCTGGAAAAATGTCCACCCACATCCACATGCCAGACATTTCATTTGACCTTGGCACACCGCAACTCCGGCCTCGAGGGAAACGAGACGGCCCATGAACACGCCCGAGGGCTCACGGTCGTGGCAGGACCTTATCTCTATCCCTATCCCGGGGCGCAGTCTGCGAGGGATCGCCTGGTCACTTGAATGATATCACCATACACTACCGCCTCTCCCGCCGGATCTACCCACCGACGGACCAGCCATTTAATAGCAGCAAGGCTCCCATTTGGCGTTTACTACAAGCCAACAATTCGCCAACCCAGCCCGTCTTGCCCACGTACACGCAAACCTCTACCCAACCGCAGCCTGCCACCTATGCGGTGAACACGCCACCCTATCTTACATAATATGGGCATGCTCCCTAGACACGTTCCCACTAAATACCACTGAAAGGCACTGGGATTCCCCCACCCGCTGCTCCGATTCCGACCTTCAGGTCCGGTGAATCGACAGGGATGAGGAGGTCGCTGGTGAGTGGATACCACCGGCTACGAGCGCGACCTGAATGGCATTACCAGAAATAAATTTTGGATGTCGAGGCTTAGTCGAGGCTCCGTCGTCCGGGGTCGGGCGTCCACACCTCTCTTCCTCTCCACAACAGCTGTGATAATGCCGCTCTCTCTCCCCTCCTTTTCTCCACACAACCTGTGCGCGCTGCTCCTCCCTTCCCCTTCTCCTCTCCATTTCAGATAACCAGGTCCGCGCCGCTGCTCCCTTCAGTTGCTGCTTTCTGTCGAGACAACGCTGCGCCGTCCGATAAGCTGACAATGGACGCGAACGATTCTGGCTATGAACTGGCTGTCACGCCTGCAACTAGCGCCAGCCAGAACACTGTCAGAACCGCGAGCACTTCCGAAGACAAGACTCCACAGAGGCGAGCTCGCGACGCCGAACGTAAACGGCAGCGTCGAACAGCGGATTCCTCGCTTCGAGAACGAGAAGCCGCAAAACTTTCCCCAATGCTCGATAAATAAAGAAGACATTTAATACGCTTACACGTGTTTTTACTATAACAACCAATTAACACGCTACTACTCCACGGCTTTGCATCCCCTCAGGGTTCCCACGTGGAAAGATGGTGTAATTGTTTTCTATCTGTCTGTCTGGTATGTTTATTTGGCTCATTTATGGTTTTAAAACGCCGATTAATTAAAATAACGCGATTAAAATCAATGCCTAACCATAGTGTGTGCTGTCACCTTGCCCAGAGTCATATATACGAGAACTTCTGAATATTCAAACTTGGGATAATTTAAAAAAAATCCTGTGGTCCCTCCAAATTTGGATTATGCGAGTCGACTGTATTCCGAGCCATTCCTATCTTTGAAATTGGATGACCAGCGAAACTATTTGTTGGGTATTGGTTGGCAACAAAGTCCTACTGAAGCCGCGGCGTGGGGCCAGGTAAGCGTTCAACCAGGTTGTAGCCACGCCGATGTCATGCGCCCTCCTCCTCGCAAAATGCGGGTCCTGACGGGCATCGCGCATAGGCTTGGCGGCCGTGCCCCGATCGCAGTTGGTGGTCTTCTCTTGTAACATTAGTCCCCACTGGCGCCTTTCCTTGTGAGCAGGCTTCACGGTGGAACACAAATTGTGGGAAACCCTACTTGCAAATGCCGAGCTCACACTGCACATGTAAGGCACTCCACTTCTATACACAAATTCTTTGCTAGGTAACCACTTTTTCTGTTGGCGTTTTAGTAAAATCGTTTCATATAAAAATATATACCTCATGAAAATATTTCTTTTACTAAAAATATTCTTTTGCCACGGCAGGATGAATTTTATACACAGCATGGTACATCAGCAAGGGAAGCTGCGATAGCACTAGGGAAAGGAGGCTCCCATTTGAGCCCCTGTCCATATCAACCTTCCTGCTTGGTCCCTCCCGTTTCAACCCGATGCGAAGTGACCTTCCCGTTTAAACCTTTCACTCTGTGCCTGTTCCTATTGGAGCCCCTTTCCATTTCAGCTTTCCCGTTTGTCCCCTCCCGTTTCAATCTCGTACAAAACGTACTTCCCGTTTCGAATTTTTCCATTTCGCCCCTTCCCCAAATAACTCAGTTTTTCTCATCTTACTCGGCGGGCATTTCTCATCTCAGCGGCGGGCAATTTCTCAAAATTAACCCCACGTATTGAGTTACTTCCGACGTAACCGAAGTAAAAATTACACATATGTCGAACGTAACCAGAAAATTGAATTGAATAAACATCAAGCGTATTTCACACTAAACAGACTTCCGGCTGGCAAAACCAAGGTGCAGATCTACTCCACCAATACACAGCATTCTTTGCGAGTACCGCCCAAAGCCAGCACCCTGTGACGTCCTTCATTTCCACAAAAATGCAGATTTCAAGGGTATCACCTGCAATCACTCTAATAACGTAAATGTAGATAATAGGCCGAACGACAATTGTCAAATAATAAATAAAAAGAAAAATATAAAAAAAATTGTGGAAATGGCGAACCGTGTACGGCTGTCATGAGTAAAGGACAATCCCCGCAACGATGCCGAAGAAGATCGAGGAAGAGGAGGGGGAAGAAAAGAGATCGAGGCAGGGGCGGAAGAAGAGACCCGGCTCACGAAGAGCGAAGCCTGGGGTGACGCGACCCAACACACCGACGTCGCCACACAAGCCTGGGCGGGAGCGGGCCGACGACGCTTCGGCTCCGGTCTCCCGACGTTCTGCCAACCCACGTCTTGGCGGCTCCAGCGGCGACGGGCGCGCGTCTGCGGTCAGCGACATCGTATCGTCGTCCTGTGCTACGACGGCCCCCATAACGGTGACGCTATCGAACCGAGTCACACTACACCAGTACCCAGCATCGTGGTGACAGAACGCGTACATCAGCTCTTCATGGCCATGCGGCGACTTCCATCCCGTCGTAACCCATGACTTAAGTGCGCATTGCATTTTGTAGAACATCTTCCTAGGACTATATGACGACGTAAATGAGAGTCATCTAAGGACATTGTATATATTGCGCTGGCGAGAGTGTGATAGTTTGTCAATACGTGTGGGTTTCTTTTCTCTGGTTTTCTTCCGACGGAGGTTTGGCGTGTGATAAATATCTTTTCCCAAACATGTCCGGGCTTCCCATGTCCTTCTTCTTTGCCGGTCAGGACGCGTGACAACGGCCCCGCATGACCACAGTTATGGCAATCTCGAGATTGTTCTGCCTGTAATCGTTATAATAGCGTGAATGGAGACCCTTAGTCAAACGAAATTTCGAAAATACAAAAACATAAAATCAGTTTATGTAAAATCCAGAAAATGGTGAACGATATGACTGCCTGTATTTCCACAAAAATGCAAATTTTCATCAAGTTCCACCTGCAATCATTTTCATAGAGTGAATGGATATACTTGGTGATAAGCATTATTCAGACACTAAAAAATACAAAAAATATGAAAAGGTAGGGCGAATGGCGAAACGTGTAACGCCCTGCATTTCCACGAAAATGGAGATTTCACGGAAGTTCCACCTGTGATAATTATACAGCGTGAATGGAGTTATTCGGTTGAACAAAAACAAAAAAAAACTATAAAATGTGCACTATAAAAATACACAAAATGGTGAACTGTATGACTCCCTGCAATTCCTCAATAATGCAGATTTTGCGGAAGTTTCGATTGTAATCACTATAGTAATCGGAGCTTCTTGGTGAAACAAAATTTTGAAAAACTAAAAAAATGACAGAAATATGAACAAAAATGGGAGAGAATGTCAAACCATGTGACCAGAATACAGATTTCACAAAAATTCCACCTGTAATCCTCATAATAGCATAAACGCAGATAATTGATCGAAAATATTTGGACAACCTACAAAATAAGAAAATATTGAGAAAATAGGGAAAATGGCGAACAGAGTAAGACCCTGCATTTCCACAAATATGCAAATTTTGTGAAAGATTCATTAGTAACGTTATAATAGCGTAAATGGTGATAGTCTTACAAAATTTTGGGAAACCAAAAAACAAAAAATATGAAAAAATTATGGAAGGTCGTGAACCAACTAACACTCTGCATTTGAACAATAATGCACATTTCGCGAAAGTTGCACCTGTAATCGTCATATTAGAGATAACGGAGATAAGCGGTGGAACAAAATTTTGAAAAAACTAACATGTATATAATTAAATACGGAAAATGTCGAACCCGGCATTCCCCCAATATCGATGATTTTGCAAAAGTTCCTCCTGCAATTGTTTTAATACCGTAAATGGACATAATTGGTCGAACGAATATTTGAAAAATTAGCGGTGGAAAAATTATACAAAAAATTACAGAAAATTGCAAATCCTATAAGGCCCTGCATTTCCAGAATAATGCAGGTTTCGCGCAAGTTCCAGCTGTAATCGCTATAACAGCGTAAATAGAAATAATTATGATGAATGCTGCTTGAGACATTAAGAACGCGATTGGCTCCTAAAGAGGCTTTGGGCCCCAAACCAAAACCTCTGTAGCGCGTGCAACTGATGACGGTGGCCGGTCACCGTGATGATGATTGTGACGCGTGCGGCCGCCCAGCTGCTGACTCGACGTTCGATCTGTAGCGCCTGGAACTGATGACGCTGGCCGGTCACCGTGATGATGAATGTGACGCTGATGATTACGATGACGATGGTGTCGCTACACCTCATTGCCCCCTTAACCTTACGGGCAGTAAATTTTCAGCATCGCCCATTTTTTAGGCTCATATGAATGTAACCACAGTTCAAAGCTGTCTTGCACATTTCCAAAAGTAAGGATGCGCTGGGAAAAACAGAAGAGACACTGGGTCGCATGTGCAAACCACATTGGCCCCGTAGTGTTAATAGCAGCAGCAGAGGCCGTTACTGTTGATCATGTCACATCCCTTAGGCTCGTATTAAATGAAGCCAAAGCTCGAAGCTGCCTTGCAGCTTTCAGGACGGGAGGATGCGGGGGCTCAAAAAGAGAGCCAGTAGGCCACCATCTTAAATTTAATTGGCTGCCGCAGAGTGTGCAGCAACTGCAGAGGCCATGAGTATTTAGAATCGCCCATTCTTAACGCTCAGATTTTATTGAACCACTGCTAAAAATGTTCTTGAAGCTTTCAGAAACCAAGCACACCGAAGGCATTGCTGCTGAGACATTGGGCTGCAAGCTTAAACACCATAGTCTCCCGCAGAAAGGATAGCAACGGCAGAGGAACAAAATATTGAGCATCTCACACTTTTAGGTTCATATTGAATGCCGCCATAGCTCAAATCTGCCTTGTAGCTTTTAGAAAGTGGTGCTGCCGGTGCCCGAAAGGGGGGACATTTTTCCACAATCTTAAATTTCAGTGGCTCCGAAGGTGGGATAGCGACAGCACAGGCCATAAATAATGAGCATCACCCATTATTTCACCCATCTTCTATAAGGCAGCCGCTAAAAGCCATCTTGCAGCTTTAAGAAAGTGAGGGTGCGGGCACCTAAGCAGCGGAGACATTGGGCTGCAAACTTATACATTATTGTCTCCCGCAGAGGGAATAGCAGCAGCGGCCATAAATATTGAGGACAATCCTACCTTTAGGCCCATTGAATGGGGAACAGCTTTACGCTATCTTGCAGCTTTCGCAAAGTAACGATGCCGGCGTCAGATAAGGGAGACATTCGGCCACAATAATAAATTTTATTGGCTTTCCCAGAGGAGATAGCAAAAGTAGAGGCCATATATATTGAGCAGCTCCGCTTCCTAAGGGTCACATTGAATAGCGGATGAGCTAAAACTGTCTTCCCGCTTTCAGATACCAAGGGTGCGGTTCACTAATCAGGAAAGACAGGGCCCCAAGCGCAAACGTAATTCGCTCTAGCTTCCGCAGGAAGGATAGCAACGGCAGAGGCAGAAAATATTGAGCATCTCACATTTTCAGGCTCACATTGAATCCAGCCACAGCTCCAAACGACATTGCAGTTTCTGAAAGTGGTGCTGCCGGTGCCCAAAAGGAGAGAAATTTGTTCACAAGCTTAAATTTCAGTATCTCCGCTGGTAGAATAGCAACAGCACAGGCCATAAATATTGAGCATCGCACATCCTTCTGGCCCATCTTCAATGTAGCCACTGCTAAAAGCTATCTTGCACATCTCAGAAAGTGAGGCAGCAAGACCACAATACAAGGTGAATTGGGTCAAAGGCTTCAATTTTATTGTGTCCCGCAGGTGGGATAGTCACAGCAGAGGCCATACATATTGAGCATCTCCCATTTATAAGGCTCACATTCAATTGAGCCGTAGCTCAAGGCTGTCTTTCAGCTTTCTGTAATGCGGACGTGGGTGCCCAATAAGACAGATATTTGGCAGAAGCATAAATTTAATTGCTCCCGCAGAGGTTGAGCTTATCCCATTGAGCTTATCCCCTCCTTGAGGGTCATTTTAATTAATTGAGGCCGCAACTCAAAGGTGCGTTCAGTTCTCAGGAAGTGACAATGAAGGTGCCCGATCAGGCGAGACGTTTGACTACAAGCTCAAACATCGTTCGCCTACGCAGGGAGAGAGGGAGAAACCTTTAATGAACACTGAAAAGGTTAGGCCCACGAACGGCGGGGCTTGCTACGTCACAGGGGGGTGATTGTGGGAAGGGGAATTTACACAATAAAGGGGGAAGAAGTACGAAGTAACAATAAATAAGAGACAGAAGAAAAGAAAATACATCGGAACATTGAAAAATTTACAACACTAGCAGAAAATAACTCTCAGGATCTCAATGTTACAGGACCTCAAGTAATTCCGAGTCAGACAAAAAGTTTAAAAGTGCCTTTCTCCCTTGGGCGCCGGCAGCGTGGTTTTGCAAGGGACCAAGAGAGTGACGCAATGCTAATATCTTTTCAGGCAGCAGTTGCATAAGGGCCTTTTTCCCTCTTGCCATCTGCGTGCTGTAGCTCCAGAGAGACGGTTTTTCTCCTGTCACAGAGCACACAGAGCACAATGGCAAGTCCTTCCTGCCTATCCCCGTCGGGAGGGTAGCAACTGCAAAAGCCGTAAACATTGAGCATCTCCCATACTTTAGGTTCATATTGAATAGAGCCACAGCTAAACGCAGCCTCGCAGCTTCAGAAAGTGAGGATGCGAGTGCCTAATATGAGAGACATATGGCCACAGGATTCATTTTTATTGGTTCCAGCAGAGAGGATAGCAGCAGCAAAGGCCATAATCCGATCCCTTAGCCTCATATTGAATTCAGCCATAGCTTGAAGCTTTCCTCCAGCTGCGAAGACTTCTTCTTTATGTGCACCGCCACAGGGCTCATATTTCATGGTTTAGGATTTTATCCGCGCCAGTATCCAGCTTTCTCAGAATATTTCAGTGTACGCCAAATGATATCACTAATATATGCTACGACATATATAATTGGAGTACACATATCAGAATATCCACCCAATAAATAGCCCATGCGCTTCTACGCGAAAAAACACAATTCATAATTTTGACAATCAGAGAATGCGGAGAAAAATTCTATCCTGACAGTGTACACAGAGAGCGAAGACAATTATACGACCACACGAAGCACACACTGATGTAAGCCTTAGGTGATCTCCGCGTGAACGCTCGATAAACTTGACTGCATCTGTGTGTCGTCTTTGGTGTTTCTGCATCTGGCCTTTAGGTGCCGTTCAATACTTCGCTTTAGACCAACTCGCCGAAACCAATATTCTGGTGCGTGTAGAACCTCATTTAACAATTTTTGTAGCCTTTCCTTACTTGTTCCCCTAAACCCGTCTTTCACACACCTCCTTTTCTAAAGAAAGACGCAATATGCACTGTAAATATGGAACGTCAACGTCGCGTTCAACCAAAGCCAAGCCAAAGCGTCGGCTTAGATTTTACTGTACTTGAGCCTTACGAAACGCTTGGCGGAAGCTTCAATGAACGTGCCGTCTCCTTTGTTTTCTAAACCCAGTAACAAAGCTTGATTTCCAAAATGATGATACATTGCCAGCGGACAAACGTAAAATTTCTGCTTAAATACATAGAAAACAAAATAGCATCGACAACAATATTCCCCGGATGTATATCAACGCCGATAACATCATTGGATTCCCGTGGAGGCAATTAAGGGATTGCAGGAATAGGTGGTAAAAAGGGATGTGTTCGGGGACCCTAATGTATAATTGAAATACCTGATACAGATAAACGATCTTCTGCATGATGCACACAATTGCACAAAAATATGAGCAACGGCTTCTCTCATTGGAACCTCTCCTTGCTGATCATTTTCCTCAACGTGGTTTACCTCGACTCTTACCTTCCACGGATTTCAGGCGAAGAAACTTACACAACCTCCATCCTGCCACTTCGGGTAACTACCCGGCTTGCCGCCTACCCATAACCAGGAACTTCCGACAGAAAATACTCAATACTTCCATACAGCCTCCCTTTCGGAGCCACATCGGTCGCATCACAACTAACCGCAGTGTTGCAGCCGACTATTTTTGCACAGAATATTTGCAAGATCGTGCAAGATCTGTGCGTTCTACTGACCGAATCTCCATTCCCCTAGTCTCACCTTCGATAAATCGATGAAGACATTGTACCGGTTATTCCAATATTGTGTGTCAATGGTACTATCATTTTTCATTACTTGCAAGTTTTTGGGGACAATGAACGAAACCTTCACACCGACGACATTCCTTCTCCCGCATGCGTAACGTCATCGCAAGTTTCCTGTAACTCTTGGAACAGTTGTGAAACGCCGTTGTTCCTGACGTCCATTTCAAAATGGCCGCCTAGCCTACTATAAGAATTCAGGTTCTTCGCTTCCCATGTCTGGTTGAGGGATTAGAGCAAAAAGTAAAACATATGAGGCGGGTCTTCCGACATGTGCTAACAGTAATAAAAACCATCGAATATCAAAACAAACTAAAGCTCCTCTGGGTACGTAATTCAATTAACGCAACGGGAAAGCGAAGATCTTGTCATGCTTACCAAAATCTTTGTGAAAGGTGCACCGCATGTGCTGTTCCCGCTTGGCTTTTTTTCTTCCTCAGTGGTCCAAGATTTTTGTAGATATTAACTGGAAATATCCGCCCCAGCTTCCCAGCGTTACACATCTGCGTGACTTGAAAACTTCTGTTTTACTACCGTGCTTGCAAGGTTGCATGTAACGCGGATCGCAATGCATCAATTTTTCTGTCGCCTTCGCGAACATAACAAAATAGCGATAGTTGTAATGCATTGGGCTGTTCATTCCGACCACGTTTGAGGTTGAACACGAACTAATAGGGACATTGGTAAATCTTCACAGTGGCCGATATTTTCTCTTCCGGACAAAAACTGTTCCAACAACGCCCAATGAAGATGCGGTGAATCAGGAAACTGGCTGTGTGAAAGCAACGAACAATTTTCGGCCATTGCAATGAAGGTGAAACATTATGGGAACAATCCAATAATTGCGCTTACCGCTTTTCAAAGAAAATTGACGAATTTATCACTTTACGAGACATCAAACCCACATGACCCACATGACATTGAACACCCTCAGATTTTCCAAAAACTTGTGGCGTCTCAAGATAAAGGTGGTATTGGGTTTACCGGTCTAAACACTAAACATGAGCACTTTCTCTCTAGGGGGATTTTAGGGGCGTAGTACCTTACTACCTCGCTCGATCCGGGGCTTGGCGAATGTGTACACATTGTTGTGCATGCGCGAGTAGCATTGAATTGAAGTGGATTGGATAGGATTTGGATTGTATTGTATTTTATTGGATTGCATGGGATTGTAATGAATTGCATTGGATTGGATAAAATTGAGTTTTATCAGATTGGATTGAATTGGAATTGTATATAATGTACACACTCTTTGTCCCTTATTTACATGTGCGAGTGGGCAATTCATTGTGTAATTTACGGTAAGAACGATCCCCAGTGCTTCGCCCACTCGTCATGATTCAGTTCGTGGAGATGCGTGAATTTTTTTCAACTCATATCGGCTTGCACGGGAACAGATTTCCCTTCTTTTCTACAAAATCGCATTTTCTGGCAACAGAGCATGCACACAGTGTCGTTTTCATTGGTACGTTCGCTGTTGGGCACAATCCCCCGGAAAAAATTTGCATTAAAACCGCTACCTCACGTACGGATTTCGGAAACGATGTGCACCAGTGTATTGGTCTTGTACAAACCCCTAAAGCACCACATCGTTTTTTATTCCGTTGGTAGGAAAATGCTGCACACTACGCCTTTCTACTTTTCTTGTCACGCCTACATTAAAGAAGACATGATGATAAAACACAACTCTGGTTCATTCAAAAGATCGCCTCGTTAGAATCATACACCATCATCATCATCATCACCAGACTATCTACGCCCACTGCAGGGCAAAGGCCTCTCCCATTATTCTCCAATTATCTCGGTCCTGTGCCAACTGTGACCAATTTATCCCCGCAAACTTCTTGATCTCATCTGCCCATCTAACTTTCTGCCGCCCCCTGCAACGCTTGCCTTCTCTAGGGATCCACTCTGTTACCCTTAATGACCAGCGGTTATCTTGGCTTCGCATTACATGCCCTGCCCACGTCCATTTCTTCTTCTTAATTTCTACTAATATGTGTTTAACACCAGTTTGCTCCCTGACCCACTCCGCTCTCTTCTTGTCCCTTAATGTTACACCTATCATTTTCCGCTCCATTGCCCGCTGAGTCGTTCTCAATTTAAGTTGAACCCTCTTAGTGAGCCTCCAAGTTTCTGCCCCGTAGGTGAGTACCGGTAAGATGCAGCTGTCATCGACTTTCTTCTTCAGCGACAATGGTAGGCTGCTATTCATTATGTGAAAATGTCTGCCATATGCACCCCACCCCATTCTGATCCTTCTAATTATCTCTGCCTCATGGTTGGGATCTGGGGTCACAACTTGGCCTAAGTAGATATATTCGCTTACCACTTCCACTGCCTCGCAACCTATCTCAAACTGCTGTGCTGTCCCGAGGTTATTGATCATTACTTTAGTTTTCTGCATATTAATTTTCAGGCCCGCGGTTCTACTCTGTTCGCCCAGTGCGGAAAGCATGCTTTGCAATTCGTCCCCCTAGTTACTTAGCAAGGCAACGTCATCAGCAAATCTGAGGTTACTGAGGTATTCTCCATTAACCCTTACTCCCACCTGTTCCCAATCCAACGTTCTGAATACTTCTTGTAAGCATGCTCTGAATAACATTGCAGAGATTGTGTCTCCTTGTCTGACACCCTTCCTTATAGGTATTTTGCTGCTCTTCCTATGGATGATGATGGTAGCTGTAGACCCGTTGTAGATATCCTCTAGTATTCTTACATAATGCTCATCTACCCCCTGGTTCCGTATTGCCTGAATGACTGCTAGGGTTTCGACCGAGTCAAATGCTTTCTCATAATCTATGAAGGCTATATATAGAGGTTCAGTATACTCAGCGCACTTTTCTATCACCTGATTGATCGTGTGAATATGGTCCATTGTTGAATAACCTTTACGGAATCCTGCTTGTTCTTTAGGTTGACTGAAATCTAAGGTTGCTGAGATTCGGTTAGCGATTACCTTGGTAAATACCTTGTAGACGACTGACAGTAAGCTGATCGGCCTATAATTTTTCAAGTCCTTCATGTCGCCTTTCTTATGGATTAGGACGATGTTCGCGTTCTTCCAAGATTCCGGTACCATTGCGGTCATTAGGCATTGCGTATACAGGTTTGCCCGATTTTCAAGTATAATTTCTTCGCCATCCTTCAAGAGGTCTGCTGTTATCTGATCCTCACCAGGTGCTTTGCCCCCTTTCATTTCTTTCAAAGCCTTCCTTACTTCTTCGGTCGTTACTGGTGGGATGTCTATCTCCTCTGAACTACTGTCATACAGAACATACATACTGTCTGAACTACAGAATCATACACACACCACTTTTAAGATAAACTTCGCTCAGATAAGCTACATAATTAGGAATGAATGGAATGGCCATGCCACCCACTAGCTCACTTCTCGCAACAGGACCTATGACGTTATACCAGACAGCTGTGCGATTGGCGGAGGGCGGCAAAAGCAAACGCAAATAAGGCGGAGCTTATAGCACGCTGAACGAGCTATTTGCGCCTAAATTAAGGGCAGATTCTTTTTGAAGCAGTAAGAATCGCGGGACAAATGGTGGAAGTTACGAAAGAACACGTACACATCGAAGTACCGATGCGCACTGCTGTTGGTAGTCCGCGCCCTATGCTTGGTTTAGCTGGGAAGGATTGCGGGGCTCTGGTGTTGTCTCAGATGACACTGGCCGATTGACGCAAGCGACGGTGCCTTAGGTCACAATATTTGTCGAGCGAGCACTATGTTTCTCGAAGCGAGTATTTTCTGTCTGAACAAAAACAAGCCAGGTTTAATAGGGTCAAAAACAAACCAAAGGCAGTAAACGGCTTGCCACGGTATGGTGGCGCCATCTAGCTCGACTAACAGTAATCGAGGGTCCGTAATCGGCTGCAGAGCTGCTGTGAGTCCCTGGGATGTCATGACAGACACAAAAACGCGTGTTTTAGCGGGAAAAACAAAATGTTAAGTAAATTGAATTATTTTAAATGCAGAGCATTTCAGTAACTCACGATGTCACCCGCGTTGTCCCGTCGTAGTCCGCACCGACGTTGTCCGCACCCCTCCCCCTACACCATATAAAAGAAAATACTATCCGGCGCCAAGTTTCGATCCCTCGACAATGCGGGCGGAACGCAATGTACATGGTTATCTACCCACTGCGCCACAGAGCCGACACAGAATGGGACGCTATGAATTCGCCTTACCGTAAAAACCCACGTATAATACGAGGTTTTTTCCAAATTTTACTATGTAAAATTTGTGCCTCGTATTATATATGGATCCCAAAGTTTTCAGCCGAAAATTTGAACTTTCGGTTTCGGTTTCAGCGGGGGGTGAGCCATTTTGCGGTGGCGTTAGCTGGCTGCTGTTTCTCCATGTTATCTCAGCCGGCGCCATTTTGATTGTTTTGACCACGCGAAGGATCGGCACGTTCACCGCAAGTCTATCACGATTTCGGGTGCAGGAAGGCAGTATTCGGCTGCAATTAAAAGAAAAGTTATTTTATGGTCCGAGACCATCAGGAATTGCGCCGCACGACGGCAGTTCGGCGTCACCGAAGGCGGCATTCGCGGGTGGAGAAAGCAACTGGTGCTTGACTGGATAAAATCTGTGTTGGGTCGGCGGCCTGGAGCACTGTTGGGGGTTCCCGTCAGTGCTCGTGTTGGACGCCTTTCGCTACCACCTGGCTGATTCCGTGAAGAAGTTGTTGCGCGAACCCCGCACCGAACTCATTGTCATTCCAGGAGGAATGACATCGCAGCTGTAACCGCTAGACGTTTGCATCAACAAGCCTTTCAAAGACTGCATCAGGTCCTGCTACCAAGAGTGGATGAGGTCAGGAGACCCGTAAGTGACAGCTACCGGATGGCTGACGCGGGCTTCTCCAGCGGTGCTTTGTGGCTGGATCGCGGATGCGTGGGCCAGCATCCCAGAGGAGCTCGTCAGTCTTAAGAAATGCGGCATCTCGAACGCCCTTGATGGCACTGAGGACCACTTTATGTGGGAAGACATTTCCGACAAGGCGACTTCAGGAGACAGCGGCAGCGAACCTCACGATGACGGAACGGACGTCGGGAGACAGTACCAGCGAAAACTGACAATGACTGAATGGTAACTGTACGCAAATAAATGTTTTCTGTGCTCTTTACCTCGCATTATATGCGGATGAATTTTTTTTCTGAGTTTGATGTCCCAGAATTACACCTCGTATTATACGCGGGTCCGTATTATACGCGGGTTTTTACGGTATATCGTTGAGTCATTCAAATTACTGCTGACGAGCGCTCTCTCCTCAGCAGTTGCCACAAGTGCAACAACATTAACGTAACGCAAACTACTTAACGTCGTGCGCCTCCAGAAATGCTCTGCATTTGATCGTGCCCCTCGCGAGGGGGATGTTTGACGCTACCTCTTGCAAGACCGAGTGCAACCACCGAGAACAAGGTCCCACGAGCGGTGCGCGCGCCGTGGACTGGTGGCGCCATCTGTCAGCTGCGACGCGAACTACCATCAAGGCAGTCAGAAAACCGAACGCGCAAAATACAAACTGGGCTTTAACAAAAGAACGCTGTTTTTTATTTTCAGTTCCGTATCTCCCCGCCGCGGCCGTGGAGAGAAGGCGGCCGGCCGCGGCTTTCGCCACCGCGGCGCTGCGGTTGCGAGTTGCGCTAGGAAAGCGAGCGTCGTCTGCTAGCGGGGAGAGGAACGCGTTCCGCTCGGCATCTCCGGTCTTCGCCACATCTGGCTGCGCAATGCAAAAGAAATAACTGTTCGCGGACGTTTCATCATTTTGTTGCGGCTGTGGCAGTTCGAGATCTATTTCAGTGTATAAAGCATCGTTTGCACCCGCCCAAGCGCCGGGGGCACTATAAAGACGAAATATTTTGAATACAATAAACTTGAACTTTGTCTTCATGGCTTCTTTAAGGGCGAAGCAGGCAACAACAGAAGGCCGGTGCAGAGTAACCTGGCTGCTCGTTGACGGTGTCAAGAACTTATGGCATGGGTAACAATTCATAGTTGTCTCAAAAAGAGCCAGCGCTTTTTTAAGGAAGCTGTAGTGAATAACGCTATTCTCGGGGTATATGAATCTGGTTGGCCATTGGGCCGCAAGATTAAATATCGTTGGCTCCCGCAGAAACGATAGCAACAAGAGAGGCCATCAATATATAGTATCTCCCATCTTCTAGATTCAGATTGCATACAGCTGCAGCTCAAGGCTGACTTCCCAGAAGCCTGGATTGTTTCAGCGAATACAACGCCATGAGACTCGCATGCATCACGTGTGAGGATTTTATGTGCTTGGGATTATATACATCAGCGTTAAGTTGTGTGCGGCCCGCCGCTTCTTTTAGGTATCGCACAGTAAATCGGCCAATGAATGAAGAAATCAGGCAAAAATACAAAAGCTTACCCTCATCGGTTAGCCGGTAAAGCGTAACGAACACAATATTGTGAAATTACAAATTTGTAAACATTTCTAGACCAATTAAACATGTCAGCTTACACCAGAAGAAATTTCTTATATGTTAACGTTGACGTAACTGAACTACGACCAGGATCCGAATGTCAACCCATTCGGTTAGTTCCCGCATTGAATGTAAAGCTTGCTGTGCCGGATATTATATAATAACTGCTCGGGATCATTCCAACATCTTTAAGGCCGTTTACCACCTACTGAGTGCACAATTACACGCCTTCCTTGACTTTCTTTAAACACTTTTAAAGAAAAGCTTGCCGGCTATCTTGTAGCGATTTCACCATCGCTGTGAATTAGAGCTTCATTAGACCGCAGCTTCGCCGCACGCTTGACAACGCAAAGTTCCTCAACTATGGCATGCAAAAGAACAACGGTGGCCATTTTGGTGTTTATCAGTGTTGTGAGATTGCAGCTTCTACCACCTCGCCGATAACTCCGACCGGGTCAATTGTAGCAACACAGCCCAAGATGCAGCAGAAGGTCTTCTTACGAAGCACTTCTGCTGCTGAATTGCTGCTACACGCGTAATCTTTGATTCGTGTTCGGAAGTATGTTAGTCGCGCCCAGCCGCAGAGCAGGAAGGACAAGCTAAGTCCAAAAGAGTCGTCAACTTCAACTTCTCATTTCAATGTCTTTCCCCTGCATCATTTGATTCTAATAGGCGCGGTAAACAAATCCTTAAGACTAAGGGAATGTTGTTAAGCCGGGTTGCTTCGTTGGTAATGTTTGTGGAAGCGTACGACTCTAGCACTGATAATACCGTAATTACGCCATTCTAACGCGCACTTTTTTTCCGGAAAAATAGGTAGAAGAATCGCATGCGCGTTAGAATCGGATACGAAACCGAAACTGCCAAAACAACGGAAGTTTTGTCCCGCCCATCGCCATCGCCATCTCTAAATGGTGCCAAAGCTTATAGCAACGATTTTTCGGACGCGAAAGCATAGGCGCCTAAGCTTTTCTATCGGCGTTCACACAAACCGTCAAATCGTTCCACTTGCGCGCTTGATAACAGCAATGGCAGCAGCGGCTCTCACGCGTTCAAAACGAGCGGTCGGCTGAAGCGTGCGGCTCTAGAGAAGCTCGCAGGAACGGCGTGCGAGGCGTGGGCCACGATCCCATCGACCATGGTTGAACGTCCGTTATGAAGTGTGGCATCGCGAACGCGCTTGAAGGCACCGAGGACGAGATGTTGTGGTCAGCGGAGAGCGACGAGGAGTGAGATGAGTGACATTACTTCGACAAATAAATCGCCCGTTTCTCTCACATTCGTTTTTCTTGCTCACAAAGTTCCGCGCGCGTTACAATCGGAGGTGCAAGTTTTTTTCGTTTTTTTTTTGCCGGGAAAATCGGGTGCGCGTTAGAATCGGGTAATTACGGTACTTCTATTTATAATAGCGGGATCTTTGTCCTGGCGAGGAGTAATGTCCTCGCCCTTTCGGATAAGCTTGCACTAATCCTGGTCATAACGGCGCTGATAGGACCTCCTTTCTCCAGCCCCTTTGCGATTTCTCTCCTTCAGCAGCAGTCATGCGTTATTTTGTCCATACTGGTATTTCGAGCTGCGTCGACGGCTGCGTGGCCTAGCCACTCCCACCCCGGTTTCGGCCTTGGCGCATGTGCTCTCCGCAGCTAGGTCGCCGCCCGACTACGTGACTCCCCACGCGCATGCGAGGTTGACCCTGAATGAGAACAACACTGGGCCGTCTTCAGTGAGCGTTTCGCGGGAGCTGGAGGCTTTGAGCCATCGTCGGCAAGCGGGGTTCGACAACGCCCCGCATATACAACCGTTTGCTGCTTCACTCTAGAGGCTCCAGAATGCCAAGTTCGCAACGCTAGGGTCGGAGACTGAGGATAAGCGAGCCGTTCGGCTCGAAACACGCCGTAAGCAGGGCGACAATCTAAGACAAAGGCAACTTTTGGACAAATAGAACAATATTTGCAGCTAAATCTAACGTGTACCAAGTGAAGCGAAGTCTTCACCAGGATAAGCCATGCTTTCGCTTCGCATATCCAGAGATACACGAGCTAAGGTGCAGCTATTTTTGTGCTTCGTGTCACTACATATACTTTAACTATACGAAGTTATTTCAATATTGACATACTTGATGCAACCACGTACCAAGACAGAGAGCCAAGACAGAGGAACCAGTTAAACGTTCTAGTAAGTCTGCTGCATGAGCGGCAATGCGAGTTTATATTCCCCGCGCACGTAAATACGCAGATTTTGTCGTGCTTCTATTTGACGCAAAGAAAACTACCCTTACATTAAGCCTTTCAGGCTGGACATACGTTACAAGCTTGAATTGAGGCACTTTACCATATCACGCATGCCTTTAAAGTACAATCATAACGTGCAGAGCTTCAACTGGGTAGGGTACATGCACGACATGTACGACTCTCGTTATGCAAAATAGCTTTGTCAAAGGCAGGAATACTGTTATAGGTGTATCTGGCAGCGTGAAACGCGTATCACGTCGGGTTGCATTACCGTTTGAAACGTGAAGCTGTTACTTGCGCATGTAGCACCGTAGACGTGATAGATGGTTGGGACGGAGGAAGGAGGAACAGAACAGTCGTTGCGATAACCCTTTACCAACTTTCACTCGAAGATATAAACACTCATCAGCTCATAATATAAACATGTTGTTGAGCTCAGCGCTACCCAAGGATGCTCGCACGATAGCGAACACTCACCACATAACTGCAACGAAACGTGTTGCGAAGTTTTTTTCAGATTTTTGTCCTCCAGCGCCGCCGACAAGCAGCAGTGCTACCATCTTGGCATTCCAAGTGGCGCGGTCCATGCTTTTCTCGTGTTCGAGCATGTGTTTTCACCGCGACAACACGCAGACAACGCAGCAAAAACTTTTTTCATTGCTAGAAGGAGTTGCCTTTGGCGTGCGCGACATTTAAAAAAATGTGTGTGGACAATTGCACTACATCAGTTCATCATTAATCACGCAGCGTGTAGGTTAGGGACAGAGTCGCGGCTTTATAAACTGTTTGTCCCGCCACTAGTGCTCGTCGGGTGGTTCTCCCAAGTGGCTTGAAGGCGGCAGCCCCTGAGCAATCACCATCCTTCCGAGCCTGGCTCGGGATTGCACAAAATGTTGCAACTTGTGTGTAGGCCAGCGGCAGCCACTTCTGGAATGTTGTTTTTCTGTGTTTCCCTTTTGTCATGTATATTTGTCACCCGATGAGTAGTTCCATCGAGGCATGTTATGTATCTGCTTCGATGGACAAATAAACCTCTTCCTCCCACGCGTGAACTATGGTGTCTGAGTCTCGTGCCTCAGACATTATTGTAAAGGACCTTCGGTGCGGTGTACTAGTTGTTTTGTCAACTTGTGTGATCTGCACTTCCTTTCCTCTGTGGCACATTGCGTAAACCCTGTGCTCTGTCGACCCGTGTAGTAGCTAACTACAGTGGGTCCTAGCTGTAACTTGTGTTTAACAAATTCTCTTTATGTGGATTGCCTTGTTTCAATGTCGTGTAGCGGACTGTGTTTTGGACTGTGCTGAGCAGGTTGCTTGGTCTTGCACTTAGAATGAGCACACGTTCAAACGACGTGTTGGTGAACTTCCTGATGTGTGGTGGCCTATTGTATTGGGGCGAAATCGTGGTGCCGCGTAACTCTCGCCCGACCGCAACGGGCGATGTTTCCAGTGCTGTGGCGTGTGCGGTCAATCCTTATGAGTCACTTGGGAAGTGAGTTGGCAGTTCTAGGCGAAGAAGCCTTCCTGTTACGCTGGTACACGCGTTTCATAGTGGCCAGGAACAACATCCTGAGCATCACTATTGTGCCGTATTGACTTTCAATGAGTTTATGAACTCTTTCTGTGAACACGTGAACTTTTAAATGCAGAGCATTTCAGTAACTCACGATGTCACCCGCGTTGACGTCCGTAGTCGTAGTCCCACCGTCGTTGTCCGCACCCCTCCCCCTACACTATATAAAAAAGTGAATGAAAGATTTGCGGGTGGTAAACACACATTACAAAAGAAATCCTGGCCAATCCCCCAAGTGGGTATGCGCCACAAACTGCGCAGGAGGCCGCCTGGTTCTTGCTGCGGCAGGAAACTAAACATCCCCCTCGCGAGGGGCACGATCAAATGCAGAGCGTTTCTGAGGGCGCACGACGTTAAGTAGTTTGCGTTACGTTAATGTTGTTGCACTTGTTGCTGTTGGTTGTTGTATTGTAATAAATGACGAGACGTAATTACGTGGTCACGTGACATCATTTATTAGCAGGTGGGTATGATTATTGTGGCGCAGTGGGAAGAGCACCATGTACCTCGCGTTCCGCTCACAGGTAGTGAATGCGTTGTATCAGCAGCTTCTTGACGTAGTTTGAATGAGTCAAGGATATAAGGCGCGTTCGTAGACTCCCATTCTGTGCCGGCTTTGTGGCGCAGTGGGTAGAGCACCATGTACATTGCGTTCCGCCCGCAGGGTCGAGGGATCGAAACCAGGCGCCGGATAGTATTTTTTTTTATATAGTGTAAGGGGAGGTGTGCGGACTACGACTACGGACGTCAACGCGGGTGACATCGTGAGTTACTGAAATGCTCTGCATTTAAAATGCAGGTCACAGGAAAACTTCAACATAAATGTATGGTCTCTGTGGCCGCAACGGGAGGTACGCGGCGCTCTTCCCACTGCGCTACAAAACCGAGACAGGAGCAAGTGCACCAAACGCGCCTTATTGTCATTGACTTGTTCAAACTACGTCAAGAAGCTACTGATACAACAAAGGCACGGGAAGCTAAACGTCAATAGAAACGACGAACTGAAAACTTTAGAGGAGGATGTTAACGTCTCTTGCTAGGGGGGATATCCCGCGTCCGTGCCCCGTCCGCAGCGCCTCTGATGATGATTGTGGCAGGATGCCCCTAGGGACTGGCCAACCAAAGAATCCATCAAGAGATAGCTTCGCGTTCAACCACCGTCGTCATCTTCCCGTAAGGGAACCGCTGAAGACGAAGAAGGAGAAGACAAAGCCGCGAAGAGGAGGGCGTGTACGTTGCTCTCGCCCCGTCCGCAGCGCTTCTGATGATGATTTTGGCAGGATGCCCCTAGTGATTGGCCAACCAAAGAATCCATCACGAGATAGCTTCGCGTTCAACCACCGTCGTCATCTTCACGTAGGGGAACCGCTGAAGAAGAAGGAGAGAAGACAAAGCTGCGAAGACGAGGGCGTGTACGTTGCTCACAGCCGGCGCACCAATGTCAAAACCTTTACCTCACCAAAGCTGACGGAGATACCGATTCTACCACAGAACGACAACATCGACAAGAACATGATGGACGAGTTTCGGTGCCTCGTGCACTATCACCTACTCACCGTAACACAACCGGACTTGCTTGCCTTTGCCACCGGTGTGGACCCGAACGTGGAATTCCCTCTGGCTCTACTAAACACCAGATCACTCAACATAACGGGAACACGCCAGCTGCGCGATAAGCGTGCATTCGCGTTCTCCTCTCTCATCTTTTTTTTTTAATTTGTAGTTTTTGCCGCGCGGCATATGAGAGGCGGTTTAAAGATTGGAGGAGGGAAGAAAGTGGAAGGAAAGAAAAGAGAAGGAAATACGGCGAGAGGGTCTGCCAAGAGCACAGATGGTCACGAAACTGACAGGTTTTCAAGTCTACAGGTATGCATGCAGTCCAGTGGCGTGCAGTATTTATCGTCCTGCACCCAGCGGTTGTAGTCATCCGGTTTATCCCACCGGAGACCAACCTTTCTGAGCGCATCGTCTCGAGCTGTCCTTGTTCCGCGCACGTCCACAAAAGAAGCTCTCTCATCTCCTCCTCTCTACTCCATCTGCTCTATATAATAAACCCAGTCCGCGCGCCGCTTCCTCAGTTGCTGCTTCGGTTGAGACACGCTGCACCGTCCGATGAGCTGAATGGACGCCAACAATTCTGCTTTGCATCACCACATAGTTCCCTTCGAGGAGATGGTGTAATTTTTAGATGCAAAGCATCTCTTGCTCGGGGCTATGTCCGGCGTCCGTTCGTTGTCCGCACTTCTCCCCCTACACTATAAAAAAAAGAAATAGTTAGCGGCGCCCGGTTTCGATCCCACGACTCCGGCCGCAACGGGAGGTACGCTGCGCTCTTCCCATTGCGCTACAAAACTTTTGTTTTCTTTAATACATGGTAATTTTAGAAAGAAGTCACCCAAGACAATTGACACCCAATATAAACACTAACAAACAGCAAAGGGTAAGCACGTCAGTCTAACAAAGGTCGGCACCAATTAAAAACTCAGGCAAGCAAACGCATGCATCCAAAAGATGCAGCCATTCTGCTGGATCACTCTGCGCAACAGAAACGCTTCGTATCAACGCCGCCTGTTCCCGAAAAATTGCCCACTTGGTTCGGCCTTGGGGTTCAGCATGCCGATACAGTCATGCGGCACTTCCACAGCTAAACTATTCTAGCAGCCCAAAAACGTCATATGGAACCCGATTAACTCTTCAAAGGCAAGAAGGCGAATGGTCCGAGAGAGAACCGTGCTACGCGACCGTGCCTTATGTCCTGGATCATTCAAACCGCGTAAGAAGCTACTGATACAACGAGGCATGCCAGCTGAAACGTCAATACAAACGGTCGACTAAAAAACTTTAGAGGAGGATGTTAGCGTCTCTTGCTCGGGGGGATGTCCCGCGTCCATGCTCCGTCCGCAGCGCCTCTAGTGATGATTGTGGCAGGATGACCCTAGGGACTGGCCATCAAAGACTCCATCACGAGATAGCTTCGCGTTCAACCACCATCGTTATCTTCCCGTAGGGAAACCGCTGAAGACGTAGAAGGAAGAAGACGACAAAGCTGTGAAGAGAAGGGCGTGTACGTTGCTCTCCGCCCCGTCCGCAGCGCTTCTGATGATGATTTTGGCAGGATGCCTTAGGGATTGGCCAACCAAAGATGCATCACCGAGATAGCTTCGCGTTCAACCACCGTCGTCATCTTCCCGTAGGGGAACCGCTTAAGAGGAAGAAGGAGGAGAAAGGCAAAGCTGTGAAGGACGAGGGCGTGTACGTTGCGCTCAGCCGGTGCACCAACGTCAACACCTTTACCTCACCAACGCTGACGGCGACTACAGATTCTACACAGAGACGACAACATCGACAAGTACATGATGGACGAGTTTTCGGCGCCTCGAGCACCACCACCCTACTCACCGTAACACAACCGTACTTGCGTGCCTTTGCCACTGGTGTGGACCCGGAGTGGAATTACCTCTGGCGCTACTAAACACCAGATCACTCAACATAACGGCAACACGCCAGCTGCGCGATAAGCGCGCATTCGCGTCTCTTTCTCATCTGCTCCTCTTAGTCCATCTGCTCTATATAATAAACCCGGTCGGCGCGCCGCTTCCTCAGGTTGCTGCTTCGGTTGAGACACGCGGCACTTTCCGATCAGCTGAATGGACGCCAACAATTCTGCTTTGCATCACCACATAGTTCCGTTCGGGGAGATGGAGTAATTTTGTTACTATTTTATTCATCAAATGTTTATTTAGTTATCAAACAAAACATTAGGCTAGTCTAATTCTAGTATAGCGGTGGTGTCATATTTATGCTGTGGCATGATTATGTAGTGGGACAGATGAAGAGGAATGTTCTATATGGATAGCTTAGGTCGGAAACCCATTATTGTATTTGGAAGGGGTTGTTTCTGCTGAAACGTCTTGACCAAAGTGTTGTGTATAATTTGTTGCATGAGGTTTCCTAGGCAGGAGGTGAGGGAGGTCGGTGGAAGATGCCTAAATGTGAGTGGCTTTCCTGGTTTGATGATAAATGTGATTTTTGAGTGTTTCCAGTATTGAGGTAAAGTGCATTGACCCCTATGGTGACTAAAGTTCGGTATAGGTATAACAGAGTCACCATCGAGATTCCTTAGCATCCTATTGGTAACTTGGTCTACCATCTTCGCAGAGTTCGGTCCAACTTTAAGGACAGCTTCCCTAACCTCTACCTTGGAAACCTCTTTAGCTAATTCAGGGTTTTCTGGACCAGCGTAGGGTGGAAGTGTATCATGGGTGCCTTTAGGTAAGCACGTGTCTATCATTTCGTTGAGTGTTGCATCAGAACCTGGTTATTTTGAATGTGGGAGTAAGCCTGTGTTTCAGCTCCACTTTGGAGTGGTTGGGATTTCTTAGATGCTTCAGTAAATGCTCTTCGCGCTTCATACTCAGGTTACCCTGTACCTGGTGGCCAATTATGTCCCATTGACCTTGTGCAAGGTTTGCTGCATGTTCGTTTATGTGCATTTCCAATGTGGTGAGTTTGAACTTATGTTTACGATAGTGTTTATTGCCTCTACACTGCTTACGCAAGCGCTTCTGTGCCACCCATAAATGTAGCAGATGTGAGTCTGTAGCGGGTTCTCGGGAGGTCACAAAGTCTTTTTTCCCCCGGACCCTCCCGAGAACAGCCTACCATTGTCCCTGAAGAAGAAAGTGTATGACAGCTGCATCTTACCGGTACTCACCTACGGGGCAGAAACTTGGAGGCTCACTAAGAGGGTTCAACGTAAATTGAGGACGACTATCGACTATAGGGAGGTGAAGGAGCTAAGAGAATCACGATACCTCCTGGCATTGCAAGGGATAACTGAATTTCCAGGCTAAGGATGACACCTATTAGGATTGCTTGTCCCGCCGAGTGGGATGGGTGTAGGACGTTGGAGCACCGTTTGCATGCGGTCACCACCCACTGGACGCAATTTGTGGGCTGGCTTCTTTCGCTCAATTTGTAATACAGCAAAAGAGATGAGCCGTTATCAGATACTAGATCGCGGGTTTTTGGGGCCTGTAGTACCTTGACAAATGCGTAGAGGGGACTTCAGCAGGTGCGGCAAGGGGAAGCATTTGTAAATTCAGTGCAGCCGTTGTTCAATTGCGCTCGATCATAGTAAGAGCAGAAAAATCACGAAGCAACTTATTGGAATCGAAAGTTTTTGGCCTACCTGCTTACCTTTACACTAAAAAATTACACATCATGCTCATATTACCTTTACAACACGAGCACAAACCTACCACTACAGTATTTTAAATTTCTGCAGATTTAAATTTCTGTAGATCAAATTTCTGCAGGTTTAAAATTCTGCAGATACGAGTTAGATGCAAGCTGGAAATTTTTTCTTTCTTCGTACAGCTAAGCCATTCTGGGGCATATTCACTAAAAAGTTCCTTAAAACAATAAAATCGTCAGCTGGAAAAAAAAACCATATGCATTATTCGCCTGATCCCATTTGCATTGCTCGCATGCCGCTGCCAACAGGATCTGCTGCTTCCGAACCCTGGCGGCCATGTGGACGAGGTACTTCTGAACCCGCGCGTGTCCTTAGATCACGAGAAAGCATCTGTCGTGCTCAATCCGGCATCTCTGCTACCCCCACTATTTGAGGAATCGTTGCCGGATGCCGTAAGGTTCGGTGGACTTGGACAGATGTTGTCCCACGAGCTGGTGCACGCTGTGCTCTCAGCACTTACTACGAGCAACAGTTCCCGTCTGGCTGGCATTTTATCCCGGAACGGGGACGCGTAAGTGTGCCTCGCAAGTGGAATTGATCGTATTGCACCAGAAGTCTCAGCACGAATCGCACTAAAGAGTGTTTGTCGCTAAACAGTACTTGCAACACCTATTCAAGAAAAAATAAACCAAAACAGCCAGTAATCTCAGAATCAAGTTAGTGCATTACAATGTTACGCTAAAGTGAATGGTCATTTACTGGATATAATAAGTCGGGAATCTAAGCTCAACAAGTTTGGGTTCTCACGTGAAGATTTAAGGACATTTTTAGCAAAAGTACTCATGATATTGTCGTAATACCGTGTACACTAATGTTTAAACAGGCCGAAGTAAAAAAAATACTAAAAGCGTAATGTTCCTCTCCTAGCTCTGCTTTTGATTTTGCGGCTGATAAGGACGGACGAAGCAAGAAGCGTTATCCAGAATGGCAAAACCACAAAGGCGGTGGGGTAGCTTAAGGTACAGTCGGGATCAATATGAAGGTTATCGCGGGAGCACCGACCGACCGCGACGACAGCGCTTCAGCGCGACACTTTTTAGCATCAGCCACAACGAGATTACGCTAGGTTTGCTTCTCCCATGGCTGTTCCAGGCAGTGCGCGCACTGCCTTCAAAATGATAAAGGCCACGTCGTTTCTTTTTTTCTTTATCCTTTTCTCTTATCATCGACATACTTCACACTGATACGCAACCTTCTCAGGGTAACTATGCCGGTATGCCGGGGCATTGTTGTGTAAAAAAATTGTAATTTGCTTCCGCAATGCGGCAATCCCGAGGTATCTTCGGTTTTATCAGGTTGCCGAGGAACGAAACGCGGATACGCCATCTGAAAAGAAATGAAGAAAAAGAATGCGGCAGTCGTCCTTTGCAGAAGGTGGTGAGCGAATTTTATCCAACAGCCAAGGGGTGAGGGAGGGCAGCATAATCTCATCTTTGCGAATGAATAAAAGTGCCACAGAACGGCGCTCTGGTCTTGCTTGCTCGGTGCTCTCGCGATAACCTTCAAATTGAGCCTGACTGCACGCCGCTCTTGCATGTCAGACTTTAAAATGCTACATTATGGTCTGAAAATTTCACAAAACTAAAATTTGAAGCATAGCTTACGACATTCAAACACAATGTTTGGCAAGCTTGTGTGCATGCTAATGAATATTTCAGGGCGAGCAACCTGCGATAAAACATGTGAAGTGGGACACGCGCTTCACGTAGCTGTACAGATTGCGCGTTCAAAAGGCGCCCCACAAATCAGCGCTTGGGAGGGCTCCTGTCCTACCCAATTATAGAGGATACCTTATTAACCTTACAAGTTTATCAAAACATTAGATTTATCGCATCTTTCTGGCAATAGACATTCGCGTGAGAAGCAAACATGAGCGTCACATTTTTATGTGCAGCACCGGGTGACTACTGCTTAGCGTTCCTCCATCAATGTGGAGAAGCGTACCTCGCAAGGCCTGTCTTAAGGGTGAAATACCAACCATGACAATAACGGTGTTGCAATATTTGTGATACCCTTCCCAACAAATGTGCGCACAAGTTCTTTTCGTTCTCATCAGAAGAATTTGGTATTCCTTGGCGTGAACCTATACAAACGTATCGCCCTTTATAAGTTGGTTTGGCAATTTTATAACTCCGAGAAGCAGGATGGCTTGTCACCCTTCAAACACAAAAACCACTCGGTCGCTGTGAGGTTTATTGCGATAAACTAAACCTATTTAAACTCATTCGTGACAGCAGGGGATACGAGAAGCATTTAGCGTGCTTTGCACAGTTCTAAGCCCGTTACGACGCGGGCTTGCTACTATCACGGAGGACCCTGTTGGACGCCTAACGCATTTGTGAGCTCGCTTCGGCGCGAGCGCTATGAGATGCTTTTTTACGACACCGTGATGCGACGGCGTACTGACAGGCCCCAGTGTCCGGACACTTGCGGCTACCGGGCATGGAGAGAGTGGGCGACAGGGAGCTCTTCCTCCTTGCCTACGGCCTTACCTTTTGCACGGACGAAGAAAATTAAACATCAAGGGCACCAGAAGAATTTGAATACACGCCTCCTCCAGAGCAACTCTGCAACTCGCCGCTGATGTAATTGGAGCAGTTCTACAGCGCATTCAGTTGCAGAAATGAGGACCGAATGAACCAGGCGCTTAAATGCTACTTCTGGTAAAGGGGCACGGGGGCAAGCGGAGGCAACGAACGGCTGTACGACAGGGCAATACTCGTAATAGAAGTCTGCAGAGTTTTAGAAATTGATTTTCAACGGAATTTTTGTAAGAGTTGTAGGCTGTAAGTGTATTCTAGTGTAAGTAACTTGCTCCAACGTTGGGAGCTACGTCTGAACTTCGGGGCTTTACAATTACAAGTGATTGTATCATTATGCGAGCTAGGAGGCTTTTCAAATCAGGAGTGTCAGGATAAGAGTGGCGGAGGAATTCTTTTAAAAGTGCGAATATCACATTTCCTGTCTTCATTACATACAGACATCCCATGTGTTTTGCACACAGGCCACCGTACGCTTTTTATCGAATACGTAACATGGGACATAAAAGTGGCCAAATATTTGCAGGTACCGCTCGACATGAAAGCTCTGGCTGCAGATTTGTGCAAACTGCTGTGCGCCAAATATTCTCGATTTTTTTCACGCTTTATTTTTTTTTGAAATAATTTATATGAACTTTACGTATGTGAAAATAGGTATTATCCACACAAAAGGCCATTTGAACATACCGGGAAAAACAGGGCTGCTAATCAATCCAGGCGCACGTAAAATATCAGAAAAAACAGAAACGCCCAGCCATAGTTATTGGGTACAAACTTGTGGCACAGAGCTTCATAGTGTGTTTTTATTTGTTCAGTGAGGCAAGGTTTTCAATACCGGAGCTTGACTACATTGCGACGTAGGTTTTTTAAATGGAATGATCGCCTTTTAAAATACTGCGCTTTTTGGCCGCCTGATGCCTTAATGTTACTGCGAACACGCTACATTCACTACTAAAGAGATAAATGCATACTTTAATCACAGCAGATTTCACAACCAATTATCAACTTTGTAACTGCCCAACAAACACAATCAAAGTCTTTAGAAATGATTGGCGAGTGGCATTACAAAACCCAGCTCAAGTAGACACGAGAGTGCACTGCAAGTGCTGACATTTTAATACGCGAGGCCTGTGAAACGTAAAATTCGAAAAAGTGTGCGTCTAAGTCCATGTTTAAGGAGATTTTCCCTAGTCGTGACATTATTTATCCTGCTGCAAGTGGCGTTTCGTGTTAGGAATTTGTTGTTGCAGGCATCACATATATAAAATATATATATATATATATATATATATATATATATATATATATTGCCGTAATGTGCCGGGTCATGCTCTTTGAATTCATTCTCCTGTTACAATATTCATCTCTCAAAAATGAATGACTCTTGGAGTAGTTTTATTAGCATAAACCGTACGTTGAGGTAATCTCTGTTAAACCTGCCGGCCTATACGTATTAGTGAGCTACAAGAATCTGCAGACACACAGACGATGTCGCCTAATGCTGCAGAAAAGTAGTGCTGGTAATGTAATTCTTCATAATAAATGTGGGTGATAGGGACGAGAAGGTATGCAAATTTATTTAGATACATTCACAATTGACTTATGGTCATTCTTAACGACATAGCGAATCTTCAATCTAGTGGGACTGTGAAATAGTGGTGCCTTGCACCTGGTACAATTAAACAGGAGACAAATTATGAAGCATTGTAGACTTCGAAGCTGTGGAGAGTCGGAGACACACTGTGCACTTCACGCGGCCTTGCTGTGGTACGCCTTTGACCAACACCACCACGCCAGTGGTGCGCTCTTGCGTTTGCGTCTCAGATCGGTCGCCGCACTGGCCAAGCGCCAAGGGTGCAGATGTCGCAAGCGGAAGAATTTAGGTATAATTAGAAGGAACCCAGTTTTCGAGCATAAAGCAACTTTTTCTAATATTTCTTGCTATGACGCATCATCAAGCTACGACTTCACGTTATGCTGCCGTAGCCCACCGTGACCTGTTGTAGAGCATCAAAGCCTAATACCAGTTGTGAAAAAACGGCTTGGTTTTGGATACCAGCACAAAGACAGTGACGAACTCATTCCGCTATAGGTAGCGATGCCGTATGGCCCCGTGTGTGTTAAAAACGACCTTTTCTCTTTGAGGACTTTCCCAATGAATTCAATTCAATTCAATTTAGTTGAGTTTATTTATTTGCATCCTCAAAACGCGGTAGGCCCGACCGAAAAGTGAACTACTCCCCTGAAAATAATCCTCGGCTCCCGAGTACATGGCATACGCCGCCGGCAAACAGTACTTCTTAGTACAGAGGAATAAAATATAAAAATACAAAAAAGCCTGCCACTTCCGATACTTCTTCGACTATATGAAAATCCATCTGCTGTGGCTTGGCCACTGTTTCTAGTCATACATCAGAATATGTTACTCAATTTATATATGCTACAGTGTAGAAATCAGGGCGGCGATCCGAACACACTACACGAAAACTATCAATATAAATTGAACAAAGATAATGCAATAGATGAATACAACACCGGAAATATGTATGTGAATCAGAATTATACAGTGATATACATAAGGTCTTAATGCAGCATGTTCTCACTGCATTATACATCGTTAGGTTAACCTACACAACATCATATATATGTTCGCAAGTTGTTTGCAGCGTGATACCAGGAGCAGCAAAATATATAATGGACGTACATGAAAAACAGAAAAGGAGAAATAGGCTGGAACAGCACTTGCAATGCAATGACTGCCAAATAACACAAACATTGCGGCTTTCTATATCTATATTTCTATATAGATATAGATATAGATATATCAAAATATCTATATCTATATTTCTATATATCTAATACATAAATACAACACCAAAAATATGTATGTGAATCAGAATTATACAGTGATATACATAAGGGCTTAAAGCAGCATGTTCTCACAGCATTATACATCGTTAGGTTAATCTACACAACATCATATGTATGTTCGCAAGTTGTTTGCAGCATGATACCAGCAGCAGTAAAATATTTTATGGACGTAATGAAATACAGAAAAGAAAAAATAGGCTGGAACAGTGCTTGCAATAAGAATGACTGCCTAATAACACCAAAATTACTGCTTTCTCTATCTATATTTCTACGTATTTCTACATTTATACATATATTTATACATAAGCACTTGATTTCGCAGCCGAACAGCAAGGATTCCCGTGTGCACGAGATTTCGGCGCACGTTAAAGATCCCCAGGTAGTCAAAATATTCCGGAGCCCTCCACTACGCTGCGCCTCATCACCTGCATTACGTCGGCGCGTTAAACTCAACAATCAATCAATCAATCTACATTATTACGATTTAATGGTCATTTTGCCAGTAAATCTGTTTAGCCAGAATGACCATGAGAGCCTTTAATCATTCGGTTACCAGTTTTTAATTGAAAGATTGAACAAATGTTCGCGCGAATTTCTCATCAGGTCCCAAGCTGAGATTTTGACTGGAATCTTAAAGTGAAGATTCTGCGTTTTTATTTACCGGAACCCTCATTCAGTCCAAGGCAAAAATTATGGTGCATGTGAGAATTTCAAGGGCTTTCATCACAGCCTTTCAGTTCTTCGTTGTCGGTGACTTCGAAACGTATCGCCATCTTACTTCCCTGCACAAGGAGAGAGAAGGAAGAACAACATTACGGGAAACAAGGCTTCTCTTGTTCATGTAGTATTGTGTTCATTTTTTCTCTCTCGAATGAAACTTTGAACACGCTTGTCAGCTACAGGGAAAGAACTTGTAGCAACAAGTCCCTTAAAGGAGCTTTTAAAACTGACCAGCCCTTTCTTGCTAAAGAATACACTAAGGGAAATACACTAAAACCAATTATGGATCGATAAATTGCAAAACGCAAACCAGCAAATGGGTTTTAGGCATGAAAACAACAAAAATATAGTTACATTGCGGAAAAAGATAGTCTGTTTAAATTTTCTATGCCAAGCTGAAAGAACGCAGGCCGCGAAAAATTATCCATTCAAGATACGGGAAAGCTTGAGAAAGCACGTTTTTTCCTACTGTCATCTAATGTTTTTATAACGTTTAAAGGTAAAGCTTGTTGTTTGAATTCTTTGAGCATCAGTAAGCTTTGGTTTCGCCCAGTAAATTTCGACAAAGGGTGTTGATTTACATGGAGCAGCAGGCAAACGTGCCGCAAATGCTTAAGGGTGAACTGTTTCCCGAGTTAACAACCAATCGTCTTCGTTTCGTTCTTGACTTCTGGCAGAACATCCTTGCTCGCCTTAGTTCTCGTTTAGTAGTTGCACCGCGTTGCATGACTTCCGGCAGAAGAAGGAACATTGTTGTGCTTGCGAAAGAGATCCGGCACGTATTGATTTATACTTGCTTCGATGAAGCACGTGGGGGATAGTCGTGTATGTTCAACTGAAATATGTGGCAGGCGCGACAGGTCTAGTCTTTTAAACAACGTCTGTCGTTCACGAAACGCTGCCAAGTAGCCATCATGCGGTTGGAGGAGTTTTTTGCAGAGGCCCAGCCGGTGGTACAGGGAACAAAAGTGCTTTATTAAACTTTACTTAAGCGCGGGGCCTGTGGAAGTGAATATTTTTTTATGTGCAGCGCAAAATGGCGGTACCAAGAACTGTAAATCAATATTAACAAACGGTGTAGATGCAGAGATAACAATGTATGTCCGACGCAATTCGTTTTGTATGCTGTGAGCCGGTAAGCTACCCTTATTTAAATATATCCGTATTTGCAAGACAAAGTCCTAATACAATTGCTTGTGCAGTGGCTAGGTGATATACCAGGGCCAAGTGTCGTTTTATAGAAGTATTAACATTTCAAAATTATGAGGGTGCATAATAAGCATGTTAATTTTGCATGTTGTATGGGAATAAAATTGCGTGTTCGGGCTTCATTAAAATTTTGCGAGTAAAAGGAAGCAAAGGCACAACAAAAAACTGCCGGGTAAATTTTTTTGCGGATGGAAGTTGGTTATACTTACTAAAACTTCACGAAATTTTACATGCTTCTGCCTAATTTACGAGAGACACACGTAGGTTTATTGAAGTCCTGCTTATGTTTATTTTTAGGAAGAACAATTTGGGAACCGCGAACATTGTGACGCTGCGCCCGCTGACCGCCTATTTGTCTCTCTGGGCTACCCCATTTTTCACTTTCCTAGGCATCTACGACTACGCCACTTGCCATCGATTTGCTGAGCCAGAGTTATGCGATCTTCACCTTGGCAGCAGTAAAATGCCGCAACTTGCGGTACACCTAAAATCACAACACATGTCAGTCAGGAAAATCCCAACTGCCTGTTCTGTTACCAACGCAGTCTGCACAGCCAGCAGGAGATACGTTGCCGCCGAACATCACTTTGCCTGTCACTGCCTGCCTGTGGTCGCATATTAATTTGAGGCCTATATTTCTGCCTCAAACCGATTCCGCTGTCTAGACCACATTTCCGGCGACCGATGGTTGCTAAATGTTTGCAATGTATCTGAGAGCCATCGAGAGCACGGGCTTATGCGGCCTGTCAGCAGGCGCCATTACAAAGGTTTTTCTAGAAAGCCCAGGTGAGCGCCTCCTTAATCGTCCGCTTGAGCACCCGGTGGGTTTGCCTTCAAACGCCACCACAGCACAAGAGCTGGTCGATTCCTTGCCTGCATATGTTTGGCGCTTACGTGGTACTGTTATGCTGTGCATGTTTGTTACAAAGACAATCAAAGAGGAAAAAATTCGAAAGAGCTCTACGGTAGTTGTCGGTGATATGAGGATAGCATTTGTTATCTGGGAGATATGTGTGTTCACGAACCTACTTTCAAAAGTTCACCCATTGCACTTCTTAGTCTCCTGTACCTTGTAGATATCTTTCTTCCTGGTAGTTATTCCCCCAACCCGCGCACTGTTATAAAGTACTTAATCAAGAGGTGGGAAATTACGTGCTTGTGGACTACCCCAAAAGCCTTTAAAAATGTGTTTAGATCAATATAGTTTGGCATATACTGAAAAAATTTCACCTGCAGAAAATATCCTAATTATTGTAATCCCAATAAAAATGAAAAAAAGTGTATGCACCCGGTGTATTTGGCAGTGACAAACCGATACAAACTCTAAACAAGAAATGGCGTTTTGATAGCGTTGAAATACTTCAGGATCCAAGCTCAGCCTCCGACAATGCCTTCTGGCTCATAATACCGGCGATGAAACCGTTCCCATTCCAGCTAAGAGGATGTCTATATTTTGCGGGACAGGTCATGCCAAGACAAGTTTTGATGTTTCATTTGACAAAATGTTGAATTGGCAGGAAAATGCTTATAATTTTACTTAAGAGTTCGTGCGCCAATCTATTTGCATGGGTGATCGTAATCCGTAATATAAATACAAAGTTAACCGTTAAATTGCTTTATTTGTAGGTAATGTAGCTTTTATTAAAATGCCGAGTGATCAGGCCGAAATACATTGTAGCGATCAAGCTCCTCAACTAAGGTAATGCAATGCCAAATCAGGATCGTGTTGTCTAAAATATTTGTTCGAAACTATACATTTGGGCGAGAAAAGCTGAGCTCAGAAGATCTCATTTAATATCATAAGATTTATTTCATTTTAATTTTTGGTGCCTCCACATGCCATTATATTCCCCTTTTTTATATATTCATTGCAGCGGCCACTAGCAAAAACGTGTTGGTGACGATAACTCTTTTTTGTATGCAGCGGCCATTGCAGCGGTAAACATTGCATTTGTATGCAGCGGTAGTCGTGGCAGCGGCCACCAAATACAACGTGCTGGCGACGATAATCGTAAATTGTAATAGTAGATGCTTATTTTCTACGCCAGTCCTATGCTCTAGTGACGTTGTGGTGCAGGGGAGTTTCGGCAGACGGAAGGTAGGTATAGGCATGCATAATTGTTCGCCTGCATTATATTCTCTGAAAAGAGTAGTGTGGAAGCACGACAAGACCTGCAGATTGCACACAGTTGGGTATAACGAATCGCACATCCTGTCACCTTACAGCGGGAGAACTACCACGCACCAAATATATTCCTTATTATGGGATGCATGAGTACGTTATTTCCGAAATGTATGTCACGCGCTCGAACGCAGTGTGAAGTGCAGTACGGGCACTATAGCACAGCTCTGCATGGCGCTGCCGAAGATGGAGGGTCGACACCAGACAGATATCGCAGCTTAGAGAATCACAAGAGCATTTTTTGTGCCTGTACTCTTAGAGCAGTTAGACCGCACAAGCTGTACAGGCGCAACCCGCACAGCCACCTGTGTCCCACTGTAAAGAGGACGGGGGAAGAAGAATGTTTCTGCGTGGCATAAAAAAAAAGTATACTTTGTAGCTGCCTGACAGAGCACCAGGGCTCATGCGTACACCTGCGATGCTGCAGGCGAGGAATGCGCCTGTTGCAAAGACAAGAGCATGGTGTTGGCATAGTCGGGAAGCTTTTAGGCTGCCTACTGGCCTCTTTGTGAGAATTGAGGAAACGGTGCTTGGACGCCTAACCAAATTTCGACCGATAGAAAGTGTCCCACCAACACGATAGAAGATAGAATGCGACATGAACCGGCTACCAAACACAATCTATGGGCACACAATCTAACACAACGTAAAACTTGTTTCATAAACCAATTCGCACTTACCCCGTTCGTCAGGTAGAAAGCAGCGTAACCACTGATCCTAACCTCCACAGTGTACGTTCCCGGCTCCAACTGGCAATGATGCGGTGCTTCGTGTTTTGGCGGTCCAACTATCAGTTTGCACAAACTGAACTCGCTACATTCAAAAGGGTGAAAAAAAGAGAGTCGCTAAAAATGCATTTTTGGTGCCTGAGTGAACTTAAAACGTATCAGTCACACAGTCTATAAAATTTTCTGCAAGAGTACGTTTCAGAAACACAGTAAGGATTAAAACGTATCAGTCACACAGTCTATAAAATTTTCTGCAAGAGTACGTTTCAGAGACACAGTAAAGATGCATATAATACAAATCATAGAGAACACTCGTAATTACCAGCAGCATAGCAATGCTTATCAACTTGTTACATAAGTATTCAAAATATGGTAACTCTTTTGCTGAATAAAATATACTCGAACTAAAATCCCTGTTGCAGCAATACTACCGAGACAGAGAGAGAGAGATTCAAAGCTCTTGATGTGATAAGGAATCCGAGAGCTTAGCCGGGGTCTGAACACGAACTTACTGCTCCGCGGGGGAAAAAGAAAAGGGGTAAATACAAGGCTTTAAAGATAACAGGGTAGAAGACGACTCAAGAAGTGATAGTTAAGTGCTCTGAAGGCGAAATTGGGGTTGTACCTATTAACAACTGATTCACTCACCCGTCATATTTGGGTCTCTTTCTTTGCATTTATAACATTTTCTTTTGGGCAGGAATAACTTCGGCCGGTTTGTTATGTGATACAACTCGTCAGCGTGTTTTCTTGCTTTCATTTGTCGGCCTTTTTGTGGAACTTACGTGAGAACGCCGACTGGAACACGCCGCAGCTTCCTTTGAATCAGGGTTCTGCGTGGCTTTCGTTCACCTGTTCTGCCCACGTGTGATTACGTTCAGGCACCTCGAGACAAGCCTTATTCTGCGATCTTTGCGCTTTCAACTCACAGTACTGTGACTTTCGGTAAGCGGGCACACTGCCTCTAAAGCTCAAGATTCCTCTCCTGCCACGAAGAAACAAGAATTTAAAGCTTTTGTTTTACCGTGCGAACGTGCGGAGATAGCACAGTTGGTGGACACTGGGCCACATCTGCATCAAATCACTCACCTGTCTCTCGAGAAAGGGCAAAGTTTTAGGCAAGCTATACGCTGGCCTGATCATCTTTAAGGTGGTGGGCCCTGAAAGGCTCAATGAAGAGTGAACTTTTCGTCGGTATACGCCGCTGTTGCTTGGCGTCGACAAGATGTACATCCAGTAAACTAAAAAAGCACTCGCACAATAAACGCGCTGCTATGCCACCTTGGCGTCGACATCGGAATGAAGACGCAGCAAAAAAAATTTATGGGGCGCGAAATCTAAAATACCTAGCGGATCTGTTTTGGCAGCCTGAACGCCTTTTAACACTGGGACACCGTCTCCCTTATGATTGCCGTTCAAAATTTTGACATTGATTGTATCCAGCGACAACACTGGGTGATCTTTCCATAGATATGTTTCCAATAATGTATAAGAGCATGCGGATTTGTTACGCTACATTCATTTCTAAAAAAAGCCGCCCGCATCTTCCCACGGGGGGGAACTCGAGTAAATGCGTCGCATCTACTCGAGTCAAACAAAGCGTCACGTCAAGCGAAATCCAAGCAAAGACGCCCTTGAGTGAATTCCGAATGCGCGCTCCACCGCTTATATACGTTGAGGGGACTGCGTAACCGGTCCCAGTCGACGACGTTGGCGTACTTGTAAAGCGGCGTGGACTCTAGGTGTTTGAGCCAAGCGCGGATGTTGCTTCGCCGGAGAACGGCACACCGGTTATATGCGCAGCGCGCCCGAAGGAGAGGAAACCGCGGAAGAGAGAGTACTGCACATGCGCCAGACCCAGCGCGTCTGCCGCGGCTATGACGCAACGTGCCGCGGCTATGACGCAACACAATCCAACTCAATCCACTTTAATCCAATCCAATCCAAATCCAATCCAATCCAAGTTAAGCCAAGTCAATCCAAGCCAATCCAATCGAATCCAATCCAATGCCCCTCGCGAGAGAGTGTTCAAATCCAATCCAATGCCCCTCGCGAGAGAGTGTTCGCTATCGCCTCGACTCGACGCGCATGCGCAGTGAGCGTGCGGACTACGGACGTCAACGCGGGTGACATCGTGAGTTACTGAAATGCTCTGCATTTAAAATCCTCAGGCGCTGCATATCTAGTGCCACATTTATGTTTCGCGAATCTGTCCAAATATAACATTTGCTCCAAAAAAGTTGAATATCCGTAAAAAAGGCTATTTTTAATGCCGCCGAGAGAACAACTCGTAAAAGAACTGGGTAGAAGAAGAAAACAGAACTGGTAGCCGATACTAATATATCTCGGTCGTTGGTCGATCTATTCCATAACAAGCGCTGTCATTTTGCTGGTGGCGTTAAACTACTTATGTTTCCCAAAATACATTTTTATTTTATTTTGTAAGGGACAATAAAAGATCTGATTTCTTAGCGACATACGCCCACAATAACTTGGGGCACCGTTGTGACTGTAAAAATGCTTAACCACAATGCCACGGTTTTGAGAACAAAACGAAAAACCGACCGGGCTGGATACAAAAACAATAAAAGTGAAGTTTAAACTGCTCCATAGGCTACAGCGCCATACCCTTGACGCGGAAAGGCCTTTTTATTTTGTAGATCTTTTCATTCTGCATGAGACCGCCTACGTACGGACTTAACTTCCCACGCTTCAGGCAAAGTCAATGCTCGCAGGAAAACTATCAAGAAGCTGAAACAATGCTTCCCATATCCCTATATTTTCGTAGCGTTTGATAATTGTAAACTCTCGAGAAACCCACGCTGAAGTTGAGTGGAAGAACAATTACTAAATTTGTTATCACAACTATACCAAGTGTTTACAGACGTAGTATTGAAATGATATGCTGCGTCGTATCACTATATGTCAGATTAGAGCCGCGCAAATAAGACACTGTGCTGCTGAAACTGCATGGCCCATTGTTCCCCTGCGCGTGTTTTGTTTGCTAATTATGTTGATATCAATCTTTTGTGTTATATAGTTTGAAGAAAGCACAACTTATTACTCATACCTGGACCTTAGGCGGAGCTGTACGCTCACCGAATAAAATAACGGAGTTCGCAGAAATTTTCGTGTTTTGAAATGGGTTAAAAGTGCCACTGTTGCTGTGGCCTAGACTAGTGCGAAGAAGTTATGCGAGCAATCTATGCGTAAGTATCCTGGCGAAATGGCTGTTCCTACATGCTATATTTCGTTCTTGCACACAGTGCCTGCCACTTAGGCACAATTCTTGGACTGCAACTGACGACACCCACTGAAACAAAATCCCTAATAGTATTCACAGGTCAAATATTACTATACATTCCGATGACGTCTGAAAACTGCCCCTTGAGCATTATAATTTCACTTTTATCTTATGTTTGTGAGCTATTATCTGTTGCAGCTTGTGGGTGTTTCATACTAAGCGAGATATTTCTCTCTGCATAAACTTGGGTCTTCGCTTTCCATATCTTTTTCTATGCCACCAAAATAAAAGTCCTAATTTGTAATTTTTTGCAGAAAGACATTTACCAATTGAATGACTCCTACATCATAATGTTTTAAGAAGGTCTATGTTGACATGAATGGGTCCGCGAACATAGATACCAGCCCAGGATGACCATCTGAACTCATTATGTGGTTTCAAAAAAGTATATTCTTCATCCTTGTCCACCTTAAGTTCATACTAGGTTCGGTTGTTAAATTAGAAAATTTTTATTTCCTGAACACCTTTGCTGCAGAATACACATACTCATCTTTCTGTAACACCTGCTGCTAAGGATTCTAACACTGCTGCAGACCACTCGTGATTCAAGAAGCTAAGCATCACCTGTGTTAAAGTAGTAGAAATACCCTGTGAGGATTCCTTGCTTGTCATTTTATATACCATCGTTGATGCGTAAATTTCTATGTATTACGTGTATATAAACATAGGCCTTCTTCGAAAATCCTGTTAGTGACCCCTTATTTGTTGGTGCCGTTAGCGCTTCTTCAAAATCTCGCTATCTTCCATCATAAGGTGTCTTCTCTTTTTTTGCAGCGGGACTGCATACGCGTACGGTAAAACGTATGTCGGTTCCAAAAAGGGTCCGCGGGAGGAAGCAACGCTCATGCCTGAAGAAACAAACACGCTGCAGAGAAGTTGCGTGCAAGAGGAGAGTGAATGCCTGTCTTTTTTCTGGAGAAACACGTGTTATATACGTGCCTAAAGACTCGCTGTTTTGGCGTGAAGAGCACGCACGCCAAGTGTGAGGCAGCAAGAGGAAAGAGTTCTGGTTATTTCGCAGCGTCGGAACTACAGAAGAAGGAATAACGCACGCTGAAGATGGGGCCTCTAACAGCGCGGGTGTTTGCCCGTAGCTGCCATGCCGCCATCATTCCGGAAGATGCAGAACTCCGAGCGCGAGGTGAACGTCAGGCTACTGTTGGTGCTTTCCAGAGGCCATCTGAGCGGTATTTAAATAAACATTGTGATATACCCAAACCAAGCGTGTCGGTGTGTCTATTGCACGGCGTAAGGGGGCGCGAGAGGTGAGAAATCATTTGTACCACTGTTTAGAAAATCCTTAACATATACCGCATGATAAACCTTTAGATAGCTACCGTGACCGCTCCTTTCAGCCACGCACGCCAAACATGTTCACAGGGTGTAAGGGCTAACATTTATTTCAATAGCGGAACTGTTCAGGGTCTCCCAATGTCCGGCGGCGATGCCCTTTCACGCCAGGTGGTGGTGCCCTGCTGGGACGAGAGTTAGTGCCACCGCATCGATGGTCGTCTATAGACCATTTTCTTTTCTTCGTCCTGGGGGCTTTCATTTTATCAGTGGGCTGTGCTAGCGGCCCTACAATTGGCGCAGTGGACAGGAAGATGTAACTGCGCATGCCCAACACAGTCCAGAACATGCTGTTATGTTATTTAAGATTAACAGATGAAAAGGTCTATATGCAATCTCGGCACGCGTGGCAGGTCGAAATCACTAATTATGCACAAATAAACTACCATACTTACATGGGTTAGATATTAGTACGTACAGTGTGCCTCAGGCTTGTCTTGGGCAAGCGAGCACGCTGCTTCGGAGCAGGCTGGCGGCATCTGCGGATAGCTGCTGGGTTAGAGATACCTTGCCATTGCGCGTGCGTGGATCTCGAACAGGCTCGATCTGGTCGTCGTTCAGCTCGGGCCTCTCAAATTTGCAGACGCCGCCTGCCGCAACCGGCGCTTTTTTTCTGTAGGCCAGCCTTAAGCGGTGGCACCGGAGATGAGCGCGTAATTTGACGCGGTGCATTACTATTCCAACGTAATCGCACAACAGGTTCGACCAAAATCTCAGCAGTGAATTTGTGTTGCGTGCTTTCTGTTTGGCACGCATGATATTCAGAAGATTGGCGCCCGTCGTTTTACGTGCTTACGTAACTGCACGGGGTGACATTAAACCGCGTCAAACGAAGAGTCTATCTGGCATATCAGCGCTCACGGCAGGTACTGGAAACACCAGCGCCCCTCGTGGGTGGTGGCGTCTGCAAACTAGAGTGGCCATGCGAAATGACGACCAGCCCGACCCTGTCTGAGATTCGCGCAGGCGTAATGGCAGGCTATCTCTAACCCAGCAGCTATCAGCACATGTCGCCAATACACTCCGGAGCCGTGCGCTCGCATGCCCTAGACAAGCCTGACGCGCACTGTGCATACCGGAGGCGAGTAGCGTTGTGAGCGGCTGCCGCCTCTGCGGGAAGGGGCCGCCAGCGCACCGAAGTCACGAAATACTACTGCCGTAGTCAAAAAAGTTTGCCGAAGAGGAAGCATACTCCTTCGTCCGCGCCCACCGCCCGCCCACCACCTTCGGTCCTGTACCGTAGGCCCATAAGTGCTGCCAAGACTATGCTAAGGCCGTCCAGTGCGCAAACTCTGCTCTTGCTTCGGGGCACGCGGCGGGTTACCACTTCACCTATCTGCGCATATAAACTACCACACCTCCGTGAATCAGCCTCTAATACTTACATAACGCAGCTAACGGTGCTGTGTGCGAACCCCGCCTCTAGTAAGCTGGCTGCCAGCGTGCTGAAGGCAGCTTCGCGGTTTCGGCAGATTTCACAGGCGCGGAAGTTGGTTTCATTTTTTTTTCACTCCTTTGGTAAACTCCTTTACTTTACAGTTGCCAAGGATCTCCCAAAAGCTTATTTGGGTCTCCACTTCACAGATTTCACAAGATGCTCTAAAGGAGGGCCACGAGAGGTTTCTTGTAGGTACTGGCGAAGACGTAGCTATCAGACTTGCCGTACGCAGAAGATGGTATTATTCATCAAAAAGCAGTACATGCAGCACTCCTCTAAGCGCAATGATTCCGAGCTTCTAAGGGGGAATGGGTGTCTTAGGCAATATTTTCGAAACCTTCAGAGCCTGCCGACTCAGCGTGATGACGGAATAGAGAACTCATATCCACTTTTGGATAACGCTCACTGTCGGTTAGCATGAATAAAATGGTTTGGCTGACACCAACAAAGACTCGCCTAAACTTTTATTCATTACTTAATCTTCCGCCTCATGCTGCTTTCTGCTGTGGGACAGCGTTCGTCTAGGTGCGTGCAGCCGATTTCTCTGGTACTACGAAGTCATTCATCACTTGAACAGCTTCTAATCTTTTCTTTCACGTATTAGAAAGAGTACTTTTTCTGTGTGTACATGGAGCAAAAAAGCTCTATGGACAAACGTAGTCCCACTTCCGTTTCAGAACTGTTTTGTACCGCTTTTCTGCAAATTATATTCCTACTCGATTCAATCTGAAAAGTCTTTGCTGGTACTTACGGGACATAGGAGCTCTGCCCATCGACATTGAGGGTAACGTGGAGAACCGGATTATCCAGACGACCCCTGACGGCCACGTTGCAAATTACAATTGCATCTCCACGGTTCATTTCACTCTGCACTTCCATATGTGTTACCTTGACTGCTCCGGGAGCTGCATTGAGTGGGGATTCATACACAAAAGCGGCAAGCAACGATAAAAAATATCTGTCAAGCTGGTTTTAGTGCTTAAGTCTACAAAGGTTGTAGATAGTACCGAAAATATGTTTGCTGAAAATGTTTAATTCTTTATCACAAACAGAATATTCCCCACACAAAGACACGGAAGCACGGAACCGCCTACCAGCGACTGGTTTGCGTGAAAGGTGTTGTGGCCTGGTCACTTCGAAAGTTTCGGCTTGGTCGTGAGTTATCATATCATCGTCTTTACCCGTGATAGTAAAAAAACTGTTTTGTGATGAACATGGCAATCTGAAGTCTGCCACGTGCTCACTGATGCGGAATGTTTAAACAACGTAGTGTAGTTTCTTCTATGATGTGTGATACATTGACAGGCTTGTTACATGCCATACCTGAGATGCATGGCTTTGAGGCGCTTTGCAGCCCCCGCACTCCAGAGGCGCGGGTCCGGAGGACTGAAGCACTTAGACCATAGGTATAAAGGCAATTACATTTTGGCAAAGCTAACCCTGGATATCAGGTTGATTTATGATCCTCTACAATTTTAAGATTACAATCACCCTCTTACTTTCATAATTTAAAAAGGTAATTAACAAGTAATAGTTTATTCGTGCGATAAACAGCAATTAGAACTAGTTTCCGTACGCGAATTCTATTTAAAATAACCTTTTAATTTTTTTAAATGAAAAATGTCTTCCCTGAAACACTCTGCATAGCAGTAATAAAGGTGAAAGACTGCAAAGCCACAAAAAGATCATGAAAGTAGCACGTTGTCCCTAATAGTGAGCTCCAGCTTAACGGTACTCTGTATAAGAAGCAAAGGATGCCAATTCACCTGCAGGCCATGTTGAAGTGCTGACTGGGAGTTTTCAGCAAAAAAAAACGTTACAAATATACAATCTCTATGCTCGTGTTGATATCACAGTCTGTTTCGTACTTTAGGTAACCGCCTTTTATCGTGGGAAACGCGAGGTGAACAGCTTTCTTTTTTTTTTGTAGACATCAAAGGGCTGGGCATTTTGAAACCAGTGCAACCCCACGCCTGAAACCAAAATTTTGATGCGGCCAATAACTTGTGTTTTGTTGAGTTATAGGGACTCCTTTAAAACACTTGCTACAGATCTAACTTAAAATTTGCTCGGTAATAGCCAATTTTCTTTTTGCGATGAAAATAAAAATTTATTTACTTTGTTAGAGCTTGAAAATTGCTGTAGGTTACGGCGGATATTCGCCCAGAGTAGCCCACAATATGTATAGTTTAGATCCTGCTGTTCAAAAAGATCTAGTTAAACGTCAACCGGCAGCCGGTTCAAATTCACTCACACTTGCAGGCAACCAGTGGGTAGCTCTTCACAGAAGACATCCCAGCACTTGACGATAAAACTGCTGCGATCACTAATACACCAGGCAACATAGTCAGCGAGGGCTTTTCACGGCAGAAAAGCAGCGATTTAGGACCAATGGCAGCTCCAAAAGGTAGAGCAGGTTGCTGCAGCGAACGACATGGTATCGTTGCCTGCGTGCCAGGTGTGCGTAGGTCTGCGTAACAACTCCTAGCTGGATTCGCCCGATGATGTTGTTGCTGCACTCGACGACGCACGGGGCCGGGTACCTGGAATGCCGGAAACGCTCGCTTGCGCATATAAACAACAGGGCTTGTGGGCCAAAAAACAGGCTGACATGTAGGCCGGATTTTTATTTTGAACTATCGCTTTTATACGCTTCATTCAGCATCTAATCGCAATAAATTATTGCGTTAGCTTATGTGGCAGTTTTGAGAATTCTTATCAGGCTCCTAATAACCGTGGTAATAAAACAGCGCAACGCAAGCAGGTTTCCATGTAATTTGCGTAGTCATTTTACTTGTATTTTGTTTTAAAGAAACTAAGAATACATAAAATATTAAGCTAGGTATTTGTCAGGCAGGTGCGGTTTCACTTATCATGCACTTTTTCATGCCCTTGCAAAACACTTGTGTTCTCTTGCTTGCGCGAGAATATCCCCAGTCAGGTAGAGGATGGCAGCGATATTGTCCCTCCTACGCAATAAAAGACACCATTCCCCTGAAGATTTGCAATTGCGAGAGACGTTAAACATTTAAGGCAGGATTACAAGCTGGACGAAATCATAAAAGATGGCCGGAAAGGTGATGAAGTTAGTGACAACGGTTTCAAATGGATGAAAAAAAATGTAGCGAAGGGGGTATACCTTCTTATCTTCTTAGGGTGATTCTTTACGGCTGTTGTCATGAGGCAAACGGGCTCCAACGTCAAGCTGTTTTCGTTTGACGCTGACTACGGCACTCAAAATCGTAAACTGATGAAAAGGCGGCAGCCAATGTGAGGCGTTGGCTCCAATATGCCCACTTCTCAAAATTATCTCTGGTTTCGTTCGGACTCTTTACATATACTTCAAAAAAAAGATACGTTGCAGCTTGAATATTAGGAGCACGGAGCACATTGAAACAAAGTATGCCTCTTAGCTCCTCGAGGTATGCAAGAGTTGAATTATCTGGAACTGCTTCCCTCAGAAGTATCAGTGTGTGAAGCCTTCTTTACAAATTCCAGTGACGTGCGTCGTGTTTTAGCCAATTTCATGTTTATACGTGGTTCCAATCTCAAGCACACATGCTCACCATGGTCATTCTACAATTAGTAAGGGCTTAACAAGATCAGTCGCTCAAGCAAGTCAACTGGAACTTCCACTGCAGGTAAAGCATTAGTCCTAATTCTAGTGACAAACCACTGCAGATACGGGATGTGATGCCAAGACGTGAAACAGCAACTGCGCGCCCCCGTATTGGAGAGCTCATCGTGATTCCAGAACATTTGTAGAACCGCAGTAATCCCGTGCGGAGCTTGAGGTAGGCGCCACGCTTACGATTTTTCATAGTGGATAACGGCTAGCCGGTATGTCTAGACGGAAAGGTTACGTAGATCTTTTACGGCATTCCGCGTTCGAGTAGAAGCATTCTCCTGGCAGGGACAAGTGACGCATGAACAAACGCATCTTGTTTTGAAATCTGAAGAAACTGTTCAGAGCTTGCGGCCTTTCCTTCGTAGCAGACCACGTCCGTCGACTTGACATAAATTTTCGATGCCTGCAATCTTCACCTGGCTGGCGGCACTTACGTGCCACTTACGATATTTTTCCGTGCATTTAGCGAGTAAACCATGCGTGAAGACAGCTTCGAAGTGCTGTGCCAGGAGTGGAGGACTGACTCACGAGAGAAACAAGAATCTACACCTACGTATCCGCCAGATGTTTTGCCATGGTCCCCTGGAGCCGGACCGTGTTGCCGTAGTAAAATTCTGGCATTTTTTCAATCAATCTCGTGCGCAGGCTTACTGGCTCACTGGAGGACGCCAGTCCTTACAGAGGCTGAATACGACCTCGGTCATTGATTGTTCTGGTAACCTATGCCAGTGAAGTAAAGCTTAACGCAGGCTGAGGCGCGCCGCTATAGAGAGCAATGCGGATTAATTTTGCACAAGTCGGAAACCTGTCTTACACAGAGCGTTTTAAAGCACATGTTTCTACATCTCCGTGCTGCACGGTTAACTTTCGCGGCGTCGCGGGGCTATAAAGTTCCTCAACGTCACAGGGGCTCGGTGTAACGGGCCTATCCGGTAGAAATGATTCCTCGCACAGGACCTAACTGATAGATGGCAGCGGCTGTAACATTTACCGAGACGGTTAGGCCTCGCGCTGATGGAATGCACTGCTCCCCGGGCCCCATGCCGCGTCGGAACAGGTAGGCTAATTTCGTCGCAGCGACGGCTGAACATTCTGGAGGGCGCAGCTGTCGGCTATAGCGTTCCTTCAACGCAAGTTAACTGTTCAAAGCCTCCTGGTGTAAAGCCAGCTCTCGACGTGTAATTATAGTGAGTCATCTCGTGCACATAGTTAGTGATTGCAGTTACGTGAAGGCGCGAAAACCAGAAGTGAGAGCTCACGATGAAGACATCTGGCCGCTAGAGTACGCACTTGGGCAGGCGCTGCTCGAATGGGATCCGTTTTGCTAAGATTGCATGTACGGAAATGTCGATTTTTTTAAGGAGCGTTTACAAGAAGCGATTGGAGGACCAAGACGCAACCGGTCCTGACAACTGCAATAGGCCAACGTTAAAGCCTCAGCTTTTTCGCAATTCTGATACAAACAACGTTTCGTATAGAAAGGCAATCTAACTATGCCGCATTGTATCGGTTCTTCGCTGTGTCGGGCGGTGCATATAGCCCCGAGCTAGCACATCGGAAGCAGGTCCGCGAGTTCACCCTTCGAGAAGTGATGGTCTGCTCTGAATTTCTCACTTTCGCCGGATCCTTGCCACGGCCGGTGCTACGGCCGGACCGTGTTGCCAGCGACTTCTAGCCGTTCTTCGCCCGCTTGTTCGTCTCTGAGTAGCCGCCCGCGAATTCCAAGTAGGCTGGAAGAATCGTCGATTGATTTGTAGGCCACGTTGTAATGCCACTGCAACGTCGGCGATGAGGCGCACTTGCATGTGGAGGGCTCCGATTAAATTTGACCACCTTCAATTTAGGGGATTCGACACGAGCCAATAGCTTTCTTACCAGCTTTCTTTCCTCCAGTAACGAAAAGGCAATCAAACTCCAACGCTTGTCGAAGGCACGGCTGTGGCGTGGATTTTGCGGCACACGCAATGGCAGCGGCAATTTACCAGCTCCATCCTGCTGCCGAGCAGGCCGCTACGGCGGACGGCTATGCAATCTCTTTAGCAGCGGTGCAGTCGGCAGCGCGCTGCCTTCACACGCTGAAATTCGTAAGCACTTTAACCGTCCTTTCAAAAAGGTCTTCCGTACAAATACGTGTGGATTGTTTAGAGGGCGTACATATGTCGAGTGTCTATTGGCTCGTGTGAAACGTATCTTTCGCACCTCCACGAAGGACTCCTTTTCTAACATTACAATACTCTCCGGTGTTAATTACAAGTCAAAGCTCTGCAAGCAGCGTTACCGCTTGTTCGCATTTACTCAATATAAACAACAGCTGTTTCGTGGAAATGCGTCTCTAATCACAGACGCATTTTTCGGTGACGCTGTGCAGGGTCATGCAGCCTTCACATAAGCCCTCGTGATGCTGCTATGTTCCGCTGATCTACCTTCGAGCGTTTGTAAATGACCGACGCACCAAAAGTAAGGAAAAGCATCACTCTCCTGGATTACTACTGCTGTTATTAGCACTCCACGCGATTCCAACGTTTACCACTTAAGAATCCTCGTTCAGGTGAAGCCAATGCTGTCTCCAAAGCTAAACTCGCAAGGGACTAATTTTTGTAATGCGTCGTATCTGCGGCTTTCCACACTCTTCAAAGAGATTGGACCGATTTTTTAGCTTTTCGCCTCCATCAGAAAAGCAGATCAGAATTGTACGATCGTCGAAATGGATACTATGGCTTTATTTTGCGGCCACGCAACGTGCGACAACGCAAAACATGTCACGGATAGTAACAACGCTAGCAATTCTTTACAGCAGGTGCAGTCGGCAGAGTGTGTTAATAATGTCGTGAACATTAACCCGTCCTTTCAAAAAGGTGCCGTACAAGATGTTCTGTATGTTTAGTGGCGTTTACATATGTTCAGTGTTATTGTTTGTGAAATATCTTTTGGAACCTCCAAGAACGGTGTTTTAACATTCACAAATTCTCCGTTGTAATTCACAATGTCATAAGCTCTGCAAGCAGCGATCGACCTGTCTTTTTACTGGAATAATAAAAACAGCTGTTGTCGGGGCAACACGTCTCTAGTTACAGAACTGCATCAGACCTGTGGAAGTACAGCAGTCTTTAAACATAGGTTTCTTGATGCTGCTATGTGGTATTTATGAGCCGTTTGTAAATGAAAGGATGACCAAAATTAGGAAAAGCATCGACTGCTCCTTGAAATTTATACGGTTTTTATTAGCACTCCACGATTGATTTTCTTTGACCACTATTGAAGTCCGTTCAGGTGAATCGTATTGTTGCTCGAAAGCGAACCTCATCAAGGGGAACTAATTCATGTATTTGCCGACATTATATGCGAAATGTCAACATTATGAAAGAGCATTCCTGATGGTTTCAGTTTTAGGCTCAGAGAAAGCGATTTGGGTTCTCATTGACTGGTGTAGTGCATAGAACCTACATTTTCCAAGCAGTCGTTTTTTCATCAGTCACATTTTTAACTAACCGCTAGCAACAACGATTTCAGTTCGAGCTAAACCAACTTGTAAGGTGTAATTATTCTGCGTCTAGGGGCGGCAAGGTTAGCGTCTACGTATGTTAGCTCCGTCCAAGTCTTCAGTTTCAGCCTGCGGTGAGTATTTTTCTACGTAGGCTATTTCTTTCATGTGCTTTATTTTGTTGCCAACACCAGACCGGTAGTGTGCTTCTTTGCGTGTTTCTGTCTTGGTAAACTAGTCCGTCCTCAGCTGTTTAGTGCTTTCCTGAATCTTGTTTATTTAGTTGTTCTCAATTATTGCTTTATATGAATCGTCCTTGCTGGCAAAGTGGCTGCACGGAAAAAATGTTAGAGCCCTTCCGCACTGTGGAGAAAGATGACCTGTGAAGCTAGACGCAGTCAAGGAAGTGCCTGAAACAAAACACTTTTTTTTCTAATTTGCTATTGAGCATACTTCCCCTCCAATCAGGTGAATGACACTTGGAAAGAACCGAGCTTTATTCTAGCGGACAAACAAAAAGCAGTCCGCTTCCCTCCCGCATCGTTGGCTTCTTACTACCTGCGCAACACACCTACCCAATCTGCTCGGCCACGGGGCAGCGGGAAGGTAGCATTGGGTCGTTTGACGTCTAGGTTTAAATCTGCCACTGGCAACACGAACAAGTCAACTTTAGGCGCATAAAACGTACAGCTGCGCATGGACCCCCTCCCTCCAATCCAACCCGTGCAGGCATAAACCCGCAACCAGTTATGTGCGCATGCTTAGAAGACAAGCCACCGTAGAAAATGTCGCTCTACAAGCCCTTTAAGCTGAAAAGTGAATAGGCTCGCATCGGCGTTCTATGAGGGCAGGTAGTGCTCATCCGGTAGGGAATCTCACCTACTCGACACGCTGGAACGTGGGGCAGCAACGTCGGCCGCAGCGGCTGCCCGTTGTTTTCGCACCCATTCGCGCTTACGATTTTCACCCTTCTCCAAGCGGAACTGTTGCCGGCAAGACGGCCACGAGCTGGCTGCCCATACATTAACTCTTTCGCACCTATCGCAGCTTCTGTTTAAACCACGCATCAATTCCCGCTCGATTACGGAAGACAGCTGACCGAGCGCATTCATTCATGACATTGCCACGTTTAAAGTCCCACCAGAAAAACTGCGATGCCATCGGTCGCGACATGCAGCCCAGCTGTGCGTTCTAGCCACACTCTTCAACCCACAAGCCTTGGACGCATAAACCGGCAACCAGTGATAGGGGCATAATAAGGCGTGAGCTACACCGGTGAAAGTAGCGAGTTTTAGCAGACCGTTTTACACGGTCCGCTCGCACCGATAGCAAGCGGGAGCGCCATTGCGCATGCGTGGCGCGCTTGGCGGTGAAGCGGCAGGGCTCCGGTGCGCTGAGCATGACCGATGCCGGATCGGGCCGTCGAAAACGGTTAGCTAAATCTCTCTAATGTCGCTCAGGAAGCCTTTAAAGCATGGCAAGACTCATAGGCTCACGCCGGAGTTCCAACCGGGCAAGTGGCTCTTCGACCGGGAGCGACTCGCGCCCGGTTGGGTGAGGTTGGATTTGAGGCAGCAAGGGCGGCAGCGCGCTTTCGGTCGTTTTTCGACCGTTCACGATTCTGTGTATTCCGGGCAATCATCTGATAACGGCACTACTGCCGTTGTAAGGCCAATGTGCCACTTCTAGAAGAAGCATCGGCGGTGGCGAGGGGAATAATAACAGTTGTGATAGAGTCATCGGTGCTGGCGAGGAGGAGCCGAGCGGCGCCGAGTAAAGTGGCTTTACCGGAATGAAATAGGGTGGGGGGTTAGACATATACCGCTTCGCCGTAAAAAGAAATCGAGTACCTGAATGCGCACTTTCCACGTGCGCAAAGCTAAACTACAAGGCTTCGCCGAGGAAATTTCCCTAATTATTCCGCCAGTGTTCACGCCGGCGCAGTGTCAAACTTTTTTGTGTGTGGTAAAAAATTCAGTTGATATTCAGCGCTAGTTCTTTGTGTCCTGTTTTTTGTCTTGTCGCTACCGCGCTCATTTATATGTTTCAGTACTGTAGTTTTGTTTCCAGCAGGCACATTATACCCAGCAATGAGAAATCGGCAGTGGTGTTTCTTTTAGCTCGTATGAAATAAAAAACAACCTTATTGTACGAAAACGCTATGTTTACGAGTAATTTTCAAACTTTACGACATGAAAGGGAGCGGGAAAAAGGGTATAACGATGGCCACAAAATTGATGGTGTGAACGACAATGGTTTCGAAGTACTGGATGACAACGCAGCATTTGGTTATATGCGAGGCTGAGTGTGACGGCTGTAAGGATGAGGCAAAATGGGGTGCCTGCATGCGGCTGTGCTAGTTTGACCTCGCTAATAGGAGCGAGAAAACGACCCCGCGAATTTTCGTGCGGACAGTTTATATATTATTCTGATGCGATATATTATTCTCTTGCAATTTAAATTAGTGGGCCCATTTCGAAATCATTTGTACGCTGGCGGAGTGGAAAATATGGTACTGCGGCGAAAATTAGGACTTGCTTCGATTCCCTTTAAGCTAGCAGCGTATCTTACGTATCTTCGGCCAACATTAGAATCCGCCAGCATTGTATGAGATCCTTCAGAAGTCGTCCTCATCAGAATGCCGGGAAGAGTACAAAGGTTTATTTTCTCAAAATACTCTTCGACCGAGTCAGGAACAGAATTGTTACGCTTTCTTCAACTGCCCACCTTAGCCGAACGTCAGCAATTGGCAAGATTTTATTTCTATTGCCAACAGCTTTTTGATGTTTTATTCTAAAACGTTGATTACTGTTAAAATTTTTATTGTAAAAGTTTTTAATATTTATAGGACCCTCATAGATTACAGGCGTGAAACACACACATACTTTACGCCGCCTGCGGGGGAAACATGAGAGGTATAAACGAGAAACATACGAAGTACCGCAACAGCGTGCCAATGAATATGCCAATTGGTTGTTTCCAATAACAATTCGTCAGCAGAACGCTTTGCCATTACTACTTGTTCGTTGTGATTCACTGAAAAAATTTGAGGTAGGGCTCCATGAATTTTTTTCTGTAAGCAAGGTCTGCTATTTTGTTTATTGTCCTGTGTTTGTAATATGGAACGTGGGAACAGGCCTGTGCTATTGTGTTAGTTGGAGTAAACTAGTAAACTATTTTTTGCTGCCCCGGTCCTTTTCCTGAAGTTCATTTTGTTTAGCATGTGTTGTGGTTAGTAACGAAGTAACGAGCGATAATATTTTGAACATGTTCACATACTGGGCTCTTACTGTGCTGCCGTTGGTTCCAGACCACTAAATATTTGTCTGGTGGGTCATGTAACACTAAGCGTCCATAGTTGCCCTACGGTGGTCTCATTGCAAGTACGTAGTTCATAAGTCGGGTTTACTGTCATATCTCATGTTTTATATATTCATTCCTGCCTCTCTTTGTCGCTGTACCTTGCCCCATTCGGAAGAAGCAAGCCTAAGATGAGTTTCTCAGGAAGACCGCGTCTCCTTTTAATAAGCGTTTACTCTCTCTCTCTCTCTCTCTCTCTCTCTCTCTCTCTCTCTCTCTCTCTCTTCTCTCTCTGCGCGCTTTGAAACGACACCTTCGTAACCGTAGGTTCCAAGTCAGTGTTGTGTTCACCCAACGTGTTTCGCAATTGAACGACTTCTGTTATTTCATTTTTGAGTTTCATTCTTCGTTTCACCGTTTCTGACGAAGCTTATGTTTGAGAAGTTGTGAGAAGTTCAGCAAAAAGGAACCGTGTGTTTCAAGGACATTGTGAACGTACACAAGTGAAAGAATTGCTCAGAGCACCTTTCGCTCACAAAGCTTCAGTTTCGAAAAAAAGTAGTTTTCTATGAAACTATCTTTTTTTTATTTTGCTATTTCACAGGAGGGATTAGTATTTTTAAGGAAGAAAAATCAGCTCAAGGAATTCAGTGCTAGTTCTGATTAACTTGTTATTGGGCGAGGTGGTGCATGTTACCAAGGGCTGTAAATTGCGTGAAGGATGCAATAACAGAGGTTAGTTGAAAGTCTGCACCTGTACTTGTGTTCTTTCTGTGCGTTGTCATCTTTCGCGCAGTTTACACCATGTGGCGTTCGATGCTACCCTCTCCACCCGAAGCGGACGGCCGCAAAGAGAAATCCAAGACGATCGATAGTTCCGCAGACGTGAATAGGCTCACTGAGAATAGCACTCTTTTACCGCCTTGCGTTATCGCGATCTTTCTCGCTCTAATCCGTACCCACTGGCCCACCTGAAATCCGAGTGAGGAAGGGTTCGCTCCCTCTCTGATAACATTTAAACAGTAGATATCGCCCTTCTTCATAGTGGCACACAAGGTATAAGGTATAGGTTCACAGCGATGACAAGCTTTCTCCGCCCCATTTTCAATGAAGCCAAAAGTTTTAAGTAAGCAGTTTCGGCATAAGAGTTTTGCTGTTCCGAGTTGCTCTAAAAATTTTATATTGGTGGGGTACAGTTTCTGTGGACCTCACAGCTTGTTGTAAAAAAGAATGATACACAGGGAAAAGAAGCATGATTTACCAGTTTGCACCACGTTTATTTTGAAGGCTTCTCTTTAAAGTAGTAAAGAAGGGCCTTGTTTCTTCTCTTCGAGCGGTTAGCCACTGCTGCCGTGACCTGCGGAAAAAACATTGTGTAAGCGCCATGCGGAATGGGTTTCCCAGTACACAAAACTGTGTTCATCATAAAAAAAACTTAATATTTCGAAAGATTCATGCCCATAACCCTCCAAGGGGATCACGGAATGTGAAGAAACAGAGCATGCATAAGAGGAGGCGGTGTGAGTAACACAAGCAGTCACACAGCGCACATACCGAACCAAACTAGTTCTGCAACGCATGGTGATTGAAATCTACGTTAGCGCTGGTGTGGACACCCGCCGGACGCACCTGCTCAAACTATAAAGTTCGACAAGCACGTAAAACGGACTACAGCAATTTCAAAGTCAGGTGCCGCGGCTAATCCTAGCAAGCGTCCCTGGTGGATGGCGAGGGGTGGCGGAAAACGTGAGTGCGGGGTGCTCCAGTCACCTGAGTGAACATCTGTAGCCGCGTTCGTGTACGAAACTTTGGGAGGGACACCGCGAGGGGTAGGCAAACACGCTCTCCAGTTAGATTTAGGAGCGCAGCTGCGAGAAAGGCGAGGCTACATTTTTCATACATTATTGCGGGAAGGCAAAAACATCTTCGTCAGGACCTAAAAATGCTGTGACGACTTTTTCTTTTAGACGAAAGATCAGCCCGGTTCAAATCGTTCCAGGTTTAGCCCCTCCGTTCGCGGATCATCGGTACCTACTGACACTTTCGCGGTAAGGTCAAAATACGATTTGAAACAGTATACTCAGCGGGGCGATGTGCTGCGAATTAACGGCAGAGAAGTGTGCGCCGCCGTGCGTTCACTGATCACGTGATTACTTCCTGAGACGCAGTGGATGTGGGCCGTGACCGAGTTTACTGCGGTTCGTGCTGCTCACAGATTTCGAATCAAGGAGTATATTAATCGTTAGAACGTTTTCTTTAGACATATATTGCATGTGATTGCGTCTGTTAACGTTTTTGGTTTTGGAAGTAATCACCATAAGAAGGACGTGATGACACCCATTACGATCATTTTCACAGTAAATGCTATCACTAATGCACACCCCCGCAATCCCGACATCCCTGTGAGAAAGGATGTTGGCATGCCTGCAAAAGCACTGCCTCCTACTTACAGATTGTCAGTGCGTAGACTTTGAGAGCGACAGTGAAGGTTGCGAGTGGAACCCTGAGCTGAGCACTGACCAAGGCTTTGATAACACTCAGTCCGTCGGCCAGGTCACACACGATGCCTTTGAGAACGTCGTCAAGCTGGTCCGCCGGAAGCTTGTTCAGGATACACTGCACCGGTCAACGATTGTGGAGCGAAAATAATAGTTCACTCGCATTTAAACTGCACCAAAAACCTTTGAGCAAAGGGCTTGTTAGCCTTTTGCGCGATCATTCTTTCAACTAATACGAAGAATGTATTGAGGCCTCAGGGCTTTCCTTTTTGTAGAAGCATATTAAATAGTTTTCTTGGGATTACTATGAAATCAGGTCTGAATGCCCTGAAGGCACAATAACATGCCGCTACGCTACCTCGTCCGCATCTTTGTATGGTTTTGCTATCAGCGTGGGAGAAGTAGCACGGAGCCATAAAACTACGTTTATGTTTACATCAGCAAATGATTGAAATCATAATAACAAAGTTGCTCCATTTAAAATAAACCGGCCAACGCACGGACAATAGTTTGGCGTAGCAGAAAATTGGCAGTTGTACTTAAGCGTACGCCGGCGTTTCAAATAAATCATTGTGGCGGACACTTACGTAGATTGCTTTCACCAAGGAGTCGACATCGTTTGTCTGAAAAGGAGAAAAAAAAAATTGATGAGCGGTGAAACCAAGCTTCGCGTTGTATTTAATTTGTAAAGAAAGTTGTACCATGGAATGCATAGGTTTGCTTATCCCAGAGTTATAACTTTGCTTGGAATGATAAAAATTATGGAACTACGAAGCAGCAGCGATTATCGTTGAGTATACGTTGAAGAACTCCTAGTTTTCGAGAATGAATACTGCGTAATAATGGCAGCTGCAAAACTGCACACTCATATATGCGAATATTGCATTCTCTTTTCTGGTTTCGTCACGGTGGGGTTTTCGAGTAAGCTACGCACCCTTTACCGACTCTCGATTCTTAAGCTGTCTGATAGCAGGAAGCGGATGAGGCGACACTACATGTTACAAAAAACGACAACGGCAGCCGTTTCTCTGCCTGAAGTTATTCTCCAAGCTGTCATAGCTGTTTTGCACGTTTTCACCACCACGATTATCCATCTTGCAATACTTGCGGAAGCAATCAGAAAGGTGGCCAGGGCATGCCCACTGCCCGACTGAATTGCAACTTTATTAGAACTTTGTTACTTTTTGTTTTCCTTGTATGTTTTCTTCCCGATGTTTTACAGGGTCTCATCGCTGAACAACTTGACCGAAAAAATATCAAAGCTAATAAAAGCATACCTACACAACACAATTTCCCTCAAAAAATGTTACCCTGTTTTTCAGCGTTTGCTTAACTGTAGAGCTACAGGGGCGAGTGAATCGAGGAATCTCGTGTATATGTTGTACTACGGAGCGCACACAAATTCCTCAGGCACAGAAGTATGCATACATGCTTTGAATGCAAAATCAATAAGGCGCCATGGCAAAACGTAGGCGCGCCTGTGTGCCGCGAGAAATTCTGCCCATTTTACCATCTTTACGATTGTAAAAACAAATTCTCGCTTCTCTTTTCTAAGAATCGGCGTTCACCACATCGCGCTCCTCTCGTGCTCCTTGGCGTTGTCTCCCCACTCACAGTATTGTGCATTTTAAGCAACTTCTACGGACTGACCATACAGGCGGATTTTCTCTTCTTTAAGGCATATAAACATTTCGCCTTCATAATGAATCGTTTGCAACTTCTAAGCTTTCTGTATATATTTTGCGAGCAAATATATTGGATTCTTCCCTCCGACAATCATACGTCACCGTAGAAAGAGTACCATTCTCGGTCTCAAAAATAGAAAGATATCCACCAATACTAACGTCTGAAACCCAGCACCTTACCCTGCCCCCCGAAAAGTTGACTCAGGAGGAAGCCACCGTCAACCACCACCTTCAAACCAACACATACCCATATGATACCATCCCCCATGGCATCCACCCCACTTGCTAGTACTAGTTCCAACCCTGCAAACTCTAGCACACGAACTGAGCGGGATTCCGCACCCCCTCCCTCTCCCTATCCCCACCACCACCTATGAGCAATGGGACGGCATGCCATCCAGCCTGAACACCAGCGATAAGCTTCGGTTGATTGAAAGGGCCCGCCAGGCAGCGACCGCCCAGGGACGTTGGGACTGAGAAGACCCCCCATCGACATGGGTTCAGAATTATGTTGCAAAAAAAGTTTATTCCTCCTATTTTTCTCTAGGACATTGAGGTACTCCTTAGGACATTCTGTTACTCCGATGAAGGAACTAAATACAGATAAACAGCCTATACTACGCCATTTTCCACAAATCTACACGGCCGAGGTTTCGACAGGCCTTTTAAGACCATATTGATTTAGAGATTAGAGATAAAATTAAACACTCAAATTCTTTGCCCCTTCTTTGATCTTAGAGTCTTCCAAAAAATTATGGTAGTTTTTCAGAACTAATAAAAATTCTGCTAAATTTCTTTTACCGAAACCATTTTTTCAGCACCGATGACTCTGTAAGCGATTTGAAGAAGAACCTCCAAGCCACAAATTTTCCTTACTCGAAACACTCGAAAACTGAGGAAACCAAAGAATTACTTGCCCATATCAAGAAGTGCAACTATTACAGTTCCCGTTGTATGCCTTAAAAGCCAAGCGTATAGGCGACTTCTTTTAGAGCCGTATAGGTGTACGTTAAGATTATGTACGCAAACTAATCTACACAAAATGACAACTCACAGTAGCGGTAATAGGTTTCTTACACTTTCATTTTAAGGCATATAAACATATTTGCCTTCATAAGGAATACCGTGGAGTACTTCGCCTAAGGACGTCTTATAAATATTATTGCGAGCAAATAGGTAAATTGGAATTGATATCCTCCGAAACATACTTAGAAGAGACCATTCTGGTGAAGAATATGAAAGATTACCTATTCATAACTAAGCGTCTGAAACCCGGCACCACCCGTGTGCTCTGTCGCAACCGCTAAAACCGTGCTCAGGAGAAACCGGTACGCCCATTGCAGAACGCAAGGGATAGGCAATGAACATGGGCTGGAATCACCCCACTGTGCTGGGTAATAACCTGCACTTGCCACGAATAGGGATTCCGCATCCCTAGCCAGAACCAATAATCCTGAAAGGAAAGCTTGGTTGAGAAATGAGGCACACGCCCACTTGACTGGAGAATCGACAGCGGGCAAAAAAGATCATCTAGGACAGGTACTTAGGAAATCGATGAGGAACAAATAAAAAAAATACTGGCTGTCCAATCTACGTTGTCGAAGGCTAAGCGCTAGGAAAGTAAAATAAAACCAAACGCTATAAACGAGCAAGCGCACAATCAATCCGCATGCGACGTAGCGATTGAGGAATTCCAGCACACATTTCTCTACGAAAGAGGAAACAAAGACTTGGATATCAGAGTGCCTTTGCCCGTTGTAGCCTTAAAAGAATATCGACTTCAGGTTGGGCGTGTCCAGAAATCGCGAGTAGCCGTACGGACACTGAAAACTCAGAGACGAAATACCAAGCGGACGTAATATAAAAAGACAGCACGCAGGTACTGTAGTTACACCGACGTGAGGTTCTGTTCAAAAATTTAGCGTATCGAAAATGCGGCTGCTCAGTTAACGATGTGCCTTGTCGCGAACGTATACGTGCTACGGAGAAAGTATGATTGAGAGAACGCGTTATAGGATAAAAAGGGTAATCAAGGGGAAAATGCACGCGTGAACCCTACAGCAGAACCAATAGCACTCGCAAGAGACGAAAGACAGTACTTTTATGAGGAAAGCGCGCATTGCGCAAACGCACTATTTCCATTATTGCAGTGCTAGTTTAAAGCTATTTCGACAAATTTCCGCGACAGTCGAATCCAGTGGCTAGAAGACTGAACATTTGCCCGCCGTCTTAGAATTCAGGGGCAACTGCCAACGCAAGCACGCCTCACAGCGAGCTTGCTCGTCGCAAAAAAAACTGTGGAGCGTCATCTGTAAGGGTGCACAGCGGAACCTAGCCATCCCAATTTAGTATATGGCTACATCAGCGCGAACAGCGCGGTCACACAAAAAATTCGTCATGTAAGCTTAGTGATTCCCATTTACACCGATTTATTCTAGCTAGTTGCACTTTTGAGAATTGCGAGAAACGAGGGATTCTTATAATCGCTGTTATCAGAACCAGTTGCTCATTTCGCCTTTGGAATACCTGTTAAAACAACAACCATATTGGCATTCCGCAATGTATAAAACGGAGCCCCGTTCGTCGCAAGCAGTGCGCAAAAGGTTTAGCGGCTGGATGTCCGTGTGTGGTCTCTGCATTTCGTTTTCGTGCTATGCAAACGAATTTTTAATGTATCTTTGCTGTATGACCACTCAATTCCGTCGGGAGCGGGTTACCCAGGAGGTGCTGTCGAACAATTTAACCAAGCCGTGCGAAGAAAACGCACAATGGGCACCACACCGCGCCAAAACAGGCCCAAAACAACCGTCGCTAAAGGAGACGACAAAGCGGAGTCGCGTAGATGCGCCCGCCGGCGTGAGCGCGCTGGGAACGCTGGGTTACGCTGGGAAAGTTCCCGCGCCACTGTGCTCTATGAGTCAAAACCGCCCTTCTCTTCCCAGCCGTGTTGCGAGTTTCTTGTCCCGCACGCCACGAAAGAACCGTTCGCTGGTAGAGGTAGAAAGCTTTGCTTTAAAATGTTTCTGTCAGACACCCCTGTCCTGCCAAGCTAGGATCGGTGCAGCGGGCCATAAAACGAATAATAATAGGAGTGACACTTAGGAACAGCAAACGAGCCTACTGGATCACGCAACAATCTCAAGTAGAGGATATCATAGTGCAATTAAAGAAAATAATGGACTTGGGCTGGTCATGTAGTGATACGAATCGGCAACCGGTTGAAAATTAGGGTAATAGAGTGGATACCAAAAGACGGCTCTAGAAGAAGCGGAAGGCCAATAATCCGATGGAGGTATTAAATTGGGGAATTTGGTGGCCAACAGTTTGTCTCGAGCGGCGCAGGACAGGAGTGGTTGGAAGTCAGTGGGAGAGGCCTTTGCCCGGCAGGGGGCTTGAGTAGGCTGGTGATGATGGTAATGGGAAAAATCGTGAACTTACGGTTGTTGCGTGTCCATTTGTGCAAACCTTCGCGACGTCACCTACACACTGAAAATAAACAAATACCCCACGACATCAATATACATCAAAACAGCATCAGTTCACATGTCCTAAAGTTTCTTACAATAGAGTCGTGTAGGTTCTGTTCATGAATCATTCGTCAAAGTAGGAAATCCGAATGCAAAGCTGCTGAGCTGTCTACAAGATTAAAACTTTGTTATCAGTGCCGTATTTGTTAGCAGGGCACAAATAGTTTATACGCTGTCTTTTACTTGCGCACGGCTGTTTTTGCAAAGTTAATGAAGTTGGCTGAACGCGTTATTAATCATTATTTACAAAGGGTACTATGCCCCCAACAAACACTGTTCCGCTTGTTGAACAACGCACACGCAGCAACATATACGCATGTTTTCTTCGCAACAGCACAAAAGGACAATACTATTTCTATCTTTGCGGAAAGTATGAAGCAACATTCCCGAAATGTTTACTGTTTTCTGCATGGTATGCTGTACACTAATTTTTAAACAATTTGGGCTCGAAATCAACTTCACGGACAGAGTCAATGCAGGTGGCTAGAGAAACGTTTATCTGAAAATTTTCTGCACAGAATCTTACATATTTCAGGGTCAACTGCCCCTGCTACAATACAGCCTCACGTGCAAGTTGTTTCTGTCGCCACAGATATTCTGTTGTTGTTACTGTCGTTGTCAGGAAGATTTTCAGCCAAAAATATACGTAGCCTGAACAAACAATTATGTGGCAATCAAATATACCATAGAAGTGTAAAGGATTTTTAACAGCGTATATAATTTGCTATGCTTATTATTATAGTTGTCCAACAAGTACCTGTAGTTTGTAAATGCATACCTGTGTGCCACTTTATATCCCGAAGTAGAAATCGAAAGCTTACAGTAATATAATTGCAAGGAACGTTCTATCTAAAATTAATAAAATATTTGTGCACAAATTTACTGTGATGCTAAGTAGAATCTATTTTGCTGGTCATTAGCAAAAGATAATAAAATAGGCTTTTTACCGGCGCAGTCACTAAAAAATGAACTATGCTCAAGATTAGCTCTACCTGAAGTACCACAATACTGTCTTCGCAATCTAAGGAATCACGCTAAGATCATTCCATGTTTCATTATTCACTGCGAGGTAACATGTAGTCGCTTGCAACTTACCGTAGCCAGCATGCAAATCTCGTGAAATCGTGTTCGATAGCGTCCGCTTTCAGCAAAACCACTGTAAGTCAGTTTTGTGGGCACATAACAGTTGATTGAACAGGTATTCATGCCATACGAAGTAAGGGTTCCTGAATTGGCCTTATACGTTTAGTTGGAAACTGGATAGAGATTTTTCCGAGCTACCTAAGAAAAGAAATAACCAGTTTATGGATCATTTCTGTAGAGCCAATACAAACTTTTTGTTTACAGTTTCAAATGATCGCCCTGTAGCCTGGATATGGCAGTATGTCTGACTTTACTGTAAGCCGAAACGCATAACTTTAATTTCCAATGCCGTGCTTATTGATAACTTCCACATTACCCAGTGACAGAGAAAGATTACGAAGTGCTATTAAAATTCAGTAGCTAAAGCTACAGATAATAAATGCAACAAACTTGTACTCTCTACCTCAATAGATATACCAGTAAATCTAAAGCACTCGCGATACAATGAGCGTAACTGTAATAAAGAGTTTTCTATGCTTCAAACTTTTGGCACACCGATACTTCTTGATTCTAAAATAACCAATATTGACGGTCAATTCCATTCACAACTGGCTGGCGCAATGGATTGTTGTGAAGGGGAAAAGAGTTCGATGTCGTGGCAGTGTCTTTTGTGAAAAAGCTTGATGCAGTATTAGAGCACAGGCCGCTGCTCCAATTGTGCCAACGGTTTGCTAGAAAAATTTTCCTGCCCGGAGCCTGCGCTCATTGACTTAATTTATCCGGACGTAAACTTTGGTCGAGGTGCGGTTTAAGTAGCGACGAGGAACTAGATGCGCCGCAAGCCGACGCGCTGCAGGCTTTACAACAAGCGCAGATACCAAATCCAAGGCGTGCGGACTAGAAGTCTTCCAATTCCAGACACAATGGCATGCTGTTGCCACAACCATTCGAAAATTCTGTGGTAGAATTTTGAGTAAAGACGGTTAAAAATGGAAACAGGCGGGACGTCGCTGTACATTCTACGTCTCAACAGCATGTTCAAACAAGAAAGCAAGAAATGACCGCTTGTCTCACCACGTTCATACCTGGGTTGTACTACATGAGCATTAACTGGTCAACAAATGAAAACATGCCCTCTTTCCAGAAACTTGCTGTCTGAAGCAGCGGTTTGCAAGAGTGCACTCTTCACTAATCCGTCCACTCAAGAATAAGGACACATATTATTTTCTGCTATTCTTTGCTCAGAGACTTATAGACGGCAGTGCTGTTTATAAATTGAAAACTAGAAATACTGAGTACGGTCCGGGTATTGAATTTCTTTGCAGGTGGGAAGTTTCCGCGAGAAAAATTTTCCACTTAGATTTTGCAACATGTTTGTACCCGAAAACCCACTGTAAAAAGAAACCCCTGCACTGCCGAATACCCAGACTGGATTTACCAGTAATATTAATAACGCAGCAAATGCTTGCAAACGTACTGCTCAGGAACCGGTTGGCCACTATCTGGATCAGAGGCCCCAGGCCAGTGACAATGCCATCTGGAGAACCGTAGTAGAAGATTCCCGCAAGAAGACACTGGAGAAAAAGTGCAAATAATATTTGAGCACATAAAGTGGTGGCGCCTCATTTAATTGACGAGTATCCTAGATGGTAGTATATTGGTAATATTATTTTTGTGTGCATAATTTTTGTACATTAGATGCCAGTTTGGTACAGAAAATATTTTTCAGGTACAGTTGGGAGTTAATTTTGGACGTACGCCTTCTATCCTATAAAACCCAGTTATCCACCTTGCAAAAACATGTCGTCTGCTTAACCTTTGTGATTGCATGTTGGGTCTCTATCCTACAGGTTTCATGCGTTCGAGAGAGGATTTCGACAAATTCGTGCATGTATTCTCATTTCTCCAGTTTTGACATTCTGTTACGTTAAGTGTAACCACGTTCACACAAATATTTATTCTGCGCTTAGCATTTAAAACAGAGAAGGCACTCACAATGCAGCAATGAATGGAAGACACTCGTAAATTTTGTCATAAAATATTTTGTGACACAAATTGTTTACTTTATGCATCTATGGTATGTTTTTTTGTGACTGAGCATTACACTTCAAAGTTCAGGAAAGATAATTAAATCAGGCGCAGATATTTTTAGGCGAAGCGCTAACGAAATCAACAGCTGAAATTAGGGCCGCCTGAAATAAGTACCACATGGATACCAGCTGCGCAATAACGGATATCACAGGCAGGGTCTTATCTTTCGTTTAAAAAAATTCAGTCTTCACTGGTTCGTTCATATTAGTAAGGTTAGCGCTGATGAAGCAGCCGCTACCAGAACGAGCAAAACCTCTCGAAGAAAGTGCGTTTCACTCATGCTTCCTTTTGAAAACAAAAATCTCACCTTCAAGAGTTTGATGAGGCCATCGACCAGCCCGATCTGAAAGCAGGTATTGTATACCAATAGCATATAAAAATTGAGCATGTAAAAACATTGTGCACTTATATCTTTTTATGTTGTCACGGGAACTCTTCGATTCGAGATTGTTTTTTGGACTGCCACCCTCAGAAAGAAAATACCTCATATTCATGATCAATTTACCTGTAAGCATTCCCAAAACTACGTACGACCTAAATAAGTGTTTTATTTCCAAACGGCTGCTCCCTTGTATCACTGGATTATTGGCAGTAATTATGGCAGTATTCTGCGGGAAATTGGGGCGATATCTGTTAACAATAGCTGCTGTGTATCTAAACTCTACGCAACACTCCGGTGCAAGTGTGTGAAAGAGAAACAGCATTGAAGGCAAGTGTTATACAAATTCCCAGTTGGCTGCTCACAAGAACTAATAAAAGTACAAAAATGACCCACCCCAGCTGACGTGCAGTAGTCCAGTGAAGATCCCAGGCACTGCATAAACAAAAAAGCGAAATTCAAGTGAAATTTTCTTTTTGCTATACCCTTTGGTGCAGCGGGTTTTTTTTAATATACAGAAATTGTTCTTGTACGAATCGGGCGATATCATTTGTTGTTGCGGGGAAAAAGTTCTTGTTTAAGTGGCTATATTTGAAAAGGACTCTTTCTTTATTATGCAACCCTAGACTAAATTGTCCCAAACTTCCTTGTAGCCAATATATTCCGCCCATGTTGTCCTGCGTCATTTACTTCAGTTTGAATCCACGTAGAACGGCCGAGGGCAATATATAAGTGACGCAGAAAAAACGAAGGAACTAGAATAACGCACGCGCTCCACTGTCTGACTGTACCAGGTCGGTTTATGCAGTATTGGCACGGCGAACAAGAAAAGACAACAAAGGGGCTGTTTGACGGTGCGTAAAGGTCTTTCTAGGATATAGAAACAATGGCATGGCTTTGACACCATTAAAGCTTTAAATGTTTGAGTAAATGACAGGAACAAAAAAGGGAGGCTGGGAAGTCTGCCTTTCAGCATTCTCTGTGCTATACCAGCTGTTCTAAAATACATAATTGAAAGTTTGCTATAGAAAATGCTCGTTCTTGTTCACCTTCACGATGTCATAGTGATTGCGTTGTTATCGTTATTGCATTGATCCGCACTTAGCACTGGTCTAACAAATATAAACATCGACTCCTGTGACTATTCCCTATGAAATACCATTGCGTCGTCGCAATGCAAGCGGTATTTCAAGAAGGCACTCTTTGAAAGATGCACCGCTCCACCTCAAGATAGCACACAACATTGGCCCCAGTTGCTTAACTTAGAGGATTCTAACAGCGTGAATGCTTTTATTTTAACTTACAAAAAGAAATGCGTGGCCCATCCAACAAAAATGCTTTTCTAGGCAGCTTGACTCGGTCTTGGCCCCGTAGGACAAAAACATTTAGGGTAGTCAGCAGTCTGCATTGCTACCAAGAAAACATAGTAACCCACAGCAATACTATTGCAGCATATACGCTTTTCACAACGCAAAATGTACATGTATCTGGAGGCAAGTTGCGATCAAACTAATAATATCTCTTGAAGGGTATCTATATATTTAACAGCTCGATGCAAGTTTGCTATGTTTTGCAAGGAAAAGCGAGGAAACGGGAACTTCTACCTGTCATAACATGTGCTGGGGTACTCTATAATTTTTTCATCGGGTTGTAGTTTAGGAAATATCATAACGATTGGTTTAAGTTTGCAAATTGGAGAACAGTTGTTGGTTGGAATAAGAAACTTTCCTAACGCCATTAGTAAACACCTTTAGTGAATATATCATTACGATTGGTTTACGTTAGATAGAGAACACTGTTTTGTTAGTCGGAATAAGAAACGTGTCTATAGGCCTTGAGGAAACAAATTTTTATTGAATCAAAAGACTGGTTTCATGTACGTTAGACAAGGCTAGTTGCATAGACTACTTTAGAGTAATAACAAATGTTCCTTCCAACCATCGTATCCTAAAAAATGGATTTTTTGTGCGGTGTTTGTGATCCACGAGTGCTTACAGTAACTTATGTGAGAGAGGAGGACGTAGTAGTTGAGCAAATATTTTCCCTAGCTGGTATATCAAATTCTAGGTATGTTTAGAACACTTACAAAAAAAATGCCTACATTAGCAGACGCGTATGCGGCTGTTCTAATAATCAAAAAGGTAATGTGCTGCTGCGATTTACAAGCCATCCCACAACCTTGAATACGCTTTTCACAAACGAAAAAATTTTCCCTGGAGGGAAGTTGTGATCAAAAATAAATCATTAGGGTTTATATTTTAAACACTCGTAATTTTTGTTTTCAGGACAAAAATCGGTTCACACCTGTCATAACTGTTTATGGGGGGTACTTGGTTTTTAGGGTTTACTTCAGGAAAAACAACGATTGGTTTAAGTTTCATAAACATTGGGTTGGGCTTAACAAGTGTAAACACAGGAAACTATATCATTAAATTGGTTTATTTATTAGAAAACGTTTTTAAAGTAAAAAACTTTCTTGTGGCCCTTTTGGGGAACTTTATGTTTTATCAAAAGAATGGTTCAAAACCTTTCTGCAAGTCTAGTTGCATAGACTAATTTTGGGTTAATAACAATGTTTCTCCCCCATTGAAAAAGGTTTTTGTGCAGTTTGTACGAGCGTTACGAAACTTTGTGAGAAGGAGGACGTCGTTTGTTTAGCAAATATTTTTAGCTGGTATTCAAAATCCTGTTTTGGAAAAGTTCAAAAAAATGGCCTACTTAGAACGCTTGCGGCGGGTTCTAATCAGAAAAGGTAACTGTGCTTGCGATCCCAAAGCCACCCGACAACCGGGGAAATTTTTTAAAACTGCAAAGCAATAATTCCTCGTTACTTTTTCTTGTAAAAAGCCTGCTTTTGAGAAGTCTGTTTTCTGAAATATTTTAAAGAAGCTGTTTATAAGAGGGCAAAATTTTAAAGAAAAACACGGCTGGTGTTTTTTTTTTTCATCCCTTTTCACAATTTTAAAAATTGAATATATTTTGGGTTGGTTATTTAAAACAGAGTGCTCAAAACCTTTTGTCTATCTCTTCCCGTAATCTTGTATATATTGTGTCAAATCCTCCATTGAAGTTTTTGTCAAAAAACGTTTTACATTTAAAAGCCGAAACATTTTGGGTTCCCTTTTTTTGAACAACACTCTCCGTTCCTTCCAAAATTGTTTACCGAAACCCTTTGCAAAACTGGTGAGCAGAAACAAAGGTTTTTCCACCCAAACCATTAACCGCAGCCAATACGTGGGAATGATTTTAAACCGGGTAGCAATAATTTCTACAATGTCACTTTCTTTAATTTAAAAAGCCTGTTGAGAAGTCTGATTATTCTGAATATTTTGAGAGCAGTTCACCGAGTGGCGGCATTTAACAAGGGAATCGGCGAGCGTTTTTTTTTGCATCCCATCACAACCTTGATGGCGCATTTTGTGTGAAACAAGGCGCATACCTTTGTTACCGCAAAAGCCAAGTTGTGTCAAATCTCTACAGGAGTTTTGCAGAAAGCCTTACATAAAAGCCGAACATTATGTTCTCTTTGCGGCACCCACTCCCCGTTCCGGGGCCCGTTCCCGTCCTTTCAAATCATCAAGAATCCCACGTAAAGAAATTGGCCTAAATTGGATACAAAATCCAAACTTTTAAACCGTAATTTTTGCCGAGAAAAAACCCTTCCCTGGGCGATGATGAAAGGCCCGGTCCCCCCAGTTATACTACCAAGTAAATGCCAATGCGTGCGCCCCAATTCCCCGGCAAATTTTTGGAAGCCACGCATACCCACTTAGGCAAAGAGTAGCCAAGATTGCGGCCACCGGCTGGCAGTTACAATACCAAAGAAAATACCGAGCGCTCGTGTGTGCGTGCCTTATGACAACCGCCCAGCGTCCCTGGCGCACGTTTGTGAATCCAAGAATGGCCCCCTTAGGGAGGTTGGCCAAGATTGGCGGCGACCGCCAGGCAGTTAAAAACCAGAAAAAATGCCGAGTGGTTATGTGTGCATGCTTTGCGGCGACCGCACTACGTCCCTGGCGCACGTCTGTCAATGTAAGAATACCACCTAAGGGAGATTGGCCAAAATTGGACAACAAAATCCAGCGTTCACCGTAATCGCGGCAAAACTTGCTCAGAATAAGAAAGACACGTTATAGTGCATACTACTCCAATGTGATGTCCAATGATGATGACTTCAAAAAAATGATTGAGCTCACACTTATACCAAGAATGACGAAATAAAGGTAGTAGCGGCATCGAAAAAGCTAATCGGCTGCAATCGTAGACTTAAGCCGTCGATTTGGTCGCGCATGTTGCGTACAGCTTCGCTACATTCAAGTCTTACGCGTTAGTGTGAGCTACCTTCATTTTCCTGATCAAATTAAAAATGGCCTTTGATTTTTCTTGAAATGAACTTTTAAGCGGATATATTTCTGTGTACGCTACATACTTCTGGCTAGCTTTACAATTTTGTGAATAGGTTATCAATCTAGCCCAGAAACAACCAAATGTTTCAAAGGTAAAGTAAATTGAAAACAAATATTGAATAGATCTTTTTGAATAGTTCAGTAAAGAAGGTAACATCACATTGTGGTGCATGACAAGGACTTACTGTTCAAAATAACGTTTCTATTAGTAAAACATGTTGTTCAAAATAACGTTCCTATTAGTAAAACATGTTTCGAGCAGATATATAAACAGGTTTCCCAGCACTTCGGGATTAAAAATGAACAGTTTACATCTAGTACAACGCCGTGCATGGCTTATAAATTTAACACAAAGAAAGTTTATGAGGATAAACAACACTTAGAACCAATACCTAGCGGTCGTTATGGCAATACCAAAAACGGGTTTCCCGAAACTTGGGTTTAAAAAGAGTATACATTGCTATGAAAACTTGTGTGGTTTGATGGGCGCAATACAAATCACTTCCGGAAGGTGAAACAAAATGAAACTTTGTAGTAAGAAACTGCAAACAGTATATAAAAACAAAAAAGGAACTTTGACAGGAATTTACTTACTCGCCATGGCCCCAGAGCACATTAGGGCCAGAAACACCACGCTGATTCCGTAGCAGGAGACCATGACTGCTGGTTTGCACGGTGGCTTCGAAGGAAGAAACTGATTTTTGGAATGGTCAAAATGGTGCTTATATTGTAAAGAGTCTAGCTGCACGTGGGTACAAAGTCACTGTACCGGCGTTCATAAGGAAGTCTGGTTTCACGTTAATAAAAATCTGCTTTATCGCGGTTATGGTTCAAGTACAACCTCCGGGTTCAAAAATGTTTTGAATTATTTTGTTCCCTGTGACGAACTGTGCTGAGATTAGAAACTATTAAGGAGCTTTTTTGAACAGACAACGTTCACTTTCAAATTGGGGCGCTGAACTTCCTGGTGCAAAGACGTCATCTCCAGTACCCGACTTTTTTTTTTTCCTGACGATTTCAATGTTTGGTCTATTTCATTTTTTTCTGGCACCTGCAAGGAACACTGTGCGACGTGACTACAAAGGAAGTGACTATCCGGCCACGAGACAAGCGCGTGCATTTGTGAAATAATTGCCTTTAAGCACCATTTTTCGGATATATGTAAGCACATGACCGGAGGTAAAACCTTCTATTAAAAAAAACGCTTATCTAGATGGCAGGTGCTCGAACTTTTGAAGGTCACGCTTTGGCAGCGCGTGTGTAGCCTATCTGTAAGCCGCTGAGTAACTTGGAACCAGGTTTTAGCCATGCGCGCAGCATTCGCTCGCTTCACCTGGTGCGTTCACCTGGTCACCGTAAATCGTCATAGAAGATTTATTATCCCACGAGTACAATTGTTATATTCGTACCACATATTTTTCCTGACTCCAAAACGAAACTCACTTCGACCTCAAGAATGAAAGGAAGTGACCTTCCTGCCGCAAGCCAAGCACTTTCACTCGTACAAAGGCAGAAAATTAGCCATTTTTGTTTCATAGAGGCAAATGCAAGACAACAAGAATTGCTAATGAAGTAAAACCGCTCATCCGCCCCAGCACGTTTCTCAATCTTCTAAAAGTTAGAATTTGCGACGCATGCCAAAAAATTTCTAAACATCATTTCAAATAACGGCAAGAGTTGCAGGACCAAATATTTCGGTAAGAGTCGGTGAGTTCCCAGTGTTCGTGCTACAATGACCAACAAATCGCTGACGATGGGTTGACTTCAATTATTAGTATTCATAGGCCAATTTTTATATTCACGAATAGATCAAAAGAGAATATATTGAGAGGACTGAGAATATTACTGTGCTCTCAGTTTCGGTTATGGAGCCTTGCCATAGATACACGGAGGCGTAAATCTGCAGGTCCGATTTCACAAATGATATCCGCACATGCCGCTCAATAGGTGAAGATTTGCAAGGTCAATTCAACGATGCGGTTTTGGATCCGGCCATGAGTTCTCTTCTGAATGGGAAAAACGAAAACTCCACTGCCTCGGGATTTAGCCACAAGGTAAAAGTTTTCAGGTAATCAAAAGTAATATACAGGTCTTCGCTGCAGTGCTCCTTATAGCCTGTATAGTTTCCGTGTGTAAAAACACCATATTACGTGTTATAACATTTTAATATTACATACATTTTGTTAGTACATAGTTTTTCGAAATTGTAATAACAAAAATGCTTTCAATACACGGTGTCTGTGACTAGTCAGTGGCTGCAAAGATAGACGATATTTTTCCCGTTCTCTAATCTGCGGTGCTTCATAGCCCAGTTTTTCCCTTCAGCAATGCCCGCGAGACATTCTTGAAGTCATTTTGAAGCTCTCGTGTTTTATCAGAACTTACTACTTAGGCCAACAGTAACTTCCTTTAGAGTTTAGAGGTGTGATGGGTAACAGAAATTGAGCATTGAATGTAAGTGGGCAAGAATGAATTGAAAACGTGCTACTTGCAGGCTGCAAATATTCTTCATGTTCAATTGCCCTAAGTATACAGACTAAAGGACACTAACGGACAGGGACGAGGAGCAGACTTGCAACTGTTTATTTAAAAAGACGACAGAAACGGGGGCCACCTAAATATACACACATGGGCGGTACTTTGCGGTTCCGCAGTAAAACCGAAGAAACCTAAAACCTGGAAAACCTAAAACCAAAACATGTAGGGTGCTGAAACATATCAACTCAGCCGACAAGAATACAACGAGAACACTGGCAGGAAAAAGTGGGAGTGTCTGCTTGCAATATGTTATCTTTCTTATCATGGTGGGTCTCTCGGAATGAATCTTCGCTCCTCAGAGGAAGGGTGCGAACGCACCCTTACTCCTCTGTGATTATGTGATATGCTTCCACGATCTCGAGCGTAATCCTGTCTTTAGCGCGTGCCAGAATGTGCGTGTTCTGAAACTGTGATGTGAACTCGCGTGGTTTGCAGGTTTTGCAATGGAGTGACAGGTTGCTCGCTGCCTTTGTTTGCTTACCGGCGTATCGGTGTTCACTGAGGCGTTCATTGACGCACCTTCAGCTTTGTCCGATATAAGCTTTCCCACACGCCAGCGGTATCTTGTATACTACACGCGTCTGACAATCAACAAATTTGTGCCTGTGTTTTACGCCGCATTCTTCTTTGCTTTCCTCTCTGCCGTTCACTTTTCCGCATATGCCTTTTAGCTTTGACGGCGCAGAGAAAACAACTCTGGCATCTATTCTTTTCTGCCAGCTTCTTTAACCTGTGTGGTATTCAATGGATATATGGGATTGCTACCGGAGTGTTTTCTCTGTTACATTCGTTTCTTTGTTTCTAGTTCTTCCTGTGATACACAGGAGCAGTTTTTCACTGACCGATGCCAGCAGGCTGTCTGGGTATCCCTGATTCCTGAGCCGAGAAGTTTGTAAGGCGGAGCTTTCTTCAGTGAGGTGGTAGCATGTGAGGTGGTAGCACTGGTGAGGAGCGAAGATTCATTCAGAGAGAAACACCATGATAAGAAAGATAGATACGGCAAGCATTCACTCCCACATTTTCCTGCCAGTGTTCTCGTGTATTTTTGTCGGCTGAGTAGATATGTGTCGGCACCTTCATGTTTTGGTTTTAGGTTTTATCGGTTTGGGGTTTTATCGGTTTTACAGCGCGACCGCAAAGTACCGCCCTTTGTGTGTATATTGAGGTGGCCCCCGTTTCTGTCGACTTTTTAAATAAACAGTTGCAAGTTTTCGCCTCGTCCCTGTCCGTTAGTGTCCTTTTGTCTGTACACGTAGCGCAATTGATCATGAAGAACCACCAACTAGCCTCATTCTACGTCATTTTTTACAAATAATCTGTACAGTAACCGGGGCGTACAGTAAACAGCGCCAGAGAAGTGATATCAGTTTCAGGTCTACTCTTTGCTTTGCTCTTGGTAAGAAACGGAAAAGAAAAGCTCCAAGATGATCTAACAAGAATAACCCATACTGATTACACTCACTTGTGATTCCGGATAATTGGTCCGAAATTGGAAGGCGAGATGCTGCCATAAGCTGGTTTGGGGAAGAGAGTCGATGGGTAGAGAAAGTTTAGCATACCAAATTCAGCATCATTAATGAACAAATGCGATAAAACAAAGATTTCTTCACTGTAGTAAAAAATAACACGGGACAACAGAGTAAAGCTAGAAAATAGGGGATCCTGGAACCGGAAATTTTTCCGAGGGGATCAAGAAAACTTTATGAACTAACTAAAACTCGACTAGAAAACAGTACTGCAAGATTCAAGCAACTGGTAATTATCAACAGAACTGCGCATCCAACACATGATTGATGTGATCATTAAGTGTCGCTTAGTTATGATAACCTGCATTATACACGCGGTTTATATCAATATTTTTCCCAAATGATAATATCTTCTTACACGGAAGGTATAATAAGTGCCCTGCTTTTGGTCCAGGCGAAATCTAATGGGCTTGCAATATTTATAGCTCAGCAAAATAATACGTAGGTCCAACCACATATTTCCCGTGGCTTGTGGGCTTAGTGTGGGTTGGAGAGAGAGAGAGAGAGAGAGAGAGAATAAACTTTATTTCGAGGACTATCAGTGATTATGCATCATGAAAACGATGCTGGTGGTTAGATTGCGTTGATGGCTGTCAGCATGAACTGATCAGCGATCTCGGCAGATCTGGCGGGCCTGTAGGTCCGGGTCCGAGCTGCGCAGCGCGGCCTCCCACCGTTCCTCGGAGGGTATTTCTGGAAAGGGGTTTTTCGGGCAAGCCCAGATGATGTGGGATAGTGTGGCATGACCGCCACATAAGCAGCAGGCCGAAGTGGGGTACAGAGCTGGGTGGATGTGCGTCAGGACGGTGGGATTAGGAAACGTGCCTGTCTGAAAAAGTCGCCACGTGTGAGCCTTACAATTGTCTAAAGTTTTGTCCGCCGGATGATAGGTCAAGCGGTAGAGGCGGTAGTGCATAGTGATGTCGTGCAAAGAGACCACGCGATCCCGCGCAGATCGCGCCCCGTGGTAGGGATAGAGGCTGGGCCCAGCCCGGATCGTGAGTCCTCGGGCGTGTTCGTGGGCCGCTTCGTTCCCTTCGAGGCCCGAATGCGCGGGCGTCCAGGTCAGAAGAACTGGCTGTTTTAGGGGTCGGGCAGAGTTTCCTCTCAAAATTTTGAGTGCCGGCTTTGAGATGCGACCGGTGGAAAAATTTGTAATTGCAGTTTTAGAATCGGAAATGATTGTGCTTGGAGTAGGGTCGAGTGTTAGGGCTAGGGCTATGGCCGCCTCTTCCGCTGTCTCTGGGCGGGGGGACCGAACGGTGGCCGAATTGAGAAGTTCCTTGGCATTGTTCATGGCTACAATCGTGTATGCGTCGTGGAATCGGTATTCTGCCGCGTCGACATATACAACTCGGGGATTGTTGCCGTTCATCTTGTGGAGTGCTTCCGCTCGCTTTTGTCTCCTAGCGACGTGGTGCTGAGGGTGCATATTGCGGGGCAACGGTTTGATTATTAGTTGGGAGTGTATTGACGTGGGGATGGGATGTAGTTGCGCGAAGTTTGTATGGTGACCGATATCCAGTTCTTGAAGGATGTGCCTCCCCGTGCTGGTTCGGGCCAGTCGCTCATACTGACTCGTTAAGTGGGCTTTAGGTATTATTCCAGAAATATAAATGTTTGCAACTTATTTTTAGTCTATGGCGGCACCTCTTGTTCCGAGAGGCCGTACTGACCGTAGTTATTCATACAGTAATACGTGAACTGGCAGCAGGGCAGATTACATAGGATCCGCACCAAGAATCAGCTTGGAACACCGCACGTGCCTTTATATTGAATAACAACCTTTCCTTGCTTCAATGTTCGCCTTGCAGAATTGAAAAAAAATTACAGCGATTGTTAGCCCCAGCGGAATTAACGCAGGTCAAAATGCACTGCAAGCTTTCGTCTAAAAATGCCTCGCACCAGACTATTTCAGCTGAATTATGCTCGATAAAATAAATAAATATCTCGCGTTGCGTGAATTGCCACCAATATTTAGCATTGGCCAACTTTTTTTACTTCGTAACCAATTGTCAGTTTCTGTTATAAAACTCTGAGTTCGAGTTGTACTTCCATTCAACTAATAGCTGGGGTTGAGGGGTAGTAGTTGGGCCGCATGCCCACCTTCTCGGTTATGATGCTTTTGGTAAGGATCGCCATTGCAATGTTTCACTATGGAAATACAACCTACTTTGGTGTTCCAGGCATCCATAGTTTTACGTTCGGCTAGCAATTATTCGAATGGGTGAGGATGTCACAATAAAGAGTTTATTCTTTTTTTATCACTTGTTCGATATGTTACAGGGGTGCATCAAAGATTTTAGTTGCAGAAAAAAATGAAAATTGAAAATTTATATGTGCCGGTTGTTATGACTGTCTTTTTTCGCACCATAGGGGGCTTCATTTTATGGTTGAAAATTAAACAGGAGCAGCTCTTTTTTGTAGGTGTCGAAGATTTTGTGCCTACAAACGCAAGAACAAAATCAGGCTTGAAAACCAAAATTTTATTCTGCCACCCCCCTGCATTTCGTTGCATCAAAAGGACACCATTATAAACACATTCTAAGGATCTGTCATAAAATGTCCCCTATAGAGTTTTTATTGCGTGGAGGATATTGGGTTTTTTATGATGGCGAAGAAAAATTGCCTGACCTTTATTAGGGCTTGACAACTGCTTTTAGTTAGAGTATGCTCCTTCAGTCACCCTTCACAAGTTTAGTTTAGATAATTCTTTTCAAAAACACCTAGCGACCGCTTGTTCAAATTCAGTTGCAGGCAACCAGTGGGTGGCCCTTCACAAAACACATCCCATCACTTTATGAAAAGCATGCGGCGATCACTAACAAACTACGGAACATAGTTGAGTGCTTCTACCTTCAAGGAAAGCACTGGTAGCAAAGGAGTGGCAGGCACCAAAACATGGAGCAGATTGCTGTAGCGAACGCCATCGAGTCATCGCGTGCAGCGGCAGGTGCAGCGACCATCTGCGTAATGGCCCTTCGCCGGATTCGCCCTGTAATGTTGTTGCTGCAATCTAGGCTGCACGAATCCAGGTACCTGCTATACCGGAAACGCCCGCTTGCACACGCTAACAATTGGTCTCGTTGGCCAAAACAGGCAAGAATGCAACCCCTACTATCATAATCACAGGATCGCTTTTCTTATACGTCTCAAACAGCTAGAAAATCACAGCGAAATATTGCACGAACGTATACGGTATCTCTGAGGATTTTGAAGCTTACGATGGCTTGAAAGAGTACGAACAGGTTACAAAAGCGATATGATTTCTGCTGCGAAATGGTAACAATGTAGCTATAACCATTGCTGATATGTTCTGGTGTGTGTGTGGTGTTGTGTGTGTGTCTCGTTTTTAGGTGCGGAGTACCTTAGGACCGCACAATGTCCGTTCGCGTCCATGCGCATAGCATTTGCAACCGCAAAAAATCGCACAGGCACCAGCAGGATTCGACCACTGTCTAGTAGACCAGACAGGGTTAGTGCAGTCGTGTTACCCATTGGGCTAAGACCGTGAGATAGTACCCGAGAGTCAAACAGCTTACTCCCTCGCCTGTAACGGTGCGGCGTACCTTAGCACCTGCCAGTGTCCATGCGCGTCCATCCGTACGAAAACCACCATCGAGCAAAAATCAAGCGGAATTCGATTTGAACCGTGAGTTACAGTTTCATTTAGGGAATAATCAAGGTGCAACTCACGGCTCAAATCGAATGACGGTCGGGGAGCAAATGGGACGTCACTCGGACGCAACTTCGATGTTATTTCGGGTCCCCGTACTCCGCACCCACGTCTTCATCCATGGATTGTAGATGCTGCCATTTTTTTCTCTGCGTTTCTTGCGTTTTTTGTAGTTTGCATATTTGTCTTGGCATAGAGTTGTTACCGCCATCACTGAGTTCTTTTGACTGTAAAGATGGCCGCTGGTGCCCGACGCCGCACCGTAATCCCTCCTGTTGGCTTTGTCGAGCCAATATTCTCTACCCCTGTATGTACTCTATGACAATAACAGTTTTATCATTATCATCAGGCTTGTCGTTCTTGTGATAATGAAGAGGGTAATGCAAGCATGCCTGAATGCAATTTTCACAGTTATCGCACACGTATTTTGTTTCGAAGAAACAAAGATAACTCTAAAAACTAATCAGTATGCTTGACAAACAATCCCGGTTTTCTCAAAGAGCACATTACAATAAGGATAACTGCATTTTAGTGAACTTTAAAAAAACGTGTGTTCCCCTGCTTGAGGCAATCTTTACCCGCCAGGAAGAGGTTGGTAGTTTACTTCTGGTAGCTCCTAGGAAATGAAACATCATTCTACTGACGCCTAACGCATGCGAGTGACCACTTTGAAGTCGTGGAAGGAAGCCGAACAAATTACTGAACGATGGCCAGAGAATCGATGACGTGAGAGTTAAGAGTTTCCAATGAATAAATAAAAACAGAGTGACAGGAAAAGTTTGTGTGAAGGTGAGTGCTTACGCTTGCTTTGGAAAGGCAATAATTTCCGTCGAGGTGAAGATGTGTTCGTTTGGCGTATGGCGCGGGATTGACAGAACGTCCACCAATTAATAGGAAGCAGTATATTTCAGGAGTTCGCTGCTTGATGCCCGTTTCTTAAAATTATTTCTGTATTCCTTAAGACATTTTACAAAATATTCTTAGAATGGAACATCAGTTCTGCCTTGAATATTAGGAAGAAAGCACAAGAAAGCACAAAGCTGCTCTGGACGTGGCGATGGCAGGATCTGGAAGCGAGGAGTAGCTACCTCTGCCTTGAAAAACTCGCTTTTCAGATCCTGCCATCACCACGTCCAGAGCAGCTTTGAAGCCCAAGCAAGCCGTTTGCGCAAGGCTGGTTTTCTGAATTCGCTCCTTTGCAGTGTGGCCTACAAACTTCTGAGAGACCTACGGAAACCACAAGAACAGGAGCCTCCACCAAGGGAGAAAAGGAAGGTAGCCGTAATACCCTACATTCATGATGTGAGCCACAAGCTCAAGAAAATAGTAGGGCGGTCGGGTGTAGACCTTGTTTTCTTTGCTCCCGACCAATTGAGCAGCCTTTGTCGGAAAGTAAACAGCGATTGCCCAGCGGTGAACAGGTGCACGAAGAAACATGCAAAGCCCTTCGTTCAGTGCCGGCAAGAAGGTATCTATGAGATACCATTGTCATGTAAAAGGTCGTACGTGGGTCAAACGACCCGCTGCCTAAATGATCGGCTTCGAGAGCACGCGTGACGATGTAAAAAATGCGAAAAAAGCAAAAGATGCTACAGGGAGCACGCTCGCTGCACACATTGTGAACTGCTCAGGTTGCTCGCCTTCGTTTGAGCAGTGCCACGTGGTGGCCAGGGATAAGGACAGGCTACGGCGGGAGATCAGAGAAGCATGGGAAATATACAACCCTAAGCAGGATTGCATCAGCACACCCTCCATCACCCTTACTGGGAAAGAAATCGCATTTCTTGATAGCTAGGAGAGATTGTGTGGAAGCTGCGATATAAATTTTGCTGGTTGCTGCAAGTATAGCAGTAGTACAGATCACTGCACCATAGCGGATATTTTAGCCTTCGTATTTTTTGTATCTTTTGTTTTTTTTTTGTTTTTTGTGTGTGTCATTTCTAGATTTGTGTATCTACGTGTTTTCTGTCTTTTCCTGTTTATTGCCTGTACGCGACAATAATCTTCAGTTGTTAGTCAGCGCCGTGTTTGTGTGATCTTCATATCGTCTCGTTCCTGCGCTGTTTGTGACTCAGTTATTCTACGCATTTGTCCCTGTTGATGCAGCCTGTTTTTTTTATTTCTTGCATGCGTTGAAGTTTTTAAATTATTTATGTGCCAGTATAATTGTTGAACATTTCTAATTCTTGACTTTCTTCACCGTCATTAGCACAGAGCGTAGGCATTACGTAAGGAGTGTCATCCCTTCGTATCACGAAAGCCTTTTGCACCTTCTCCATTCACATAGTTTGAGCAATTATCAATGACACATGAATAACTCAGAGGGCTAACATCAGCGCGGTGTTCACCAAACAGGTTGCCTTATTTCATAACCCTCTCTTTCCCTCAAAAATTCTGAACAGCCCCTGTATGTGTACATCTCAAATTTAGAAAGTCACGCCCCAAAAGGAACCGTTGCTTTTTAAGAAGTCTTGCGCGCGTGCACACCGCAAAATTACTCTGACCGGCTTTCGCAAGAAAAGCTGCAGTTGCTGAAAATAATTTCTGCCTATCAAATCACCTTGAGTATTTTGCCATTTCACACAAGAGATCAGTATTTTGACGTGAATGTAAGGAAGGAAGGAAGGAATGTAAATCAGCACGAAGCCCTCTTTGTGGCCCTTTGGACGTGAAGCAAAAAGGCGCAAAGCATGCATGAGAACCAGCGCGAAAAATACAAGAGTATAGGCGACCACACACGCAACACTGAACATAGTGATGTTTTCTTTTCTTGTGTTTTTGTGCTGTTTCCTTCAAGACACGCACCAACTGGCCAAACTGCGATCCGAGCAACACAGCGTTCGCTGATTCATTGAAAAGATTCTCGCAGTACACCTACCTGTTTTTAGTTGTATTGAAGATGCAAGGTGAAGTTTGAGGGCCCGGATGACAACCTTTCTGTGTCATATTTATTTGGATCAATAAGGTCTTATGTAATCAGGTCCAGGTAATGTTTTGCGGTTCCAAATTTTCAAAAAGCTTGCTATGGGAGAAATGCGGTATTTTTGGACCTCATAACTTGTGTGAAGAAGGTATACGCACAGTGAAGGAAACGAAATTTACCCTCTTGCACTCAGTTTATTTTGAATCCTCCTTCAAAGGTAGCACAAAAAGTGCCTTTATTTTTTGTCTTCGTGCTGGTTAGCCACTCATAATGCGACCTGGGTAAAAACAAGAGATTTTGTAAGTGTCATGCGTACAGAATTTCTTAGTTCACAAAAACGTCCTCAATGCTACAAAGACATTGCACTTGAAAAATGACCCACCCATAAAACTTCGGACATTATCAGAAAACAACATGTGAAGGCACTGTGCAGGCATAAGAGGATGCGAGCTGATAAGCACGAGTGCTCACACCGAGCACATGCAGGACCTAATGCTTCTTCCAACGCATCGCGTGTAAAATCATCACCTAGCTAGCGCTGGTTTGCAGATCGGCACAGCGACGTGCTCAGGCCTTCTCAGGCTCCACAAATATGAAAACCGGTCTACAGCAGTTTCAAAACCACCTGAAGTGGCTAATGGAGGCACGCCTTCTAGAAGGATAGCCGGCGATGTCGCAAAATTAAGGGCAGGCTGCGCCGACAACAGACGTCCCCTGGTTGAACATCTGTAGCCGCATTAGCGGGCATAAATTGGAAATTCAGGGAAAACTAACAAATCATGTGAGCTCCGCAGAAGCTGCTGAAAAAAGTTTGAAGCTAGATTTTCTGATGGCGTTACGTTCAGGCAGATACGTCCTTATAATGATCCAATAGTTCCTGATTGACTTTTGAAATGAAAGCTCACCCCCATCAAAGCTGCTCTGGCCTAAATTCTGTGGCAAGTAATGTTTTCATTGTTTAGAAATAATTTATTTTGTGAGACTTTCTGTCCACTCTAATCATTATATTATTTGCTGCAGAAAAGCCCACCAAATGGCATGAACAGAGATACCCTAAATCGTCATTTAGGCAACTGGGGCGCTGCCTGCCAGGAAGAGAGGAAATTCTCACCCCGAGATCTTACATTACCATTGTCGCTTACGACCATACAGGTCGCGCTAACACAATTGCGCCGCTGATCACCAACTTTCTCCGCTGTTTTTTGTGCATACGTGGATGCCGACCATACATAGGCCTAAAGGTCTCAGGTTCGTCGGCATATACTTTGGACTGTATTTTACGACCATGGTGAGCATGACTACGCGAATATTTTTACCGACATCAATATCAACAAATGTTATCACCAGTGACACTAACATATCGTGCTTCGTAATGTTTGAGCTTAAATTCGTGCGTTCAAAATATCCCCGGAAAACGTTGTACTATAGTTTCAAATTGACGTTTCCTTACGTCTGTGGAATTCCGTTTTAGGAAACACACTTGAGAAACTCTGCGTATACCGTTTCACCATTAATGATTCGTAGTGTCAAAAATCCTATTGCCGAAAATTGCATGGGGCCACGGTACCTGTGCCAATATAAGTCGTCCAACTGTATGGTTTTTATAGCAGTACACTAGGGGTAAAGATAGCTGTCTTTACTCTGCTTTGTTTGTTTACTACTCAGTTTTAATTCAAGGAACGCCAAAAAGTAAGAGCATTGGGAACTGTTAGCAATCCGTACCCTTATTAATAGAACGATCGCTTTCACTACTCCTTCAATTCCTTCGCAGAGTAAAGTCTTACAGCGTAAGAATATTGGATTACGACCATGTGGCATGCTTCTTAAAGGTAGGTGAAAAAAACACCCGTGTGTCCACAATTCCACGCGTTTTAAATGTCCCCAGGTGGTGAAAATTATTCCGCAGCTTTCCATTACGTCGCGCCACAGAGCCCAGGTGTAATGTTTGCTCATTGAAATGCCGAATTTTAAAACAGAGCTTAATGTGGGTTTAGAGCAAACGTCCATGGCGGCGTTTGGTTCGTCTTAAGCCCCATCACGTATCTACGCTAAACAATTTTTGTGCGAGCGTTTTTAATGCTTCTTTCAACTCCAAGAATGCCACCGGGATCTTTTGGCTGGCAGCGGTGCCCCAAAAATTACATTTACAAAGAAACTTTTCTTTGCCAGACGCTACCCACCATGCGGGAGATAATATTGTAGATTCATGACCGGGAACCTTAGCGTCCAGTCATGTTACCCTCGTCCAAATACCTCACTGCGAGCCGACATATGCTATTTTTTCTCGTCATGGCTTCTTGCTTTCATGTTCCCTCAAGTGTTGTGAATACCTGACTGCCACTGTGCTTTTTTTGGTTGCCCTTTCGTATGCACATACAATTTCCACAGCTCTCTAGAGCTTTCCCGCGTGCTCTCCGTTTTATCTCCTCCTCAAGTTCTTATTTGCATAATTCACCTTCGTTTCAAAAGGTATCTGCGGGGAACCAGCACACCACTCTTGATATTTCCACTTTGCTGCCCACGTGCCGGCGACTTGCGCCGCCATTACCACCACGAGCGGTGGTTGTGAGGGGGCCTTTAACATACAAAACCTTTGCAAAGCTGTTAAACCGACCTGTAACTGACATATCAATGGCGGGATAGTAAGTAGGTGCAATAATAGACACCTCGCTCCTCCCAGTTCAAAAAGATGACAAGAAAAGTTTCTGTAGTTTGTCGTATTTTCGCATTTCGTACTGTCGTCTTGTCGTATTCTTGTCATGTCGTGATTGTGGTGCTCTGTCGTGTGTGGTATTCCTATCCTGATTTTGACGTCCCGTCGTGCCGACTTCCTGTCTTGTCGTGATCCTGATGTTTCATCAGCAGTTGGACATGGTTTGAATGTTATTGCCCGTTGGAAGAGCAGCGTAAATGGCAGGTCTGTTGTGCCTACCAAAATGTTTGTCGTTAAGAAAATTGACCGTGTCGTTACGACAGAAATGTGTTTCCTAACGACGAATGACTTTGTCGTAACAACAGGACTTCTGTTGTCACAATAATGTTTTTGTCGTACGACAGAAATTTTTGTTAGGTTTTTCCAGTACTGATGTTTTTATGTAGACTGGGTTCCCAACGAGCTCGGATTAGGTGCGCACGAAAAATGTGTGTTAGCTCATCTGAACGTGAGATTGAGGACTTCTCTATTTCTTTGTCCACCAACCTCACTAATGGGCGCATGGGAGATCTCATCACTCATACAGGTTAACCACTGGTCTTACGCATTCTTCGGCAATCGTATCCACAAAACAAATTTGGGTGTGCGATACCGTTTACGAAATTTGTGATTTTGGAAACCGAAAGAAGGCAGGAATGCCATACACCACAGTAAATTTGACATAACATTCAAGCTCACTTCCACAGTCGTGCGGGAAGTTCAAAGCGCTCCGAAAGATTTGAGGGGTAACACCAGAAAAACCCGTTTCTGAAACTTACATTGAGGAAATGTGAAGCTCTTGAGAGCGACGGTGAAGGTCGCGAGTGGAATCCTCAGCTGAACATCGACCGAAGCTTGGATATTACTAAGTCCTGCGGACAGGTCACACAGTATTCCTCGGAGGACGTTGTCAAGCTGGTCTGCCGGAAGCTGGTCCAGAATGCACTGAATAGAATTTGAACGGAGCCTTTATTAAACATTTTTGCGGTCATTGCTTGAAGTAAAAAGAATAATGTTTGCACGCATCCGGTGGATTGCTGCTGGTAGAAGTATATAATTGCGTTTTATTTGCGAATTACCTTGACATCAGTGTCCACCGAAGGTACAATAAAATACACTTAGCTACCCTCGCGCCCTTTTTTGTGTGGTTGTGCCATCCTAGCTGAACCAGCACTGGGGTGGCAAACAGCTACGGTTGTTGTTTTATGTTTTGAAACTTCAATATGGTTTTCCACATTCTCAAAGTTCTTAAAAATTAGTTTATTCACTTTAAAGCTCTACCGAAGCATTGAGAAGAGTTGGGCATTGCTCAAATCAAGGGGTAAACTTTGTAAAACAAAGATTCGCACAAAACATTGTTAAGAGCACTTACGTAGATTGTTGTTACCAAGGAGTCGACGTCATTTGTCTAAAAAAAGAGAAAAAAGTTAAGAGCAAGAAACGCTTCCAGTTTTATATTATATACAGTTTAAAAAGCATGTGCTGTGGTTTCTAACACTGTTGTTATGTTCAGCTAATAAATATTTCTTTATTTCACTATTTATTTAATAAAATAGTTGTTTATTTACCTGATTTCTATAATTTTTTTCTTTGCGTATTGAAAATACCAAAAGGGCCAACGATGTTAAAAAGAAGTGCGGGCTTTAAAATACACCATAACGAACAAGAAAACAGTGATACGCAATATTGGCTGCCTATTTACTGTTACCTACATAACCTAAAAAACACTCAGAAACATAAGAAAAAGACATTGCTTTACTGAGAATGACAATTACGCAGTTTTCCGAACCTAAAATGAATGGGCGGACGTTAAATAACAGATAGTGGTACAGTATAAATGTAGCATAATATTGGGAATGGTTAAGAGCATACTTAACATGCGAATGCTACGCTCCAGCTGCTGGTGTAGGCATGCCCCTACATATTTTTCAATGCCAGAGTGGAGGGAGCCGAAAATGCTACAGACTATCTCTCATCAAATAGCGCCAAGGGTAAGCCATTTTCCTGCCTGAAGGTGTCTCTGGAGCTTCCTTAATTTTTTTTATATCCTATCCACTACGGCATCATATTTTGCGGTTACTTTACACGATCAAGGCTGAACAAAACAAACGCTTAAGAGTGTGGAGCATGCCCACTGCATCGAGAAATTTTAGCTTTGACTGAAGAATTTTTAGTTTTCTTTTCCGTCTTCTCTCACCCATGTCGTGCGCGGTGCGGCGCCTCCAAAATGCAATCGTGTTACGCTACTGAGGTTTACTAAATTTTATCGCAGAATTCTGCTTCTGTTTGTCTATCAAGCTCCCTGTATAGGTGTTGCTGACTTTTGCGCTTCATAACTTCGTTAAGATTGCCTGTTCTAAATATTTCATCATTATTCGCGGCATCAAAATCTCTTCACATTCTTCGAATGCAACAGCATCGTGGTCGCCAATGTCGACCGTAAGCAGAACTATGTGCTTTAAAAATTCTTCGTCTATCTCTTTTTCAGATAGCATGGTATACAAAAATGCTTGCCAGAACTTTTGCAACATTGGTGTGCACCATTCAATAGTCCACGCCTTTTACTAGCATGCTGTGAGTTGCTGTCAAAACCCATTGCACTCTGGAACTGGGTTTACCGACTCCCCTAGATGAAATAAATACCAATTTCATGACGTATAAGGCATTTAAGCATTTCGCCTGGCATACTTGGGAAACACCTGTTCTCTTTCCAAACAAGTTTGAGTAATTCCTCATTTGCGCATGGTCTAAAATATCTGTACTACCCCAACTTCTCCACAAACTACGGATCAACACTTTAGTAAGACTTTTTAAAATAATACGGAATAAAAGGTTTAAGATAAAGCAAATTACCTTAACTTAACATTTTTCTCTCTCTTACATGAGAGCTTTAGAAAGGAAAAAATATTGAGTCTTTAGAATGAAACTCTTCGCAAATGTTTCATCTGGAGAATTTTTCGGAATACCCATGTGTTTATAACGAATTTCAAAATTAACGAACTCGAGTTCACAATTTATACAAACATAAAAACTCATCGACGCGAAGTATTTCATGTTCAATTCAAGGAAGGTAACTGTTGCAGTAACTGAGGGATGTCCTAAAACCAAGCGTACACTCTTTTTGCTTATGGGATCCCTAGACGTCATCACGGCTTTACTGGTTCGTCCCCGTTGTTACGGTAACAAAAATGGGAAGCCGGTCTTAAAACACCTCTTTTCCAAGAAGCGCTTATCCCGGCATGTTTGTTAGTTGTATTTACGTGTTTTTGTTGTGGTCGAGTATGCCATCAATTTTTGACAAACCGAGCTACTCCCTCGAAACAAAACACCACCGGCCACACGATAAAATAGAGAGTTATAGCAAATAGGAAAAACGGTTCCGGTACGGTACACGGTAGCCGCTACGGGACCGTACCGGGAAGGCTCGTTTTTAGAGTTATAGCAGACCGTAACTACCGGCCATGCTACCGTGACTGGGAGCGACTTGTGTTGTACTTGTGTTGTACGACGGGCCCCATGTTGCTGTTAATACTAGTTAAGTAGCCGTATCGCCTTTATTTAACCTAAAAGAAGCTATCGGACATGCGTCGTTCGACGACACAAGCCACGGGCAGTTGGGCCGGGACCGTGTTTCGCTTGTCAGAATCGCGTGGATTTCACTTGTTGCAACCTAATTTTTCTTAAACGATCTCATATTTACAATCCGTTCGACTAGGCGTGAGCCAATCGTACGTATCCTAAACTCTTCCAAAGCGGCCGCTCCTAAACTCTTCCAAAGCGGCCGCCCGCTTCCGAACGACGTACACGGTATGTCTCGGTACCGCGCGGCCAAGTCGCTCCGGTATAGGGTAGGGTTCTGCGCATGCGCGGTGGCGTCCAGACGGTAGACGTTACCGTACCGGAACCGTTTTTCCGATCTGCTATAACTCTCTAATGACGCAGTAATATTACTTCGACCGAGAAGAGCAGTGCCAGAAAGGGAGTGATTGGTAATAAATCGAGGTCGAACGCCAGTGGAACTAACTGAAAATGAAACGTTCCCCAGTCAAGAGATAAAACTCAATTACCGTGGTTAAAACAATGATGAGGAAGGGGAATGAAACATTTGATTCGAAAAACAAAAACCACGAGCTACATATACTCAAGATAGCGTAGTAAGCAAGTTGTCTTAAAGGGACACTGAAGTGATATGTAAACATTGCGGGATTACTTGCGGCAATTGTAGTCCGGAGTCCCCAGGCCATGTTTCGACCACCCTGGGCGCGTTTTACGCGATTTTATTTAGTAGAAAAATTATTCGAAAATGCTGTCGTCCTCTCATTTACGCTCCGCCCATTTTCTTCGGCGTTTTCGTGTGACGTCAGGAGGGGATAAGCTGGCAATTGGCTGCGCGACTGCACGGCTCCCCGTCCTTCAGACAGAGTCATAGCATCCTCGATTACCGCACCGGTGGCAACACAGGGGCACACCGGTGCGCCTTTTCATCCTCGATAAACCGCACCGTGTGCACCGTCCGTCCTCGATAAACCGGGGTGCACCGTCGCGGGGACAATTTTGGTTGCAAGCCGCCGCGCACCGAGAGAGTCGACGGTGCGCCGGCGTGCAGTCCCGAGATGCATCGCGGGACGATGCCGGCGAAGGAGCTTCCTCCGCCGTCTGCTGCAGCCATGGAGGAAGACGGCGCATCGCCGCACTCGTGTCAAGGCGGACGGAGCTGTGTATTGTTGCTGACAAGGATGGCGTGCTTGTGAATTCATCGGGCAACGATGCGACAGTCTCCTAACGGGCGGTAACAACGGCCAGTGATTGTAAATGAGGACGCGAACTTTGTGTACTTCAAAGACGGCTGCATGCATTGCCAGAAAGTTGGGGATTGACATTCGTTTTCGTTCGATCGAATTATCATGAACTGTTACCGGAGTGCCTAGACGATGAAGACGTACTTGTTTTGCTGTAACGGAAGGGCGGAACAAAACAGGCACTCGCATTATGGCTCAAACGAAGACTAGAAGCAGCTTGTATGTAGCTGTTTAGTGGAAGCGGTGGCAGTACGTTGTTCCGCATGTGTGACGGATTTAAGTTGTGCGTACATATAATCATTGGCCTTCAATAAATACCACTTTCAAATAGCGCTGTGTCTCATTACAGTGCTGTATTGTTACTTGTGAACGTTTTTATGAGTTGATTTCTTCGATTAAGAGATGGCGCCTGGGTAGAACCGCCCCGTTTGTCCTCGATCAACGCTCCGTGCCGGTACGCACCGTCGTGGGGCACTGTGCACCGCGCCGGTTTTGGGGGCAACACCGGTGCGTGTTTATCGAGGACGCTATCAGTCGGCCCTGCGTTTGGTGCGCCGGCCGCCGACGGGTCGTCGCAATTCGTTCGCATCAGTTGAAACGAAGCCAGGACACGTTTGCGAATGGTAGAATTTGCCTTTCTTTACTTGGTTAGTTCGTACACTGTATCTAGCTCCAAGTGAAGGTCGCTTCACACAAGCGCTGCACAAGGGCACATGCGACGCTTCGCTGACTGATATGCCAGTAGGAAAATATAAGGCCTCTTGAAGGCGGGAGAAGAGTCAGCGAAGTCACTATAGGTATTAAGGAAATAAAATCGACTGATATTTTTACCGTACAGCGTAAAACTAGGGTGCGGGAAGCACTTTTTTGCGCTGGGCGAACAAGCACAGCGGTCAGCAACACGACTACGCATCTGCGAACGCTTTTCCGTCTACGAAATGCAATTGCTAGACGTGAGCTATTGTGGAAACTCGGGCGACGCTTACTGCACGAGCGCAATACAACAAATAGTCACCTAAGCTGCTGAAATGCCAAAACTAAGAAAAGTGTAAACTAGTTGTACAATATATACCCTATATTACCAATGCCAGCGGAAGCCCGCTCCGTGGCCGAGCGGTCTAGGTTGCTAGGTATGCCACCGCAAGCAAGTATTTTGCAAGTCACGGGTTCGAATCCGCGCGGGTACGTGCTTTTTTTTTGTAAGTTAACTTTTTCGTTTTCCGCCGATGTTTTCTATATTGAGTTCACCTTTTTTTTGGGCCGCAACGTTCATGGCTCCACGAACTAGTTCACAAAACGCGCGCAGGCTGGCACTGGCGCGCTAGCGAGTTCTCGTTGGCGTGCTTTTGCCATAAGCACCGACTGCTTGCAGGCAGTGGGCACAGGCCAGAATGAACAGACCCTTGGCCTGGTGCGAACACGCTTTTTACGACACAGGCATGAGGGAGGCAAGCTCCAAATATTGGGGAAAAGCGCATGACATTTGGGCGTCTGCGGGTACGCGGAGGGCGTTCATGCACTGCGTAGGTTTCGGCTAGTGAATGCTACGATTCCAATCCGTCCTAGGAGGCTTATCTTTATGCATTTTTACAGCGGACAACATGGCAGAAGCGCGGTACGATGATTACTGAGTTATTGAGAGTGCCCATCCAACAACGCCAATGGTTGTGTTTTACAGAACCGAAACCGAAACCGAAACTTGTTTGGTTGCTCACCTTGGGCATCGTCCAATCACGGTGCCCGCTCCTCCTAACGTCACAGCTTTAGTTGGTGCGGCCGCCGCAAACCGCGCATGGTAGTTTTTCTTCTTTCGCGCTTTGTAAAATAATTACCGATTTGTCAACCGAATAAACGATGAAAAGTGTGCTAATTTGAGCCAGTCTACGCAGTGCAAGCAAAAACGGGAGCTTGACAAATTCACTTCAGTGTCCCTTTAAAATACGGTTCCACTTTAGGATTTATGTTACTTAAAGCAGCTTTCAGATGGCTATGCTGCATTTGAAACGCTCGACTCCAAATGTATAACGTCGGAAGAACATGACTATCCACATAAGCTAATAGAGGCGGGGTTATCCAAACAGTCTTGGCGGGGTTTCTACATGCTATATATTTTGCCTAATTCCATAAATACCAATGACAGAGATTGGTCAACGGCATCGTTAAAAGTGCAAACTTAGAGAAATGGGTAATATGAAAGTCGAAGTGATAGCTAAAGGTGCGAACAAACAAAACATGGTTAGAGCGCCTGTAATAGTCCCCACGAGCCAGAACTACTAAACGTAAAAGGAAGAACAAGATGGACGTTGTTGATTTGAACACGTGGTTTAAATAAAACGAGGATAAAAGGGACGCAAAAAATAACTATGTTGTCTGCGGGTATATTTGCCCTAGGATTACCTTAGTAGATTTTGCATGTAAATTATACAAAACTTTGGAACTTACGGTTGTCGGAGATCCAGCAGTGCACACCTGTGCGACGTCACCTGCACACTGAAAACAAAAATGCCGCCCCAATGCATCAATCTACGCCACAAGAGCAGCTCTTAACGTGTCTAAAATTTCTTTCCATAAGAGTCATATAACTTCTGTTAACGAATCACCACCCACAAAAGAAAATCCACATGCTATGCTGCTGGGCCGTCAAAAAGAATAAAAACTTACTTTCGTTGCCCTTGCAAGGCGTTATCAACAGCTAATACGCTGTGATTTACTTAGGCGTGGCTATTTTTACACAGGAAATTGAATTTGCTGAAGGCGTTATGAGGCATTAGGATAATTGTTAATAGGAGGCTGCTAGACGCACTAAAAACCTTACTGCAAGTTTCAATCAAGTATACGCAGACAATTTCGACGCAGTTTTCTGCGGAGCAGCTAGCATATAAAAATCCGCAACACTTCTTCACAATCTTCCCAAAAATATATCAAATCGTTACCCTGATTTTCACCGTCTTCTGCGCGCTATTTTGTATCGTTTTCTTGAAAAAATTTTCCCCAGAAATATCCGCCATTGCGAGAGAAAGGGACGTGGCTAAAGGCTTGTCTAGCGGAAAAATTTGGAGACCAAACGTTCGATATGTTAGTGTTAACGGGACTGCTGCATTACAGCCCCACATGCAAGTTGCTTCTGTCAGCATGAATTTTCTGTTTTTGTTACTCACGCCGGTGACAGGTTTTTACACATTATTCATGCCTTTCCTGCACCAAAAAATCGCTGGCGCTCAAATCTACCGCAGAAGTGTAAAATATATCCAATACGTGCATATTCTGGTATCGGTATTACATTCGTCATACATGTACCTGTAGTTTTAGAGGGGCTTGCCTGTGCAACTTTCTGTCCCACGAATAGCAATAGAACTCAAGATTCGAAGGACGCGTGAGTCATGTAATGGCCCAATATCGCATAAGCTAACTTTTCAAAGCAGTCTTAGGTAAGTCTGTTTTTATTTGAAGATGGCAGGTCATATTCTTTCTGCCCTATTTCTTGCCTTAATAAAGAATTAACACGAAGTTAGCTTTTCATTGCTGCTCTTATCGTAAGAGGTGCCGCTTCGAGCTGTCCGCAATTATTTCGGTCAGAAATGACAATGCAAGATATTTCTACAATAAATGTCTCTTATCTAAAGAATTGTTTTGTGACACTATGGCTAAATGCTAAATACAGAGCTCACATTAAAAAGGGTAATTCATTCTTTCCTAACTGCAAGCAAAAAACACTGCCAGCGCCCTTATAAAGTACGACATGCTCGTCTGTTTCAAACTCGCCGGTCCAAGCACGCCGCTTTAAAGCACCGACGTGGAAAGAAAATCCATTGGATGTTCTATTCTAGGTACAATTTGACTTGGTTTTAACGTGTGTGCTCATCATGGATGTCTGATGTACATGTTTATACCACTTTTTCTGAGCCCGTACTAGCCATACAAAAAATAGTTTACCGCTGCGTGCTATATTGTAACTTTGCTCATTAGCCAGTGAAACACCAACCAAAAACAAATAGTTGTGACGACTCGGCGCTTGGGAAGATACCATTCGTACATTGCAACCTTACTTTATTACCTCTATCATTTCAAAACATTAATTTCTGATAAAGATAAGGTCTGGTAGCGAATCTAATTGGCGGTTCAGCCATTTTACCACTTTAATAATAAGGTTGGAGTAAAATGCAGCTGGAGTGAAGTAAGGCTGAATTCTAGCTTTTCTGTTACCCCTGCTAACTTCAGCTCAAAGATTTTTAGAAAGGGAGCAAAAAAATTCTTATAAACGGCGGTTTACCACCCACGTTCATATATCTTGGCCAAAACTATTCACCCGGAATTATGAAACCCTCCCAGTAGGCTTCTGGTGCCCTGCAACCTACCTGAGCCAATGTTGGCAAGTGGCGGAAACACGAGTTGGATGGGCCCCTGGCAGGTGTCACTTTGGTCGAAAAAGTTGATGCAGGTATTTGAGTCGCAGAGGGCCAGGGTTCCGATGGGACCAAGGTTAAGGGAGGCTGGAAGAAATAATTGTTGGCCGTGCTCAAATAAAACGCGCTAAAATCCGGTGCTGATGCGTGTTCTGAGAACCATGCAAGGCTTTGTCTTTTGCTTAAGATTACACCCGTTGTGAAACCAGCAAGGCCTGAAGTGGGCAATGACCCGACTTCAAAACATAATATGCGCCGATAAAAACTGGGCAGTTTTTAGTGCAAGCATACCAAAATTTGATTGGTGGTACTACCATTCGGGTGATAATTGAAGAGTGCTAGTTGATTTTTAGTAAATGTACACAGTGCATATTCGGAAAGAACGCTGTATCAACTAAAAAACTAGCCACGAGAGGTATACTACAGTGTTCTTATAACAGGCTAACCATAAATGCTGCATATGGGGTTACAAGCACTTTGTAAATACCTTTTGTGATGTCGAAAATTAAACAGCTGTCTCTTGGGCTATTTCTGTGCATGAAATAATCCAGACAGTAGAATGCTGTTTGGAATCAAGAAGCTTAAAATTGTGGGGACAGACGTGGTTCTGAATTTCCGGGCAGGTGTTAATTCTTCGCGACCACAGTTGCCAGCCTAGTTTACGCAATACATTTTATTTTAGCAAAACCGTTTGTACAATTAAGCCTTGCAGTGCCTAATACCCAGACTAATTTACCAATAATAATAATTATTAGCATAAGTGCTTAGGACGTACTGCTGAGGAATCGGTTGGCAACTATCTGGATGAGAGGCCCCAACGCCGTGACAACGCCATCTGGAGAGCCGTAGTAGAAGACGCCCGTAAGAAGGCACTGGAGAGAAGGAATACGAGTAGTATTTGAGTACATATAGTGGTGGACTTGTATCTAATTGAGAAATATCCAACAACACGGGATTTTTCTAAAATATTTTCGGTGCGAAATTTTAAACACTACACATTTTCAGTTTGGTGACGGAAAAGATTTTTTAGACACAGCTGAAAGTTGAATTTTGACATATGCCTTTTGTCTGCATAAAACACGCATTCATATGACAAATTCATTGTATTCAAATGATACAGTTATCTACCTGCTACAAACGAGTTGTGTGCTTCACCTGGGGGTTTCATTATGAGGCTCAACCTACAGGATTTATCTCTGTGAGAGAAATGGTTCCAGTTCCTCCAGATTTTTTTGGAGATGAAGTTATGCCAAGTATAACCAAACAGAGAATATTTATTCTCTGCTAAAATGCAAACCTGAGTGATGACGTTCCCAGAATGCCGCATGTAACGGCCGATCAATTATAAATGATTCTTATAAAACCTTCCCTGTTACCAATTGTATTGCAAAAAGCATCTAGGGTGGCTTTGACAGATTGTGCAGATACACTGACGAGGCTAGGAAAGGTTATTACTTGAGGCGTGCATAATATTATACGATGCTATTAGCGAAATTAACAGGTTCTGATTTACCTGACCTAAATGAGTAATGCACAGAAACCGGCTTCACAAGAAGAGGTTTACCTATTGACGCAGGGTAGCTACTTTTGTAGCAGACGTTCACGCTTCAGAGGTTTCTTTCATTATGTATACTGAGTGCAGGTCAAGCTCGCCAGTATAAGGAGTGGCAAATACTCCCCACAAAATTGCGTAGCACTCCTTCTTTGCCTCAAAAAGAAAAATACTCACCCTCAAGAGCTTGACGAGACCATTGACAAGCCCGATCTGAAAGCATGTATTGTACAAGAATTATATGTAACACCTAACACAAACAGCACACGTATACTTTTGCACCAACTGTACGATCGCGAAATGGCTTTGCATGATTGGTTTACCCTTGTGTAACCATTACCAAAAATACGTATGGCCATGAAAAATTTTTAAATTGATTTTTTCGTGTGTCTCCTAAGCAATTGGCAGCAATGGTGATAATATTATGCGGGGAATGGGCGCAATGTCGATAAAAACGATCATGCGCATCTATATCCTATACGAGACTTTTGCGAAAATATACGACACAAAAGTAGCATGGGAGGCATTTGTTAAATAAATTCCCAGTCAGTTCCCTCACAAAAAATGAAGAAATGCAAAAAGAACGCACCCCGCCTGACGTGCAGTAGTCCAGAGAAGATCCGAGGCACTGCATAAAAAAATCAGTATTGAAGAAAAATTTTCAATGCACTATACACTTATGTCACACCACGCTCTTTTGCGTAGACATTTGTTGTAGGACTAGCGATATATGCACTGCAATTGTGAAGAAACGGCTGTGCAAGTGTTTAAGACTGAAAAATACTAAGCGTTTTTCAACCAACCATAGACAGAATTGTCACAAACTTTCTTGTAGCTAATCTGCTCAGCCCTTGACCTGCTGAGCAATTTTCTTTCATTTGAACCCACGTGGATTTTATTAGGATCCTACATAGGTACCGCAGAATAAAGGAAGAAGCGAACAGAAAGCTGTCTGACTTTACCTATGTCTCGTTACGAAGTACATAAATCATTAACAAGGAAACACAAGGATCCAGCTTCGTGGTGTCTAGAAATCCATGCATGATTATATAGCATTAGAGCCAGGCATATTTACCTAAATGACAGGAGCGAAATAGGCAGACTAGGACGTCTAAGTTCCAGCAATATCTGTGCTACGCATACTGTGCCAAAGTGTATATTTGAATGCGTGCTGTTGACAATGATCATTCTTGCTGAACTTCGCGATGTCATGGTGATTGGGTGATTAGGTCAACGAGCGATGACGAGTATAGCAGTAGTTCCGAAAGATTTGAACATCGACTCCCGTGACTCTTCAGTGGGAATCCCCCCACCGTAATCGGAATTGAAGCGGTATTCAGACAGGCACTGTTTCAAAAATGCCGCCCAGCTCCTCTAGGTAGCATACACCACCGACTTGGGTTGCCTAATATAAGAAGATTACATTTGAATGAATGCTTTTATTTTCATGTACGCAAGCCGGAACATGAGCGGCTTGTCCTACAAAACATTGTTTTCGGAAGTGTGACTTGGCCTTGGCCGGGTAGGATAAAAGCACACAGGGTGGTCATCATTCGGCAGTGCTACTGTTAAAAATAAAACCTCACTTATAATATAGTGGGATATGCCCTCTTAACGACCTAAAATATACATGTGATTGTTGCAAAGTCCAGATCAAAATTATTATAACTCATGCAGAACTCAGGGACTTCTTATTTACAACAGCTAGAATGAATTCTTCTCACATGCTCAATGAAGACCCAAGAAGAAATGGGACCTTCTCAGTGCCATAACTTGTGCGGGGGTACTCTATGATCTGTTTATGAGGTTGTCATCTAGGATAGATATCATTACAACTATAATGGGTGCCGAGTTTGAGAGCGCTGTTGTGCCGGTCGGAATAGGAAACGTCTCCGCGCCATAAGAAAACAGATTATATATAATTTCAAATGACTGCTGTCATGTAAAGAGCGCAAGGCTGATTCCGTAGAGCCATGTAGGAAAATAACGAATAATCCTCTAAATATTCTCATACGACACTAGGATGTTTTTTCTTGTATGAGTTGTTTTGCCTTGGGAACGTTTAAAATAGTTGTCACGTGAAAGAAGGACAATGTCGTACAGCCAATATCTTACTCTGCCCCTAATAAAAATTCTAATTTTGAGAACACACATACAACAAAAGATGGACCTATTTTGCACGCGCGTGTGTGGCTTTTCCAACTATCCAAAAATGGAAGTGCTGCTGCGATTTTGAGCCACTCACAACCTCAATAGTTTGTCTCTGAGGAGAAGTGTTCATTAGTAAAGGGCTTTATTTTTTCTTGTAAAAACACCGCTTTGGTTTTGTTAGAGAAATTGTCAGACAATTTCCCTAGTACCATTACTGGCTGCCGTCACTGAGTGGCTAAAGCGTTTTGCTGCTGAGCCCGAACCCCCTGGTTAAATTTCCGGGCGCGGCGGCCACTTTTCTGGTACAGTCAAAACGCAAAAATGTCCGTGCGCTTGAAATTTCGGTGCAGGTAATGTTCCCCAGAGGGTTAAAATTATTGCGCAGCCTTCCACTACGCGCATATCATAGCCCGAGTAGCGTCGGCGCGTTAAACACCATTATCGATCAAATGAATAAATTCTTAACACCATTAGGCGCTAGGTCAAAGTGATTACTAAATTGGTGTAATTTGTTCGAGCGAACACAAGGTTGGTGTGGTCTTCATTCACAAAGGCCTAGCTTTGAGTGTACACAAAGACTAACTCACGTATTTATGTGTGTATTATCAAAAACGTCGCTGACACACTTCATTGCCTCTCTGCAGGCAAGCCATTGTTGTTTTTATTGCAGTAATAATGCGTAATATACATCATCATCTTACGACCTTCTTAATTATGTTTGTATGATTTGTTTTACCCGGCCCATCGGCCTGGTTTACGCAATTGCACATTCATCTGTATATTGCCAGCATGGTATAAAGTTCGTTTGGTTTGAATCTTTTACGGGAATGCTCCGACTAAAGTTCACTTCGGCAAAAACTGCGGATTGGATAGCCAGATTTCGTCACTCTTGAGCAGCAAAGGTTTTGCTTTGCTAAACACCATTTACCACGGCAAATATATGGGACAGATTTTTCAGACAGGCTCGAAAAACTCATAATTTCATGTTCTAAGAATACTTGCTTCAGAAGTAGCCTACTTGGGAAAAGTTTTCTGAAAACCCCTTTAAGCGCAATTTTTATCAGATTTAAAGCAATGTCAACCAGGATGCACTATTCCAAGTATTATCGGCTGGCAGTTTTTTGCACTACTCCGAAAACGTAATGAGACATTTCTCTTTGAGAACGCATAATGCATTGTGTAATCTCCACAACCCATTATGTGCGAAATATTTCACATTAAATTTCTGGGTAGTCAATTTTACAGAACTGATTTTGAAAAATATCTTTATATTTGCCGCAGAACTCACCGTTCCGATGTTCAACACATTGTTTACCGTAACAGTTGCGCAGTTAGCTGAAAGAAAAGAGAATACGTGGAATGAAGGTAATTATAAATAAGTGTTTCATACTTTTACTAACCCCGTGTAATAAGGCTATATTTTAAGGATTGCGCTATAGAAATTTGTCAATAAGTTTGAACTTTTGGATCGTCTTACGCAAATCATGTTTACTTTCTTGCAATTGCCGACGTCTTAGTGTGAGCAATGCAAAGATTTGTTTCTGCAACGAATTTTTAATGTACATATAATGAAGCATCTTCTCTGTACTGCTGGTATGGTTCATTATTTCTTCGTAAGTTTATGAAAATCTTATAAACTTATGCCTCAAAACAACCAACTGCCTCAAAAGTGCAACAGCGCACTGAAATGATGTATTAAACAGTTGTTTCAACAGTTCAGTAAAGAAGAGTACATCAAAATATAACATATGACAATGGCTTACCAATAAAAAAACCCTGCTAGTAGCAAAAATATTCCGAGGAATTATTTATGGGCTGTTACCACACTGGTGAAAAAAAATTTATTACAACATCATTCCTGGCGTATCAATTTACAACTAAAAAAAACGTTTCCTACTTCAGTAATACCAGGAACTAATATCTTGCTTTCCTTTATGCCCACACCAAGAACATAAAATTTTGAAGGGATGTTTGTTTAAAGGGTATTTATTGATCTGCAAACATACGTGATTTGGTGGAAGGAATACATATCGCTTCGAGAAAGTCAGGACAAAGTTAATTTTTTAAGGGAACAAATAAAGTACGCGGGTTAATATGGACAAAGGGACTATAGTGCAAGGTTACTTACATGCCATAGCTCCAGAACACATCAGGACCAAGACAAACACTCCGATTCCGTAGCTGGATGCCATGACTGCTGCTTCACACGGTTCGCTTGAAAGGGTGAAAGTAGTGTGAAGATTGGTAGAAATTCTGCTTATATTGTGTAGAGCCTGGCCACACGTGGGTACAAAATCACTGATGTATCAAAAAAGGCAACTTCCAGGTTATGAAATACTCATTTTGACGTGGTTATTTCAGAAGTACCACGTCCGATTTCAAATATTATCGTATTGTGTTGTTGCTTGGGCTGAACTGCGCTCAATGGCAAACTTACGAGGAACTTTTTTTGCACGCACAAATCACTCCCCAGATTAGGGCGCTGAACTTCCTAATTGGAAGGCGTGCTTTCCAGCACCTCAATTTTCTAGGTGATTTTTGTTCGTGGGAACCTTTTTTGTGCGTTCTACATGTAACGTAGTTGGATGCGACGTCAAAGAAAATGAGTATCCGGCCACGAGCCAAGCCTCGATGGAGAAATAATTGTTCATAAGTACCATTTTTTTTTTGTTTTCGGTTAGCACGTGGCAGGAGGTTACCACTTATATAAAAAAAAAACCGTTTATCACTGGCGGCGCTATTTCCTCTTTTGAAGGCCACGCTTTCGAAGCACTTGCACTTCATAAATTTTAGTGACTGCATAACTCGGACTCAGTTTTTTCCCTAGTACCAAGATTCTCTTTTGATCGGGGTGGTTACGTGGTCACTTGAGGTCATCAGAAAAGCCTCATGAATCCTTCTTCCCAAATTTCAATTTTCGTAACTTATTCTTTCTGTCTCCAAACGTTGGAGATTTCGACCGTAAGACAAAAAGGAAACTACCATCAGGCCGCGAGCGAAGCACTTTCGCACATAAAGATGCTGAAAATGAGCACCCTATTTTAGTTTCATGCATGCATGTGTAAGGCAGCAATACATTGAGGAAAACAAAAAAGATCAATAAAACTAAATAAATAAATAAAATAAGTGTCTAGCACTCGTAAACTTCGCGCTTTTCAGCGCAAGCCAAGAAATTTGATAACCTTCAATTTGAATACCGGCATTAGGGGGCATATTGTAGAGTTGACAAAACCTGCATAAGTACAGTGTTCTGCCCAAAACGGCCGCAAAGACACTGCAATACCTTGCTCTCGTTTATCGGTGTCCATGCGGCAGTTTTATATTGAAATGATAATTCAGAGCTCAGTGGTTTCAAGAGGGGCAAAAATATCCTTTTAATATTTTTCTGGGTCGGCAACGCTTACCATACATGCACACCGAGTAAGCTCGTGTGCCCGATTCCGAACATGACCCCTCCCGTTGCACCTGAATAGGCGAATTGTTCCGTCGCGAAGTCAAGAGATCAGGCTGATTCAGGCCACAGCTGCTGTTTTTCTGGGGGAGAACAAATAAAAAAACCGCAGTTTCTGGCTACTTTCTGCCTTAGTAAGAATACTCAGGATGTAAAAATGATTCCGGGAGCCTCCACTATGGCGCACCTTATACCTTACAAGTACCCGGGGAACGTAAAATCCCCTAGTTCTTCTTCAAATATTTCGCATCAGAAAAAACGCTTACAATCCGAAGTGTCTCTGACTAATTTCAGGCAGAGAATACAAAATAATACTTTATTGTTCGTTAATTCGTCTTGTTTTATAACCCAGTTTCTCGATATAACGTTATGCATGAGACATTTTTGGAGTAATTGCAAAGCTTCTGTCTTATTGAGCATCGAATATTAGTGCGACCGTTAAACTTTATTCGGATTTAAATGTATAATCAATAACCAAGACCCAACATCACGAAGAAATTTGTAAGTAATGTGTGAAGAAGCTGAACTGTCACTATAGTATTGCAGTGTTGCACCTGAGATGCGCTATCAGTTTCACAACTACATCTTTCATTGTGTTTGAAAGAAGTCTTCAGTCCCGTAAAAAACCACAAGTGCCTTGATAGTATCATTTTCAAGCGGTAAGAAAAGCGCCCAATGAGCTTGAAAAATAAAAATAATAATGTAAGTAGTCACTTGTGGTTCTGACGTTGAGGTCAGGAAGTTGAAGCCGAGGGACAGGCATCAGCTCTCCAATAGAATAAAATTGATCATTAGACACAGGTATGTAAGGACGTCAGCATCATAAATTAGAAAATAAACATTAAAGAGAGATTTATTCATGAATGGAAAGATAAAGGGTGAATTGTATGTTACCCTGTAAAACAGGAAACCAGATAACTAGAAATTTTGGCGAGGGGGTCAAATAGCACGGGCATAGAAAAGTGTCATTTAAAAAGAAAATTGCTCTATTGAAGCAAGTGCTGCGTTCATCAGCTCTGCAAAAAAAAAAACGATGTCGGATGTGGTCATGAAGTTTGTCTTAGTATTGCCTACCTCGGGAACAAGCTTGCACAGCCACTTCATATCATTAGTTGTTTCGTCGAACAATAGCCCATCATAAGTGGATGATTGTATTTCCCACTTTTGATCCTGGAAAATCATAATGATTTTGCAATATGTGCTACCTCACCAATATAATGCGTAACTATAAGTGTTTTTAGTGGATTGTAGAGGGAGCCGGTGGTTTGAAATTTTTATAAACGAATATTGAAAATTTTGCTTTTTTTCTAGCCCATACCAACAATGTTTTGTGTATGAGAAGGCGGCACAGACGAAGTTATCTATAAAATGCTTAGGTGTACAAACTATAGGACCAAATACTGATACAGCCACAACCAGTGCTCAGCTTCGATATCTGAACGTGGTCATTACACGTAGAAGTTGAAGTTTATTTCAAATGTTTTAAAAGAGCGCCGAAACAATAACACAAAAGGAGGTCCCGTAGTTAAAAAACTGCCGGACGAACCTCCACTGAGAATGTGTGTAAACGAACAGTGTTATAGGTGGCAGCGAGTAAACTATACATCAACAGAAAATGAGCAGGAAGAGGCAGAAAGCAATACATATTGCCGCGAACCATGTATGGGTTTGTGTATTTATTTTTTTGTTTTTACTGCCCGGCTGCACCCGGCTTTGTTATCTGTGTCCCACGCGAAGCGCGTATTCCAGTGTTTATTTTTATACCGCACGGGCTACGTCATTCAGAGAAGGAGACTTTTTTGCCCTAACGTCACTAGCTTAGAATACTCTTTTTGATCTATAATGTTCTGGACGTAAATCGACGGTTCGAGAACCACGCGTTCCGAAAGATAAAAATCAGGCAGAGCGGACACAGCGGTATTCGACTCACCGATGCTGGCCTGCACACGTAACTTTTTTGACTGCTGCTTCGCCGCTTATGTATAATTTGAGTTGTTAGGGGAGCACAAGTTCACTCCAATAAACGTGTTTTCCTTCAAGGCAACTGCGTCGTCTTTGACATCGTGACATCTTGTGAAGGTGCTGGGTACATGCACCCTCAATCCTCTTCAAGTCTTCAACCAAGCTCCACTCGTGCCAGCCGCTGACAGCAAGGCGTGAAGCCGGAGCTTAAACTACTCCCGGATAAATTGAAGGCGGAGGACGTCCCGAGTGGTGCCATGAACAACGCATCTACGATGACCAACGCAGCGAGCCCTCCTGTAGTTCTGCAGCAACCTCGGAAGCCCCCATCTTTCCACGGGTCACCTACGGAAGATCTGAGGAATGGCTGGAGTATGTGGGGAGGGTCCGAACGTTTAACCGATGGGAAGGTGACTAATCTCTCAGGCAACTGTTTTTCTACCTTGAAGACTCGCCAAGGATTTGGTTCTAAAAGCACGAACGTACGCTGACGACCTGGGAGTTATTCGACACCCAGCTTTCGAAAACGTTCACGACTCTGGTACGTAAGGAACGGGCCGAGCAACTGCTGCAGACACGCATGCAGCATGCCCAATGAAAGCGGGATGGTGTTCGTTGAGGAGTTAAAGCGCCTTTTTCACCGTGCGGACCCTGAAATAAGCGAAGAAAAGAAAGTGAGGTTTCTGAGGCGAGGTGTTAAGCAGGAGCTCTTCGCATGCCTTTTCCGCAACCCCCCGAAAACTGTGGCCGAATTCGCGTCTGAGGCGACCGCGTTGGAGAAGACGCTGGAAATTCGTACGAGGCAGTACGACGGCCCCATCAATGCGCTTACTCTGGAGACGATCGGTGCCGGGGCTATTAGCTCCTATTCACTATGCGAGACCATCCGCGCAGTCGTCAGGGAGGAGCTTCGGAAACGTTTTCCTAGGACGCCGCAAGAAAAAGTCGCTTCTCTGACTGACGTCACTGAGAAGAGGTTCAACAGGCGCTGGGGACTTCTACGGCATCCGAAGCACCCAGCAAGCCACAAGCTATGACCTACCCAGCACCTCCACAATGGCGACTACATCAAAGCCGTCGATGGACAGCTGTTCTCCGACCCCACCCTGCTCCAACACGTCGTCAAGAAGCCCCGCCGTACCGCCCGATCCCCAGTAGTCCGCAACCAGATGCCGAGGAAGACGTACTTATGGCAAACACCGGATAATCATCCTCTGTGCTATATCACAGCGCGGAGGCCCATCACATATATTGTTGCTGCCCATACAAGAGATCCGGACTTCATGGTTTCTCCGTCGATGCACCTGAACCTTTCCGTGGGCAACGGCCACGTGAGATCGACGTCTACCTATCGCACACCAGCCGTGGCCCAGCCCGTTTCAACCGTTCGCTGCGGTCCTGCCCATACCAGTCGCCGAGCCGCCGTAGCAATGCTGACTTCACACGTGGAAGGTCCCCCAGCCAACGCAGGTTATTCTAAAAGCAGCAACATCGCGAGGTAAAGTTCCACAATGGCGGAAAAATGAAAAACCCCCAATGACGTAGTGACTCGCTGAAGACCGTGATTCACGACGTGCCCTCAACTCGACGACCCGATCTAACCCGGATGTGACTCCCGAACGCGGCGATAGCAAAACGGCGTGACGCGTACCCGACATGACCGAACCTGCAGCTGAGAATACGAAGAAGGCGACGACGCATAGTGCCGACCATCAACACGCACAAGCCACGATACGACGCCACGACGCACCCGGAACTTGCGGAAGGCGGCGTCCTACGTTCCGCTGTTCATCGACGGCTTTGATGTAGTCGCCCTCATAGCCGCGGGAGCCGAATACTCACTAATGACCGGACTATTGCGTCTAAGCTGAAGAACTTTATGACCAAATTGGATGGTCCGCACATGGAACGGATTTTTGGGCTTGCCAAGCTGCCTAGAGCGGCTTTTTTTCAAAAAATCCACCATGAAATTATGTATATTTTTTATGGAAATAAACGAATTCAATTCAATTGAATCCGCCCAGCAGAAGGCCCTCTCGTGACGCCGAGTGGAACGTGCACATCGCGCGTCACCATAGACGGCACAACATACCCTGTGGCGTTCGTCATTTCGCCTAACTGCTCACGCGACGTAATTCTCGGAATGTTCTTTTTGACGGACAAGGGTGCAATGCTTGATTTACAGACCACGCTTATAACTTTTTCCTACGATTACTCCATGACGTCCCGCACCGAACCCCGGACATTTTGCTGCAGTAAGGATGGCCGATGATCTTATCACACTGCCACTTCGTGAAAGCTTGATGATCACCATCTACTGTGAATATGCTGTTCCTGGCGTCGACGCTATCGTAGAGAGTGACCAAAGGTTGCATCTCGACCACGGTTTCGCTGTCGCAGGAGGCATGGTGAGCTTTAAGCAAAGCCAATCCCACGTTTCGGTCACTAATTTCAGCGAGGAGTACCAACATTTAAACAAGGGCGCTGCAATTACGTTCCTCGAAGAAACGCAAGAAGCAAGTGGCGTGATCATGGTTGCCGGCTCTGAACGCGCACCCGACGATACCTTCAAGCTTACGAATCCCTTTGACGTGAATCCGGTGTTACCAGAAGAAGAACGGAACAAATTATTGGCTTTGCTGCGTCACTAGAGGCAGTGTTTTTCGTCAAACGCAAAACTATGTCAGATACCTCTAGCGAAGCACTGAATAATAGAGAGCTATAGCAGATCGGAAAAACGGTTCCGGTACGGTACACGGTAGCCGCTACGGGACCGTACCGGGAATGCTCGTTTGTAGAGTTATAGCAGAACGTAACTACCGGCCATGCTACCGTGACTCGGAGCGACTTGTGTTGTACGTCGTTTGGCAATTGTTCGTGAGTCTGTGGCGCTTACTGTGCTGAAATATTAGTTTTCAGTTCTCAAAAGCGCTAAAGACAGTATTAGAAAAAAAAAACATCCAACGCCCTACGGAGATTTAAACTGCGACTGCGTAAACATGGAGCGGCATTTTAACTCTACGCCATGTCAATAGATGGCGCCAGTAAGTCAAGCTCAGTACATACGGCTGGCTGTTTCTAGTTTTTCGTTGTATTTGAGAGTACCTCGCCCTGATACCGCCTGTTCCTCACTCGCCGATTTGTAGACGGGCCCCATGTTGCTGTTAATACTAGTTAAGTAGCCGTATCGCCTTTATTTAACCTAAAAGAAGCTATCGGACATGCGTCCTTCGACGACACAAGCCACGGCAGTTGGGCCCGGACCGTGTTTCGCTTGCTGCTTGAGCTGTCAGAATCGCGTTGATTTCCCTTGTTGCAACCTCATTTTTCTTAAACGATCTCATATTTACAATCCGTTCGACTAGGCGTGAGCCAATCGTACGTATCCTAAACTCTTCCAAAGCTGCCGCCCGCTTCCGAACGACGGACACGGTATGTCTCGGTACCGCGCGGCCAAGTCGCTCCGGTATACGGTAGGGGTTCTGCGCATGCGCGGTGGCGTGCAGACGGTAGACGTTACCGTACCGGAACCGTTTTTCCGATCTGCTAAAACTCTCTAATAACCGAAGATGGAGCCCGACCTACCCGACATTCACCGTACCGCTTCTCTTAACACGAGCGGGAGGCCATCCGGACTCAAGTCCAGGGCATGCTCAGCCACGATATTATACAGCCATCGAAAAACCCCCGGGCTGCGCTGGTCGCAGTCGTGAAGAAAAAAGACGACATATGTAGGTTCTGCGTTGACTACCGCCGACTGAACAAAATCACCACAAAGGACGTGTACACCCTGCCACGAATTGACGACGCCCTCGACCACCTCTGCCACGCGAAGTATATCTCGTCGATAAACCTGAAGACCGGCTACTGGCAAATTGAAGTGGAAGAGAGAGAACCGAGAGAAGACTGCATTTATAACCCCGGACGGCTTATCTGAGTTCAATGTGATGCCTTTTGGGCTGTGCACAGCGCCAGCAACGTTTCAAACAGTCATTGACACAGTGCTTGCTGCCCTGAAGTGGACCACCTGCCCCGTATACCTCGACGACGTTGTGGGGTTCGCCCGGACTTTCGACGAACACCTTGCTAGGCTGGAGTCTGCACTCGAGGCCATTCGTACGTCGGGGTTAACGCTGAAGCCTGAAAAGGGCCGTTTCGGGTACGAGGAACTCAAGCTTTTGGGCCACATCGTCAACGCGGCAGAAATTCTGCCTGACTCGGCAAAAACTTCGGCCATACCGAACTGCAATGACTGAAAAACAAGAAGGGCGCGCGAAGATATCTCAGACTGTGCCCATACTACCGGTGCTTCGTCGCAAACTTCGCACGCATTGCCGAGCCACTAACAGTGCTTGACGAAAAATAGCACCCCTTTCAGATGGAAAACGCCCAAGAATAAGCATTGTGCGAGCTGCAACAACGCCTGCAAAACCCGCCCATGCTTGCTCATTTTGATGAAAATGCCAAAACAAAAACGCACACGGACGCCAGTGATATAAGCCTTAGTGTCGTACTCGTTCAAAAGCAAAGCGGTTGGGAGAAAGTAATCGCCTCTGCCAGCCGTGGCGTGTCGAAGGAGGAGAAAAAACTACTCAGCCTCTGAGAAAGAGTGCGTGGAATTTATTTGAGCGATTTCAAAATTTCGCCCATTTGTATATGGTAGATCATTCAAGGTTGTGACAGACCACCATGCGCGGTGTTGGCTCGCCAATTTGAAGGACCCCTCCGGCCGTCTTGGGCAGTAAAGCTTGTACCTGCAAGAGTTCGACGTTACCATCTTCTTTAAATACGGGCAGGAAACACTCCGACGCCGACTGCCTGTCCCGCGCTCCCGTCGACCCACCAACACAGGACTCCGATGGAGAAAGCGCGTTCTTCACAGTGATGACGGAGAGCGACCTAGCCGCCCAGCAGTGTGCCGACCCCGACATACGCGTCATGATCGACTACCTCCAAGAACGCAATGTCGCCGTCCCCAGGGCCTTCAAACGCACCTTAACAGCATTCAGACTGAAAACCTCCGTCCTCGTGAAGGAGAACTTCAGCCCTGGAACGAGAACGAATTATCTTGTTGTCAATCCGGCGGATCTTCGTGACAAAAGTTTAGAAGCGTGCCATGACGACCCGTCTTCCAGATGTCTCGGCACAGGTCACACAGTTGCAAAAATCAATTCAAAAATCAATACTACGGTCCCCGCCTTACTTCCGACGTCCCCACTGCGTCAGGAGCTGCCGTGACTGCCAGCGGCGAAAAACGCCGCCGACAAGACCCGCCGGACTTCTGCAGTCGATCGCCGTCCCATCGAGTTCTTTCCAGCCGCATAGAATGGACCTTCTGCGGCCGTTGTCTACGTCCTGATCAGAGAACAAGTCAATTGTCGTAGCGACAGACTACATGACGCACTACGCAGAGACCGCCGCTCTTCCGAGGGGGACTAGAGAAGAAGTCGCGAAGTTCTTCATAAAGCAAGTTGTGCTGCGACATGGCGCCCCTGAAATCCTAATCACGGACCGCGGTACAGCCTTTACAGCGGAGCTTATGCAAGGGATCGTACGCTAGAGCCACACAGATGACCGAAGAACGACGACATACCACCCCCAAATGAACGGACCGACGGAACGTAGGAACAAGACGATCGGGGATATGCTGTCTATGTACGTCGACGTTGAACATAAGTCTTGGGACGAAGTTCTCCTGTACGTCACGTTTGCGTACAGCATGGCTATCCAGGAGACTATCCAGATGACACTGTTCGAGCTTGACTACGGAAGACGGCCTACTAGGATGCTTGACGCCATGCTTCCGCTCGTAGAAGACGACTACCTCAACGCCGACGTGCAAGGATACCTTCAGCGTGCGAAGGAGGCCCGCCAGCTCGCCCGAGTTTGTACAACGGACCAGCAGCTGGTGGATGCCGCCCGCTACAACCTCCGATGCCGCGACGTCGAGTACCGCCCAGGGGGTCGTGTGTGGGTTTAGACTTCCATCCGACGACGCGGACTCAGTGAGAAGCTTCTACGACGGTATGTCGGACCCTACCAGATTTTACGACGTTTTGGCCAACTTACCTACGAATTGATCCCCGATGGTGATTCCGTCACATAGGGAACCCTGTTGGACGCCTACATTAACTGTCTTGTACTCGGAAATGCTGCCACTGCATTCCACAGCCTTATGCCCATCTGCCAGGTATGACCGTAGTAGCACTACCGTTTGCCCACAGACACCCAACAATTCCAATTTTGAAAAAAAGATTTTCGTGAGCAATAGCATCAAACGCCTTTGTGAGGTCGACAAATATAGCTGCGGCAAATAGGCCGCAATCAATTGATTGTTTTATGAAATCGGTTACCTCGATAAAAGCAAACTGAGTGGAAAAACTAGGCCGAAAGTCAAATTGACAGAAGGTCAGTAGAAATTTGAAGACATATTTCCACAGCCTAATTACAATTATTTTTCTAATAACTTGCTGAAAGGGGTGATATGGTTACAGGGCGACAGTTACATAACAATCCATGATCAACTCTCTGATGAACGGGAACTATTTTTCCTTTCTTAAGTTCAGGCGGAAAAACTCCAGACCTACCAATATTAATAATGAGGTCGGTGATTGCTGTGGAAAGTTCGTTGGCGACAAGTTTAACCCTGGCAGCATGGATTCTATCCAACTCAGCCCCACAGCTTTTTAGAGCTATGATCGCTTGCCCCATTTCCTCGGGTGATGGGGGCTGCTAGTAGAATGAATGGGGAATGCGAGTGCAAGGTGCAAAATCTGATGTTGTGCTTGATCTGTAACTACAGAAATCTTCATTAAAAGCATTAGCCATTTGGTAGGGTTGTTGAAAACATTTGTGCATCACTAACCACTTTTATATCAGGTATTTGGTGCGACTCATTTATATAAATTCCTTAATGACTTTCCAGTTCTAATAGGTATTGTTGGTTTTTTTTATTAGTGGTTCGCTAATTTGAATAACGCTTGAAACGATTCAAGAGAGGCACATTTAATGGTTAGCGACGAACTTTCTTTCTAAGGTTAGACCGCTTGCGTATGGAGCTCAAAAGCTCATCTGTTAACAAGGAATTTTTAGGAACATTAACATGCTTTTTCGTAGCAATTAAGAGTCGTGCACGCATTAATCACATCAATTACTTTTTCAGACGAGCTATTACAGGCAATATTAGGATCATTATTACTTAAAATATCACTCCAATCGGCACAACTGGATAATTGAAAAAAAAAACCTTTTCAATGGTTTCCACGTGAAACATTTTGGGCGTAATTTCTTAAGGGCTTTTAGTTAACATAAAAACGGCACAATGATCTGTACGTCACCGTCTACGAATGCAGCGCGCATAGAGAAGAAAACAATAGAGAGAATATGATCAAATACTGTTCCACTGCCATGAATGGAAAACGAGTTCGCAAGTTAATTAAGGACTGCAAACCATAACCGAGAACTCAGGTAATATAATCTGAGCATGAACTATCAGTGATGTCTGTTATGTTTATGCTAACATCACCAGTAATAATAATGTTTTGTATTGGTACGTAAGACAGTTTTAAATGCCTTCAAGTTTATTACGGAAGTCAGAATAGGATGAAGCGGGGGATCGAAAGATAGAACCAACGACGGTTTGTCTGTTTGGTAAGAAAGACTGGTTTAACAGATTCACACTGATTCACACAGATTCACACTTATCGATAGAAAATTTTAAGTGATTGCGGCGACAGTACTCGAGTGAGTTAGAAACATAAATGGCACATCCACCATGACGTAAGCGTCCCCGATTCGCGCAGTGGGTTTAGCAAAGAAACTCGCAAAAACCCTAAAGAGCACCTCGCGTTTCCTGACAAGCAACAACGCCCGAGCTGGCGCAACACCTGCTCCACGTAAGCTCGACACGGCTCCGGGAACGCCGCGCATGTAATGCTTGGCATTAGGATCACGACGACATCGATGTATATGACGAGGACTACTACTAGCACAGGACAAGACGACGACGCCAAATGTAAAGAAAACACTTTCAAACTCGCACCAATGGGCGGTGGTGTGTTCATTGCTCACGTAGAAATAACATGTGCGGCTATGCTATTCTTCAAGCCTTCAACAACCTAGCGCAAGTTTCGCGAGTTTTTTATCAAGGTGACTCTGAGGTGCATGGTACAGATGGGACAAGCCAATGCACGAACGTAAAGCTCTAACCATGAGGCTGTTGGAAGATTCTACGAGGATGTGAAAGCGGAAATGATTATGGGGACCACTAAGTGCCCCACTGTGATGGAAAAGTTTCAACGCGATAATAGGAGGAGCATGTAGGTAAACTTGGAAGTGAAGGCTATGATGGTAGTCAAAATTTCTCTGGTACAATAGACTGGTTGCATGTCGGTTGAACCATAGAGTGAGGATATTGAATACGTTCCTATGCGAAAGACGAAACAGGAGAGCCACGTAACAACACTAGGACAAAAACCCTCTTTATGAGCCCCAAAACGCAAACCCACAGTGTTAAATCTTAGAACGGGTTCGTCTTTATTCCGCGCATGTTTATCTCTTACAGCTGGGGCTGATGCCAACACGTCGTAGTCCATCGCCACGTACACACACTGCACTGACGAAATTCGTAAAAGAAGAACGCCGCAGCACTTTCCGCGCTTTTGTCTGCACGGTAATAGCGTGGTGCCTACAGTGGAAAGCGGCCAGGGGTGCGCATATTTCTTCTCATTATCCTCGTCATCCTTTTCTTTTTGCGGCGTTTTCGCCCGCTTTTGGTTGCTAAAACTTGGCGGCTTGGCCAATGGCCATTGCTCGCCCTGAATACACGCCATACGATGGAACGTGGTCTGCTACTTAAATATATGGTACTTGTGTACTGCTATGCTGAAACTTTTCTTGAACTTCTGAGCATATGTCTCTCACATACGTTTCTACGTGGACGCTTTCCATCTAGCCTTCCGGAGGATCCTGGTTTGAATTACACCTTGCGCGAAATTAACCAAACTTGATCTCACCTTAGTTACTTTGTTGGAGCTTACCTAAAATATATTATCATTTCAGAGTATTCATTGGGATGTTTTGAATCCGTTCAGCACTCGGCCACTTTTTGTGTAGTGCTGGGGATACCTTGTGTGCCATCTATTGCTCATTTCATATGTGTTAGAAGTCAAAATTTTGACAAGCATCGGTACCAATACTTTATAGCTCTGGAATGTAAATACATGCTATTACTTTTACTGAGCCGTCCAGCTACTAAGACGGACGTTCATTTATAGGACCAAGCCAAGAGCTGTAATCACCGATATGCGGAAGCAAACTTTCGCTTTATCTCAAATGGAGCTACTTTGTCAGAACTAGGCTGATGAATGAATATTGCGTCTCTTTTATGCCAGTTCCAGGCACTGACATTGAAGATTTGATTGCTTTACCTGAGGCTGTGTGACTTCCCCCAGGAAACAATTTTCGAGGGCTTCAAAAATCTTTGTGTTTATTCATTAGATTTAAATCTCGACACATAGGCGTTGTTGCTTTTCGCTTACACAATAGCTAACGCAGATGGGATCGAACGCAGGTCCGTGGGCTGTGCAGCAAAACCCGTTAGGCACCGAAGGTTTTAAGATGTGATGGCACAGTTAGGGGGTGTGAAGGACAATGTAATAAGGCATCTGGTAATTCTAATTCTAGTTTTGCCGTGGTCGAATGCCACTTCCTGTCGAACAGAGCAAGTACAGCGCAAGCTTGAATGGCTAAGCGGAGGTAGACATAGGGCAGGTAGTAAAGAGGAAGAAGGACAGGCGGACATAGGCGCGGAAATTATCTACTTGATCAAATTCAAAATTTTGGGAATAAAAAGAACGTAGAGCTGAATAAATTGACATCCGTGTTCTTGTGTACCTACGTTTAGAGTTTTGGTAAATGTTGGAGCAGTACAGAATTTTTGAACCTGCGCTTCACAAATGCCCTGAAAGGTTTATCGTCGTAGACAGTAAAAACAACGTGCATATTGTGCCCCGGAAGCACCGAATCAATTTCGCAAACTCTTAGTTGTGAATCAACATCGGTTTTATTAGGAAAGTAATGGTATAATCAGACGAGAAGACAACACATAGTTAGGTGACATACAGTTAGCGTGGGTTTGGCTTTTGCTGTATTGTCCCCGCGGATGTCGCATGATGGTGGTCGCTTGATTTGAGCGGGACGTGGAAAAGAGCAACAAACAAGACGATTTCTACATCAGATTAAAATAAACATTAATGCTTCTTCATACAATGACGAAGATTCCGGGTTTGTATACGCAGGCTGTCGGCTCCATCTAGTCAAGTTTGATGGTGACAGGAAAGCTCACGCATTCCACTTGATTTCCTCCGTTTTCTACCTTCACGGTGACCACAAGATTGCCGTCCTGAAAGAGCGAAAACATCGTCACTGCAAGAACACAACAAAGGCAACTTCTCAACATACAGAAAAAAATAATTTGCTTTAAGCCTTTAAGAACTATCAGAAGAAAAGTTAGAATTTTCTCGCGACTATTGACGAGCCACACAAAGCATAGAGATATGCCTCAAGTGCCACCAGTTAAATTATAGTACATTTTCTCCGCGTTTTGTCTCGTGGATGTTCCTTAGTGGTAGAAGAGGTTCTCTGCCAGGAAGTGTTCAATACGAAATCTGTGTTCACCCGGCTACTTATTGCTCGTACCTATAACGCACGTTAATCATCTCTGAAGCTGTCATTTCTACTTTGAATTACCATCTTTGTATAATGCTTTTCTCTCTCTAAGGATTGACTTTCCTACTAAACGTTTTTGCTTTGAATACACACTTATAAAAACGCCTGGTACCTCTTTTTGGGGACCATCTGTTTAATATTAGTATTTTTAGCCACATACCTACTGCGGGACGTGCAGAAGGAGCACGCTCTAAAGAGTACAGGTACACTTACTCTCAAATCGACTTTCTTACTATGCTTCAGCATTAATGATATCTTGAACGTACTTCCTGATGCAGGAGCAGGTGTGCCATGAATAAACGGGGCTATTTATCAGGTCTAAAACTACGTTAAGTGCACATAGGTGTATGGCTAAAATGAAAGGTAAACTCTGAACGGTTGTTATTACTTTCCACTTCGTAATATTTTATAAAAAACACCATCGAAAACACTTTCACTTCCAGGTTACAAAAAGTTCAACTGGCACCGAGATCTTTCGTTAAGGAAAGATTTATCGCAGAATTCTAAATTCCAAAACTCTAATGCAGAATCAAAGATAGCAAACCTCGCTAATGATGACTTTTTTGAAACCATTTCCTTGATTCGAGACAGATAATTTAGCGAGCTACGATGAAATTCGAATCCAGAAGAGCGGAGATAGGAATTACAGCTCCGAATTTACTGATCTTTTTTTTCTCATTTACCAACAATTTTTTTTCTTTTTAGCACCGGGTTACCAATATGATTGCATATGCGGAACACATATCTCTCAAGTCCCAAGAGTTAAGGGCTGTGCGACCTTGTCTAAGTGTAGTTGTGGCTCAACATTTCTGCAGCAATAATGGCCGAATGTATTGCCATGGTGGAAAGCACTCAATAGTGACTTTGTACGGGTATAATGCGAATCTAGGTGCCTAAAGTTTTGATTATATATAAAATATAGTTCCAGTCTCTCGCCCACGTAGTAAGCCTTCCAAGAATGAGCCTAAGCACCCTCTCAAAATATATGTCACGAATGGAGCATGCTGCTTTGAGGCATACGTGCTTCGCATAATCTAGTAGATCTATTTTAAATGCGGAGCATTTTTAAATGGGAGCATTTCTTAGGCTCGCGATGTCACCCGTCGATGTTGTCGACGGCGTCCACACGCTCACTGCGCATGCGCGCCGCGTCGAGGCGCGGGTGCGCGTCTCTCCCCCGTACCCTCCTCGCTCTCAACAGCAGGTGCGGCGGTGCGGGAGGAGCACGTGTACCCCGTCCCCGTGCGCTCCGTCGCTCTCAACAACAGCTGCGGCGATGCGGGGGGAGCGCGTCTGTGCGCGCATGCATCGTAGCTACCCGTGCGTTGCGTCGCGCTCAACAGTAACGGTGGCAGGGCGTGTACACGTGATAACGGCGTGGTGGGTGCGTGGAAAGTTCGCGCGCTTGTGTACGGAAGTGTGCGCATGCGCGTCCCTCCCCCGTACTCCTCTCCCTCGAACACGGGTGGTGTGTATATAAGCGGCGGATTGCTCGTTCGGAATTCAGTCAAGGGCGTCTTTGCTTGGCTTTCGCTTGACTTGACGCTTTGCTTGACGGCACCAAGCAATAAAGACAGACTAACTTTATACTCCTTGCCTTCGCTTCTCCTTCATTCAATAAATAAGAATAATAAAGACGAAATAACAATTAAGCATTCCCAAACCATACCCAATTACGCAACATTCACGCGATACCCCCCCCACTCTGCGACGCATTTACTCGAGTTCCCCCCGTGGGAAGATGCGGGCGGGTTTTATTGTCGGAATAGCACACACTTGAGTTTTTTTTTGCTTGCCCCATGTTGTTTACGTCTGAAACCCGCTACACATTATGTATTGGCAGAACTATAGACCTAGCGCGAAGCCTCACTGGTGGAGAGAACGACTGTATCCATAGCTGCCGAACTCAGTAGGACAGATAGTAAGTACATTGGCAAATCTGCAGATAACGTATTGTCGTGCCGCTTATGTCACCAGAAATTGGCGAATAAGTTTAATAAACGCTCCTATGTTTGGCGGATCTTTATTTTGCGCTATTTCTTTTATTTTTTGACACAAAAAGCAAGACCAAAACTACACATTTGATAACACCGCAAAAGGACACCTAGCCACGTATAGAAACTGGGGATCATAATAAAAGAAATCTAACACGGGACGTCAGAAAAAGATACAATGAAGTCTTTGATTTATGCTGAAAGGGTACTTACTCCGGCAAACTCCTGTGCGTCTTCATCATCGTTTATTCTGACTCCCACATGCGCTGTGTAGGTACCAGGCTCAATGGGACACGTGTTGTTCCAGTCTCGGTTCAGTTCAAGCTCGTCAATTTTTGTACCGCCACAGAGCCTCAGTTCACTGCGTAAGATAACAATGTTGAATTTATAGAGCGATCAAATTCTTTCTTTTGTAGTAATGTATCTTGCTAAATGTCTTTTTCGACAACTTACTGAGCAAGCAAAAATGTATCTTGTATTACAAGTGAAGGAGATTGCGCTAATATATGAACACCATAGGAATGCACCGCCAGCTTTCTATGAGTTTAGGAATGCTGGTTGGTGAACGCCAGAGTGACAACATCATAAGGTATCGTCGGTAAATCTTTTCAGTCGATTTATTAACAAGGAAACTTCGGTTTCAAGAAGACAGATGACCTAAGAACATCATCATTTTGTTCTGGTAACGTGTTTGCTGTATTAATAAACGCGATTAAAACACAAAACAGTTTCCATCTGCTTCGCCTATAAAATTTGTAAAGTAGTGGATACTTGTCTTACTGAGTAAAAAAATGACGGAAATGTCCTTCACACATTTCTCGTCACTTACCAGTTCGAAATGTAATCGGGGCAGTCCAGTTCGGTTCCATCTGGCCGGGCAAAGGACACGAATAGCTCAGGATTGTCGGCAAGGGCGTCGGTGACCTTGAGTTCCGCGTTCAGCCGGAACTTCTTGCCTAACTCGGCATTCTTGATAACAATGCTCTCTATGTCGACGGTGGGGTTACTTTCGCCTGAAAATTATGAGATCGCGAACAAAAAAGTTACCGTTGAAATTTTTCCTAACCTTATCAATCTTACGTGTAACAAACGAAATGCACGTATCAATGGTGGCATGCAGCCCTTTGGATCGGACTTTCCGCACGATTTCGTAATTGCCTAAGGTGAGATTGCGCCGTATCAAACAGCGTGCTTTTTTCACATCACCGCATGCTGCTGTCACGGTGGAACACGAGCGTACATCGTGGCTCGTGTGGTCTGCAAATTATACGGGTCCATGCTCAACGACAAAGTGGCCCGACCCTGTTCGATATCCGCGCACGCATAATGTCGCCTGTCCAACACAACATCAAGCTGCAGATGTCACCACATACTCCAGAACCATGCGCACGGTTGCCCTAGATAGGCCTGACGTGAACTGTACAACCACGAAAACATTGGACTTTTTGCAAGAGTGGAGCACTTACGGTTCTCGCTTTCAAAACGTGCCCCCGCCGCTTGTACTGCCTACCTACGCCGAATCAGATCAAAAAGTTGTTACAGGTACAGACAGACAAAACTGGGGCTGACAATCTGACCGCGTATAAATAGTGTAACTGCTCAATATTCGAAGGTAGTAATTTGTTTATACCTTCGCGATTGTATGCCCTAACAATTTAAAACGGCCATACTAAACACTTATAACGGAACTTTTCCTGGGGTGTATACTTGCTAACCACCAAGCTATGCATTTGTGAAGGAGAAACATAACATGATAGCCACGTTACAACAAGTCGATCTGTTTGCGAATCGTAGCAACATCCTTCATGTTTTTGAAAAAATTTCAAAGGAGATAGCTACGCATCATATGCGTTCCACATCCTTCCTATTTAGCGTATTGTCATTAACTAAAGAGGCTAGCTCCCAAAATGCGAGCGTGTGCAGAAACTGGTGTACATAAACCATAGTATCTAGTCAGCCGTCACCACTGCTTCGTATATTCTCCATTTAAAAGTAGGTTTCCTCTCAGTGTACGGGTTGTTTGGCTCGAGCCGGTGAACACATGAAGGTTACCCGCCACGGTGGCTCAGTGGCTATGGCGTTGCACTGCTGAGCACGATGTCGCAGGTTCGATTCCCTGCCACAGCGGCCGCTTTTCCGATGGAGGCGAAAAGCAAAAATGCCTGTGTGTTCGACATTTCGGCGCAGGTTAAAGATCCAAAGGTGGTCAAAATTATTCCGGAGCCCTCCACTACGGCGCGCCTCATCACCTGCGGTGCGTCGGTGCGTTAAACCCTACAATCAATCAATCGAACAGACGAAGGTTTGATCAAAAAACGCTATTTGCGCAAATGTAAGGACCCCAAACACTTAGCGACTCTGCTTTCAAAATATTTATCTACCAAATATTTATCGAAAAAATGAAACACAACAGCAATTCTTCACTTACCAGGACACAGTGTTAATGCAGGCGTCTGGGTATCGCTGCGTGCTGAGCAGAAAGTTACGGCTAGCAAACCGAAGAGCACAGAAGCGATCATGTCTGTATTGTTCACAAGAAGGGAGCACAATTCTCAACTCATGCACGCCGCTTATAAGGGCAACAGAGCGGACGTGTTTCTTCTAAAAAACGGGAAATAACTTCGGAGAAATCGTTTAGAGGGTGTTCACGTGGGCTACAATGACCTGGTCCAGTTTTCTTGTTTTTTAAGTAGCGCGTGCAACTGAAACGGCTCAGTTCTCGCGTTATTTACGTGCGGCTGTTTCCTGATGAACATGGTAGGATTACCGGAAAGCGCTGTAAAGAGTGGCTTTCCGGTCATATTTCCTGTTCGCAGAAAGTCCGGTGCAAAAATCATTGTACGATATTTTTGCCTGGTTGACGCATGCAGGTCTTAGTGCACACGTGCACACCCAAACGTGTGCATGGTGACCTATGCAGCCAGGAAGGATGCTTTCTGCATACGCTCTGAAGCATTTATTTTTGTTTTTATGAGAGCAACTGCACCAAAAGATACGTGTCGGTTGTCAGTACTCTTGTAGCGTGCTGGGGAACGGAAGGTCAAAAAGTTAAAAAAAAAACTTGAACACATCTGTGTGTTGGATACAAGCGAACCCATGGCTATCGACTGGAATTTTTCGTAAAACTGGCCATAGTGCGATCCCAAAAACAACGGTTGCACCTATTTACTGTGAAAAATGGCAGCATCTCCACTCCGTGGATAATGGCGAGGGTACGGATCGAGTACGGGGACTCGAAATGATAGTCAAGCTGCACCCCGAGCGACATCCGATTTGTGACCCGACCGTCATTGAACATGAGTTGCACCTTGATTATTCCCTAAATGAAACTGCAACTCACGGCTCAAATCAATATTCGCTTTGGTTTTCGCTCGATGATGGTGTGCGCGTGGATGGACGTGGACGGACATTGGGGGGTCCTAACGTAGTTCGCACCGTTACAGGCGACGGAGTACACCGTTTGACTCTCGGGTACTAACTCATGGTAGTAGCCCAATGGATAAGACGACTGACACTAACTCCAGCTGGTCTCCAGATACAGGCCCGAATCCTGCCGGTGCCTGTGTGATTTTTTGCGATTATACATGCTATGCGCACGGACGCGGACGGACATTGTGCGGCCCTAAGGTACTCCGCACCTAAACACCTTTTTATGAGTTCTTAAATGCCCTATTACGGCTGGGCATATTCATATTATACGGCGATAATTTCTTCGTGAAACCCGTCGCGGTGGCTCAGTGGCTAAGGCGTTGTCCTGCTGAGCACGAGGACGCGTTTCGATTCCCGGCGGCGGCGGCCGCGTTTGTGATAAAAGCGAAAAGCAAAAACGCCCGTGTGCACCCGATTTCGGGGTACGTAAAAGAACCCCAGGTTGTCAAAATTAAACCGGAGCCCTGGTCTACGGCGCGCCTCATCGCCTGCGATGCGTCAGCGCGGTAAGCCATAACAACCAATTCAAAAGACCAACCTATTTCTTCGTGAAAACGCGCACATTTTTAGGCCCTATTTTTAGGCGTCACACGTCGACGTCAGATTTTTTCAGCATGTCGTATTCTCTTTGAAGATTTCTAATCCCATTTTAAATTTCTTTCTTACTAAAAGAAATACGCTTCCGCACAAAGAATGTATAGCTGGTACCCCTTTCCTCAATACAGAGGCCGGTATTTAAGACATCAAACGTCATAAACGTCCCGTTTTAAAGCGTGAAAGAAGCTTTAGGCGTATTTCACGCTGTATATTCCTAGCTAAGCAAAACTGCCACCGATATTTTAAATATGCGCTTTGGATTGCGTTTTACGAGAACAAATAAAAATATCCTCATAGCACTCAAGTTTTGGTGTGTGTTTTTAGGGCCAATGTACTATGCTTCCTATAATTAAAATTATTAACTAAGTTATTGTTACATCGTGTTTGCGTAGCTTTCTTCGCTTTCGTGTCTTGACGTTTTCTGGCAAGGTAGTTCAGCAACCAGACCAGTCACACTTCTTGCACGACGTCACCGTAATCAATACACGCCGGATTTTTCGGCATTAAAAGCGTGTTTTAGCCGCCTAAAACAGGAACGCAAAACAACGTTTTAGGACCTCATACTTAAGGCATAAAAATTTTTTTACATAAATGCAAGTAGTTTCAAAGGGAGACGCGCGCAGCCTGTATTTACAACAGAAAAATCAAAATTTGTATACTAATGATTGCACAAAGGCGCCAACAGTTGAACAAGGCCGTTTGGAAGTCCCACGAAACGGATAAACTAGTGGCTATAGATTAGCTCAATTGCTGCTGGAGTGTCGAATATAGTAAAACAGACCTAAAAAAGAGTATTCGAGAGCTGGGAATACTGACAAAAAAGCGCTAATTTATGTGTACCTGACAGGAATTTACACTACGACGCAAAAACAAATAAACACAAGCAATAAGCGCAGGTAAGCCTTCGATTTATGAATAAATTATTGCGTTCTTACGTGAGGACAGGTAAGTACAACTCTAGCAATTTTCTCATATACAGTGGTATTCCAGTTGAACAATCATGACGTCCCAATACCAGCAAATACACTGACAATACAGTTGAGGGTTTTTCAAACGGCCTTTTGCATCGAAACAGATTTTTGATGAAAAAGCGCCCTTCGGAGCCCATCGGCAGTTTTAGATTTAAGGCGTAAGTAAATGCAGCTGCGAGGTGCTGCTTCCCCTTTGGCTTTTGAATATACCAATGGTCTGCTAACATCGGCGTGTTCGGTTGAAAGTAGATTTACGTTTGGGTATCCTTTTCGAAACGAGGATGCTACTGCTCATAATTTAAGAAATCTGTTTGGAGAGCACCAGGTACATAGTCTAAGATTCACTGCCAAAATTGTGCCAACAATAGAAAACTACCACCGTCTTCAGAGTTTTTATTGAAAATTGTGTCTTTTGTCAATGAGAATGACTGCCCCATTCTACTGGGGCTAGCGGTTGCATTTTGGGAGTTGGCTGAACTAGAACCCTATAGAGTTCTGAACAGTAATTCTGCCCAACGTAAATACCCATCTCCAACTGCACCCGAAAGAAACACTTGGGGCAATAGTGTTCATACAGCGGCCGACATTGAAAATAGGCATTCAAAAGCGGCATTTATAGGCATTTCTTGTCTGCTAGGCAGAAACGCCAAAATAGGCATTTATACGCATTATAAAAACATTAAAAATTCCTTCTTATCCTCTAATACATGTTCATATATGAAAATGGCGCATTAGAGCGCAAGGAACGGAACAGGCATTAGCCTAAAATCCAGTCTCAAGTAATCAATGTTCATTTCTCGGGGGCACCTGTTCTACTTACGTTCCACCACGTTCACCCCACGCGTTATACCATTAGCACCGCCCGCACTATGTTAGCACCCATTCTACCTCTGACAACGTGCTTGTGTAGTGGGGTAAAAACGCACTCCCGTTTTAAAGAGGTACACGGGCTTGATTCCTATACTAGCTCTAATGTTCTCTCAAGATGTCGCGAAATAAGACCAACAAAGCGCGTGACTTCCAGTACAAGCTGCGCATTTTGGCGAAGGGTCGCGCATGCGCACTAGGAATAAATATTCTTGCCCAACCTGGGTATGCGAAGAGCCTCGTTTGGTGTGTGACCCGTTTCGTTTTTTTTCCAACGCCGCGTTTGGTACGGGAAATGCTACCCTTATAACTCTTGGTGCTGTGCAGGATGAAAACGGCGCACCGCAAGCTAGATAATGGTGAGTACCTAACAAAGTCTGCGCCTAAGGCAAGCAAAGCAATTGAACTCTTCTACTGGTGTTGCACAACATGGGCTTCCTTTGTGGGGCTTTTCGACCGCTACGCATAAGGTAATAAATTATGCTACGAGCAGAGGGAGCTCTAAATGTAGTGTCTGTACAATACAAGTGCATCTTTCAATCCAAAAGATCAGTGCTGGTATAAAGACCAAAAGGTGCAAATGATCTCACACGGAGGGATAGGGCTACCTACAATTGTGGACGTGAACGCACTCGGCATGTTCCCCGTTTTAATGTAAGATTTTGTGGTACCGACATTGAACGAAGATGTTAGCTTGGAGTTTCAATAAACGGTCTGTTGAACTGTGTTCTGTTTGCCACTGCTCAAAACAGTAACCCCATAAAAGGTTAGGTTCAATAAACGGCCCCACGAACCAGCTGTTTTTGTCGTTGTTCCACGTGTTACCTCTCCACAACTTCCTTTTACATCACCCACAACCGCACTCGCGGAGTTTTCACGTAGTGACCCCATTGATTTTATCGTCGGCCCTTTTACACTCCATATTCTTTTTACCTCACCAAAACCAGTGCTGAGGCCCATGGCCTGTGCAGGATAAAAAAATACTGTGGTAAAGTGACGCGCCAATAACAGGCAAAGTTAAAGTACAATGTGAGATCAAAACACGGTAAATACGGTGCTTACGTTCACAAAGTACACAACGTTACGCAGTTCTCACCAACCCGAAAAACATTTAAAATGTTTAGCCACTAATACCATTCGTGTGTGTGAGCAGCGCGATCAGTTACCCGTTTATTATTTTTTTATATAAAAATTGAAGTATTTTGAGCAAATGAGATAGACGTCAAGCAGAAATTTTCGCCCACGCCATAAGTCATCAGAAAGCGTTTGTACTCTATCGTAGCATTTGGCAGTGTTTTCAGTTTCAGAATCGAATCAATATCTTATCCTCTCTCTTACCCGCAACACTCCATTTCTATGTACAGTAGAATCCCGATAAACGGAAATCGCTTAAACGGAATTGCCGCTTAAAGGGAACAGGTGCCTGGAATTTGGTTGGTTTTGTATTCAGATAACGTAAAAAAACTCTCGGTAATGGGAACTAAAATTTCCGCATCACCGTGTAAACGGAACCAGAAATGGAACTTCTTGTGAAATCCACTGACATGAGAATCAGCTTTTTACGGTTGCGGCTGTTTCGTTCTTGTTTTTTTTTTCCTTCCTCCATGCTTTTTTAGCCTTGTTGGCCTCGTAAGCCTCGTCTCGTAAGTGGTTAGCCGTGTTAGCGCAACGAATGCAACATCGCCGTTCTTGTTACAGTCGTTTGGTCTCGATTCTAGACGCCCAAGCTACAGGGCTCACCTTCTGTCGCCTCTTTCGTGCCATCGTTGTGGTATTCGTGCTTCATTACCATGCTGCCGTCTTCTAAATTCGGTGGCTCGTACGCACTCACGAAGTTGAGGCCTCTAGCCTCCGTGAAGATGCAGTTACAAGGACTCAAACAAATATAATTGACGCATTTTGTAGCGCACAGCGACTCATTGTTGCCAAATCAACTTTGTGAAGGCTGTGCCTACGCTTCTTGTAGTTTTCTTGCTTTCTGAAAACTATCAGTTACAGTCACTTTCTAGTGGTTAGAGTTCCATGAAATGCCCTTGGAAGTGTGTACGCACATACATTTGCACCAGTAAATGGAAGTTCTGTTAAACGGAACTAATTTTTCCGGTCCCTTGAAGTTCCGTTTATCGAGAGTCTACTGTACATCGTTTTGCTCGCCAAGGTACACCAATTTATTCTAAAGTTTCTTGTCGAGAGAATGTCTACAAAAAGTCCCTATTATATGTTGATCCTGTGTAGCAACTCTGTTCACACAGAGCACCATCTTGGGTTACAAAAAATCATCAGTAGCGTTTGCAGCAAACCACAGAGCATCGGAGACAATGCTCTGCGAACAATATCTCGTTTGCACGCTTTTCTAACTTCCGAACGCTATCCTAAGACACCGTTTAGCTCACCGCTTTTTTGCATTGTGTCTATGACGCCATCATTTTATCGGACTTCGTAGCCGCACTCTACATTCGAGTTGGCCCTTTACGGTTTCTGGCATAGCGGCTATGTCTTGTTCAAAATTAGCCGTTATTTTGGAGAGTACCTCATATATACTCAGGTATGTCCGCTTTCTAAACGAATGGTAGATTGGGTGTGTTAAATAACGGTAACAAGCATTTGTTGGATTGCTTATGTTAAATAACAGTAACAAACAAGTACTAAAACAACAAAATCAGCTAACCTGGTTGCCTAAGTTCCCTTTAGCCTTCTCCCAAAGCGTCTGCACCGCGTAATATAGTAACTTATAAAGATGTTGTAATAGAGAATCTCAATGAAGCATGATTCTTTATACGTATTTGAATTCTTTATTTACGCCCACCATATCCATTTTCTTAATATTTTACACACTTTCAGCAGGCTAACTTGAATGTACATTGTGCGAATTGTTCGCGTGGCATCTCTAATCACGTATCAATTGCTTGCAGCTAGATATACCTTTTTCGTTAGTACTGTAAAAATCACTTCATAATGAATAAATCTGCAAGTAATTGTTAATTGGCTAGGTGGTTATTTGGCTAGTGCTCTATCTTCATCTGTACATTAATACAATCCTTAGCGGACGGGGTAGCACTTCCTCCTCATATCTGAAAATACTGGTCAGTATGTTGAGTGCCCGCTGGTTCCTCTCCCCAATAACCTCCTCAGTCTCAAGAATGCGCAAACAAAAATATTTTGTAACACACTTTTATTCGGTTCATTATCCATAAAATAAACGCAAAAAAATTGCAATGGCAAAAATCAAACGAAAGTGTTAGAATTTTATGGTACCCATTTTCGTAGTCTGGGTCGCAGTGCGTGTGAAATGCAAGGACAAATAATTAAAAATGCTAGAATGCCGGAAAAATGCTACAAAAATCCACAACACACGTTTATTCTGTTCATTATCCATAGAAATAAATGCAAAAAAATTACAATAGCAAAAAAAGCAAACGCAAGTAACGAAATTTCATCGTACCCATTAGGGTACTCAGGGTTTTCTTACCCTGTGGACGCATTCGAGCGCGCGCCCGTTGAAAGCCAATTTTGCCGCCTGGCTCTTCAGAAATGCCTGGACACATTACGCCACCTGGGGGGGGGGGGGGGCGGAGGCTTAGGGAAAGCAAGGCATGCTTTTTGCGGGGAAGCAATTTTGACGCGCTAATTTTGAATAGGGGAAAGCTTTTGCCTTTATTGTTATGGTACCCATTTGGGTACCCCGGTACTGAGGAGGATAAACCCTTCCTTCCGAATGAACCATCGCCCTGAACATCGACTACACGAGTGAACCTTGTCCTCTCTAAGTATTTTAAGGAAACTCTCCTTCACTGTTAGAGCCACAACCCAAAACAAAAACGTATCAGTGCTGTAAATATACAGCCTCCCAAATTTTTAGTAATATAGCAGGAGCGACAACCGATCGGCATGTCAGCGCCATATCACGGTGTTCAGCAGCGAAATACGCGAGAGTACGCGCACGCGCCCAGGGCTATCCGCTGTATGAGTGTCGTCTGCTACGCGGTTTCCTAAGAGAGTGGTACATCTCCTGCCACTGCATCTGAATGACTTTGTTTACGAGAAACCGGAGTTATTTGAAGCGCATGCGCATATCAAATGCGCGTTTCATTTTTCTTTCTGATCAGTTGCCCCTGCACCCCGTGAGGAATGGCACTGGAAAGATAAATAAAAGTAGAACAGGACGTGTTTTTGGCTGGATTGGCCTCAAGCCACTGCGCGATAAATTGCGACAAACAAAAAGTCTGATAAAAGTAAAAACTTGCTCCCATGCTGCTTAGCTCCCTATGGCCGTAGCGAAACGGCCTTGCAAGATGCGAAACACGGGGGGTGTGTTTCCCTGGGGAGAACAGTGGAGCACACAACGCTCCACACAGTAGATAATTCTATGCGCATGGGCGTACTCTCGACTATTTCGCCGGTGAACACCGTGATAAGGCGCTGACATGCCGATCGGTCGTCGCTCCCGCTATATTATTAAAAATTTGGGAGGCTGTACACCAGCATTCGCTTTTTCCTAATGAAATGTTCACTTCAATGCTCTATGTAGCCAAGCGGTTTCTGTCCTTTACATTTGTACTATCGATGCGGATTTGTAATGTAAAATGAGCTACTTATTGAGGCTTCACAGATTTTGAATATACATTCGTGACTGGCTGTGTCGGAATATTATGGCGAAAGTCGAAACAAATTCTTGCAGACCGGCACGTTGTAAGGTGCGGAAAAAGGATGGTGAAAAAACGTGCGAGAACCGGGAAACGTGCGCCGGCAGAACCGAGCAATATTCCGCGAGGAGGGTCGCAGGAGTGCTCTAAGGCAGGACGACACTGGATGGCAGGAAATGACAATTGCTGTTGAACACAACGAGCTTCGATGGGTGCTGTAGCCAGGAGCTGGTCTAGTTGAGAGGAGCGCGACCACATGTTGCCACACAAAACTTCAACAGTAGATCAACGGAGGCCACAACGTGGCTTTTGACTTCGCATTCTTAGAATTTCCTCAGCCTCCTCGAAATTTTTGCGATTGTTGGACAGTTTTCTTGTCGGAATACCTTTATACCAGGGCTAGGTTGACAATGTGCGTTTCAGAAACAAAGGCACAAAGAAATAATACTGCTTCAAGGCTACGGACCATAGATCTTGCGGAGAGAATATTCTATACTACACCAATTTTGTCACTGCACTTGTTCCCAGAGCACCTCAACCTATACTCCACAAAAGTACGAAGCACACGTTCTGTTCCGAGTTTGGCAATGCTTGAGTACTTGAGTACGATTTCGTTAAAAGTAAATGAAGCTCACACTAGCACGTAAGAATTGAAGGTAGCGAAGCTGCACGCAACTTTTAGGACCATCACAATGGTTTAAGCCCACGATTGCAGCCGATTTGCTTCTTCTTCGCTGCCGTCACAACATTTCGTCCATCATTTTTGATAGACGTGTCAGCTTGTTTCACTTTTCTGCAAGTGAAAATCATTGAAATAACGGTGCAGCGGCGCAGGCTATGGTGCGCTTTTCTTGTGCCGTGCAAGTGCTTCCATGATTACGGCGAACGGTGGAGATTTTTTGGCCATGAGGTCTTCTACTATTTTTTCTTCTCTTATCCAATAAGATCGTTTTCACTCCCTCAACGTTACTCCTATCGATCTTCTTTCCATGGCCCGCTTAGCCGACCTACGCTTCCTTTCATGTTGCTGAGTAAGGCGCCAAGATTAAGGTCCATATGTCATCACCGGGAGGATGCGTTGGTTGATATTAGCGTGTTTCAGCTGACCGTCCTTCACGGTCCGCTCCGTCCCGATAGCAAGCGGGAGCGCCACTGCGCATGCGGGGCGCGCTTGACCATAAACGGCATTGGCTCCGGCTGCGCTGAGCGTGGCGCCGATACCATAGCGTACCGTGGAAAACGGTTAGCTAAAACTCTCTATTGTCCTTCTTAGTGATAGCGGCGGCTTGCTTTTATCGTTTTACAGGGTTTGCCGAGTGCACCCTACTCCATACTAATTCAGAACCGGATTAGGATCAGCCCAGACGAGCTGACCGAGGACGTTATAATCTTCTACTTGTTCTTGCGTTTCGTTACATATGCAGAACTGGGCGCCTTCGGAATGTTTATTTGTCACCTCTTTACATTTACTGATATTTGCATCGCCGGGTGGAACTGCTAGCCCCTTGTATACGTCGTCTAGGTGTCTTGTGCACGTCTCCTTTATCCCCTCGTCTTTCCATGTTTGCCGCACTGCTGCGATGTTTTACTGAAACAAACGTTTTTTTAGTTCATAAATGCCTTTTTTAAAGGATTTGTTGCTGGGAGTGAGGCTGTTAGTTACTCGCTTAACCGTTTCTTTAATACACAGCTTATACACAACTGAGACCAGGGTAAGGTCCTTGGTGTCTCAAAAATTAAAATTACGTTGGCGTTTTCTCACGCGACGGGCGCTTTTAGAGTGTTTACGCATTCCGAAAATAGTGCAGCAAGCTTTCCTGGTACAATATAACCTCACTCCTTTAAAAGACCAACTCTTAGCTGTCGTCAAATGCAGATTTTCCTCTTTTAATGCCCGTGAGAGCATCTTCAAATTTGTCTTTGTATAAGAGGGATTTGTCGAGCTAAGCTCGTTCGCTTGGTAGTATCCCCTTGTCTAACGTCACCGGTATAAAGTGTGGTGCCAAATCCTTCCGCTAATTTGATTCTGTCGTCCATGTTGTGTGTGTGCGATGTTACGTTCCTCGTCTCTGCTTGCATACATTCTGTCTTGACCTGTAGCTAGCCTCTTTTTAGTTGTTCCCAAGCTTCTTCCTATTTGCAGTGTTTATTCAATCCCTGATATGTTGTAGGCATGAATGTCATTCTTTTACTTTTTTAATCAAGTTCAACAGCTCGGCTAATTTATTGTGATCCGTCGTACTCGACAGTTGTGAAACGTAAGAAGATAAAACTGTCGAGTAAAGATCCCCAGGTGGCCAAAACTAATTGGGAACCTTTCACTGCCGCGTGCGTCAAAGCCTAGGTCTCGCTTCGGTATGATGAACGCCCAATAGTATATCGATTCCTGAATTTTAGAAAATGACACACAGATTGAGAAAAAGCGCACACATCGCTTACTTTCAAATAATTTATGATATGCCACAGAGTGAAATTATCTACAAAATCAGTTTCGACTGCTTATGTAAGTGCACGGGATCCCTACCAAACAAAAAACAGCAGCCTGTCGCCAAGAAACAGGATTCAAAACTGCACGCTTTGATAGCACAAAAATTGCAAATAATGGGCTATAAATTGGTGGCTGCTCTTTAGTGAGTTCTCAAAGGTATATAAAAGCAGGAATGTTATTTCCAAATATTTTAACTCTAGAATAACCACCGGCCAATATATAAGGCAACATTTCCATACCTGATATTACTATTTAGAGATGTGGCTGTGGTGAGAACCCAACAAATCTATGATTTACTGCTAATCGTTTACTGCTAGTATCGTTTACTGCTAATAAACTTGGGTGTCATTCGACAATTTTATACTTTCCTCTCATCCGGAAATGTCTAAATCAACTCCAAGTTGCTGAAGAATACAAGACGTATTTGTTCATCTCCTCCATGCTTGCTCTTCTTGCAGTCACTAAGAACAGGGCATTTAGCAGAGGAGTGGAAGGACGAAAAGCTAGCTCCAATTATCAAGTGAAGTAACAAAAAGCCCCCTACAAATCATCATCCCATATCTGTAACAAGCCTGCCCGGTAAAATCACGAAAGAATCCGCCGCGGTGGTTCGGTGGCTAAGGCGTTGCGCTGCTGAGCACGACGACGTGGGTTCGATATCCGGCCACGGCAGCCCGCTTTTCTGATGGAGGCGAAAAGCAAACACGCCCGTTTGTACAAGATTTCGGCGCACGTTAAAGATCCCAGGGGGTCAAAATTAATCTGGAGCCCTCCGCTAAGGCGCGCCTCATCGCCTGCGTTGCGTCGGTGAGTAAAACCCTATATTCAATCAACCAACATCATGAAACACGTCATCTACGTGCGTATCTCAAACTTTCTTGATTAAAACAGCTTTTTTTCATTCCGCGCAGCATGACTTCCCCAGGCGTTTTTTTTTTTGTGACAAGCAACTGGCTATATTCGTCCATGTTCGGCACGCTGACGTAGTCTAATATTCAAACAGATACAATAATCTCAGATTTTGCAAAACGTTTTACAAAGCACGTCCAAATCTAATGTTAATAGAGCTTTCTAAGTTACATCTTCATCGCAAAATCTTAAATTCAATGGAGTAATTTCTTACAAACCGCTCCCGTTTTGTTAATATCAGTACCCATATGTATAATCCACTTCAAGTAACGCCAAGGTTCAGTTCTTCATCCCTTTTTTATTTTGAATGCATAAATTACTTAGCATGTTGACTGCGGGATATATAACTCCTAAAGTAAAGTTTTTACGTTCCACGGACGCCGTATGCGCTTGATTATCCTCACGCAGTGAATGCCATCGCTTTAGAAAATTTTTAGTAATAAAAGTATTTGGCATCCCTCTGTCTAGTAATCTTACATGGAACATGGACGTTGAATTAATCTGCCCATTCCAACATCAATTCATCTGCAAATAAAGCGCTGGGCTTCCTGAGACGCTTTTTACGCCTCTATACACAGCACGTGAAATTGCAAGCATACAAATCCCTTGTTCAACTGAAACTGGTATACCCGTCGCCAATTTGGGACCCTCCACAAACTTATCTTACACACGCCTTCGGATCACTTCAAAAGCGAGCCGCTAGATTTATCCACAGTTTATGCTCTACCGCTATTAGCGTATCTGTTTTGGAAGCAGAGTCTCGTTTAGCGGACCTTCGCCATCGTATCGCCCTCGTATCGCAATATTTTCTTGTTCCACAAAATTTTCCATAGCACCTTGCATGCCCCACCTTATATCATTCCTGTTAAACTCCTATATCACCTCAAGAGTCATTCCCTTAAATTTGCTCGGCCACGTGCTCGGACCATTACTTTTACTGCCTTGTTTTTCTCTTGTATAGTATCACATTAGAACGGCCTCCCCAGAGACATCACAACCACTACCTGCCAATTAAAGGAACCCTGCAACAGTTACCATCGACTGCTCAGAATCTATTTTAGGGTAAAGTCTATTGTCTGAGCTATCTCGTACCACCAGAATTATAAAAATCCTTTCTCTGTCAGCGAAACTTTGCGCGATGACAAATCGCGCATAATCGTTCCCTCTCAACTCGACCGCGGACAACGCGACGAAAGCGCCGCGATCTATCCCGGAGTGGGGGAGGGTCGCGGCGTTCTCTTCGGAGGCCTTCGATATATCACAGGCCGGGGAAGTTTCTCCTTTTCTCCGCAACGTGCAGGCGCCTATCTCCGGTGTGGTGCATAGGTATAGCAGGCATAGGTGCCTGCTGGCAAGAGCGCGCTCGGGCTGTTAGGGCGTTTTTGAAGCAATAAACGTTTGTACTCGAGTGGTCCCGTTGAAAGGAAAGTATTGAGCTCATCACTCAAACTGCGCTCGCAATCAAAACACAAAAGAAACGGCAAAACTGTGCCTACAGGTTCAGGCATAGAAGAAGTTCGTACACAGCGATGACGACGGCGGAAATGGGAGAATCTAGCTGCGAAGTTGACCAGTGACAGCCGATCGGGCAGCCATGGCCTATGTGACGTCACTTAGGCCATGCCAGGGGTGCATAATGAGGAGAACTGAAGAAGTGCGGCTGGGTTTTTCCGCGTCTTTCACAGCTATTTGCGCGCTCACCGCTTTCACGGCACGTGTAATATTGGCTCAGGTGTTCCTGGCAGTGTAATCTAAACGGCGCGCAGGTTTGTTTGCACTGCTCAAAGAGTTTTGCAGGGTCATTTTCACCTTCGAAGAAAGCCTTTATTTATTTATTTATTTATTTATTTATTTATTTATTTATTTATTTATTATACGGTTTATAACGTCAATAATACATAGGTTAGGAGGCGCGCCGTAGTGGAAGACCCCGATTAATGTTGACCACCAGGCGATCTTTAACGTCACCGCAATCTCGAACACACCGGCGTTTTGCTTTTCGCATCTATCAGAAAAGCGGACGCGACGGCCGGGAATCGAACACACCTCCTTGGGCTCAGCAGCACCAACGCCTTAGGCACTTAGCCACCTCGGTGGGTCTCATAGAAAATATAATGTTTTCTTCTGATAAACCCTTGGCTCCTATGTTTGTTGCTTTTGCTGCCTACCCTTATGTAATCCCCCGTCGCGGAGTGCTTAAGGTAACTAAACCAAAATGACTTTTGTGTGCTGCGTTTGAAATTTGCTGAACCATTTTTATGCACTCTTTTACTCCGTTATCTTTTATATACAAGATCAAGGCACAGTGTATTCCTGCCTGAAATGACAAAGCGCCGAATGTGGCGGTACACTTATTCGCTATAAACACGAACAAGAAATTGATCGTAAAGGTAACAAGCTTTTTCACCGTTTATTTAAAAGTTTGACAGGGAACACGGCTGTAACCTGCAAGCGCCGCGAATTTCCAGCGAAGCTGTTCATTCTACGTTTATTACGGCATTAAGAGGACTCGGTACCTCTACTGAATCAGATTCAAGAATCTCTTCATTTTGAAGGTTTAGCGCAAAGAAACGACGACAAAGAATGTAACACATGGTGGACAAGCGTTTCTGCCCCCCCCCCCCCTCGCCATCCCCGTTTCCGTGCGCCTAAACCTTCAAACTTCAAAATGAATCAGCTTCAACTAGGACGGTTCGCAGTGATGGTTAAAGAATATCGCCCCTTCCACCGCGGAGGTCTAAGTATGTTTGTTGTACCCACTTTGTATATTCAAGCGCTCCAGAAGAAAGGCACACCATTTCTCAATATAAAAATGCCCTTTTTTGCAGGTCCAAAAAGGGACGTCAAAGAAACGAAGTTTATTTCTATCTGGTCAGCGGAAAGAAGCTACGCTTCATGTGGAAGCTGGGTCGACAAAGGAGGCGGCTTTTACTGCCTACTTATGAACAGTCTGAGCTTCAAAAACGGGGTCGCCTGGAGCCCCGGGCATAGTGCTCAACTTTCCGTGTCCAAAAAAAATAACAAAGCATAAATAAACAGTTCCTCAAACAACGCTAGAGGTGGCCTCCTATAATTCTCTCATTACGATCGGTTATTTGTTGTTTAGGTTACCTTCAAACAGTTGCCTAGCAATTTAACAAAGGCATACTAATTTGAAAAGGTGGCATAGTACTTTGTAAAGGAATGAGCACTGAACGCTTAGCAATTAACAAAGGCATACTAATTTGAAAAGGTGGCATAGTACTTTGTAAAGGAATGAGCACTGATGAATGCAGACATATCATTCTGACTAATCCTTTGTTCTGCTCGCTCCAGCCCTCTAGGCTCCGTCATACTCTCTATCCCTCTCTTCCCACAATCCCGATGATGAGAATTCTGCTATCACGTAGTGGACTCTCTCGGCACTCAGTAATGTTTATTCGTCAGCCCCGTACCGCCTTCACAATGAAATACGTGCATTCTTACGGACTTTTACGGTAAGCGCGAAATCCTATAGAAAACCATAAACATTTGAGTGCCTGTGTAATGAAAGCTTATTTCATGGCCAAGAATAATTTCACACCATGTGCTTCGCAGGCAAAGTTTTTAAGCCATCTCAGTACGCCTTTCGACGCTAAATACCAAAACTTTATAGAGGTTCAAACAAAGGACACTGTCTTTGCCATGCTCCATCCTGCCCTTGCAAGGCTATTGCTTTGGGGGCTAGTGTTGATTTGCTACGCCCAGAGCACCTACCAAAAAACTTTATGTTCTTCTGGCAAGCCTGATCAAGAAATTCCGTATAGGTGACACGCCAGAAGTTTCTTTTACTTTATTCTCCGAATTATGCTTTCACCTGTTTTACAGTGTAGAGCACTAATTTTCAAACGAAGGATTCTCGTTCACATTGATGGCGTTTGTGATGTGAAACAACCGAAGGGAAAGAAATAAACGCCTCCCATGGCCGGTATCGAAGCTGGGTCACTCGCGTCATGAATCCGTCGTTTATCCGATTGCTCCATTTCGACAAGGTCGAAGCGGTTTGGAAAACTTAGACTACAATCAAAGAATCCGCCACGAAAAAGCTTCTCCTCCTACTGTCGTCGTCGTTTGATGGAAACGTGCATGATTTTTGAGCTTCGCTCGTTTAATCGGCTTTTAATGTTTTTGCCTTAACGTGTCTGCACACGCGGAACGAGATCGTTTTGATAGCACACCTGAACCAACACAGTTTGGCTCGTTCTTCGGGTATTTTTATTTCTTAATTTATACAGTTTCATTTACTCTTAAAAGCCGACACTTTCCGGTAGCCTGTACCGTTCCCTAATCGCAGCCTTGTGCACTCGACACAAAGAGACGTACAATGCAGCGTGCTACCAAGATCGCGAGAAGATTTATGGTTGAGGTGTGGAATCTCCGGTGTTCAGTCACCCTATGTGTGATTGCAGCATCCTTGGCCTGTCGTCCGCTCGATATGCGTAAGTTTTCCAACTCGTAGATGTGAATTATGAGATTTATTTATTGTCAGAAAAACGAGCGAAAAAGTTCGATATCATATGGCGTCAGTACCAAGAAAAAGGTTTAAAAAGACCAGCCCTGGAGAATACTGTCGCCGTAATGAAAGAAAATTTATTTTAGGGACAATAAGTTTAAATGGTCAACGAGGGCAAAAAGAAATCGTTTGTAGATTTCACCAGTAGGGCTTAATCCCGCAGTTGGCTAAGAGGCGAAGGTAGGGCAGAGTGTACACGACGCGAGATGTTGCGGAATAGTCCATAATGCGGAGAAGGTGAGGCTCTTTGAGGCCTTGTGTGCGGTTAGAAACGCGCTTGAGAAGATGAGAGACCAGAGAGATCTGACACTGTGGTATTTGTAGTTCAGGTACAGCCGATAAATTGCGTGTGAGGGTGAGGCCCAAATTTTTTTTGTGAATCCACTTGTGGTATGGAGGCTGCACCAATCTACAGGGTATTAAAGAGTGATCCAGGTCAGGGCCTGGTCGGTTAGACGCCACTAAAACGCCAGATTTAGATGGTGATATGCTTACCCCGATGGAAGATGCATGGTCGAGAATGGCGTCGAAGGCCAATTATAAGTTGCCTCTGTTCTGGCAGTCTTGGTGCCATAAGGAGCTTAAGAGGGTTTGACGCTGTTCAACCACTCCCGACATGTCGTAGACACTCGAGTCCCCCTTCACCCGAGTAATACGATTGGCGCTTTTTACCACCCCCAAGCGACGGAAATAAAAATACCTGAACACTAAATACCCCAAGAAAGTGGAGGGGGAAATGTCCCCGCCGGTAACGTAGTGGTCATCGCAGCAGACCGGTATTCTGGAGGTCGTGGGTTCAGATCCCACGCGGCAGAAATTTTTTCTGCACTTTCGTTTTTTATTTCCATATTCTTTATCTGTTTCAATGACCTACTACATTCTCCCCTTTATTTTCCGAGTTTTTCTTGACTGCCAACCCTTATTTCTGTCTTATTTCAACGAGCCCATCATTTCCTATTCTCAGTCAAGGAACAGCGAGCTGAAGCAAAGGCTTGAAGGAGGCGGACCCTGAAAATGTCAGGCAAGCCTTCGAAGCGAAACTAGCAGTGGATTGAGCTTCGGAAGTAAAGCGGGTGGTTCGAGAACGTCGGCGGCGGTCCGGAAACTTAAAGTAAAGGGGAACCCAAAACTCGAAGCGAGCCGGGGGAACCCCTTCGAGAAGGGGAAGCCGTTTTAAACCAACAACGTCTACATTCCCATGGGGGTTCCGGCGTTCCTTTGTGTTAGAGGGGTTTGGGGGTGTGGTAACCCCGCGATTCCGCACCTTCGTTTTTCCTTTTTAGTAAAAGAAAAAAACCCCTTGAGTTTTCCCTGGAACCCCACGCTATTTTCAAAATCAATTTTTTTTCCTTGTAGGGGACCGAAGTTTCGGGGGAAGGGGAGCTTTTTCCGACCATCCCGCGCGGAACCGTCCCCCAAACCCCCAAACCCAAAGGGTGCCGGAAAAAAGGGGGGCCCAAAAAATTTCCTGCTAAAATTAAAATTTGGGGGGAAAAATTTTTGTCCCGCGGTGGAAATTCTCCCCCGGGCTGACGAGTTTTTAACGGGGGGAATTCCCCCTCCCGCTCCCTTTTTTTTTTTTCCCAAACATTTCCCGTCCCGAGGGTTTTTACTGCCCAAAAAACCCTCTTTGGGTAACCCCTTTTAAAATTTTTTTTTAAAAAATTAAAAAATTTTTTTAAATTTTTGGGTTTGGAGGCCCCCTGACAAAAAACATTCAGCCAAGGTTTTTTAAGTCTTTCCGGGGGGCCGCGGTTTGGGGGTGGAACCCTTTTCGGTAAAACTGGCTTTTAAACCCAATTCTTACGCTTGGTGTTTTGGGCCCCGTCCCCCCCCCCTCCCAGCCCCCAAGTATACAGCGGGCCCCTTTCCCTGCTTTAAAAAAGTTTGTCGAAAGTTGATAAAAGCGGTTCCCGGGAAGAGGGGGGCCGCAAATCGCGAATAATCCTTTTCCCTGCCCATTTGCCCCGGGGGCCCGCCTGGAAAAGGGGGGCCCCCAAAAATCCGGCCGAAACCCTTAAAGGGGAAGTCGGAGGGCCCCCTTTGGAAGGCCCGAGGTCGGGGGGCCGGGGGAATCCAAAAACAAAATCCAAACACGGCACGGGGCCCAAAAGGGGGGTTTGGCCAGTAATACTTCCCGGGCCCTTTGGAATTGGAGGCCCCCGTGCCCCATTTCAGGCTGGGTCATGGGCATTGCTTGGTAAACCTCGTATTCGGGGGTACGCGGAAACCTTTAGGGACCGAATGCGGCAAGAGTTTCCCGCCAGGGGGGGGAAGGTATCCCAAAAAGGGCGGGGAGGCCCAGCGTTTTTTTTCCGGGGTTTTTCTTGTGCCTGGGTAAAATCGCAAGTGCGAGCTTTTTAGCTTTGGTAATTCCCCCAAAGGGGAAGTCTTTCCCCGGGGGCTTCCGGGGGGTTGTGACGGGCGGAAAAAACAATCAAATGGTGTGCCCTTTTGCGGGCGATTTAACAAAAGTAAAGGGTTTCCCCCTTCTTGTGGTTATCATGACAAGCCGTCAGAAGGTTCTTTAAGTTTTCCGGAGCCGGGGGGGTGGTGCGAGTTTCTGAATGGCTAACCATCCCAGTTTGAGAATTTGGGGCCGTTGGCCAGATACGCGGGGCTCCTTCTGGGCTTTGGGGAAAAAATTCCTTCCGCTTGAAAGGGTGCGTTTTGCTAGCTTAAAACCTTCCACCCACTTGCCCTGACGATTGGGGAACCCAGTGATCCTCCCGATTTCCGGGGTCGGGGGTCGGGGGGGGAAGTCCCCCTGGGGGACGGGGGCCTTGGGTGGCGCCCCACGGTTTCAACCCGGTTTTCGTTGCCCAGGAGAGGGGCAAATCTTCTTTTTTTAAGTCGGTCCCAGTGGCTCGGCCCGATATCGAAAATTTTCCTCAATTCGGGGTAGACAAGAAAAAATTTCCACTCTGTCGTTTTTGCTTGAAATTTTTCCCGCAGGGCAGTTGTTTCTCCGGGACCCTTTTTTTACCCGCGGGATTCAATAGGGGGACCCGGGGAAATTTGAGCTTTCACCCCAAAAAGGGGGGAACCTTTCCTGGTTTCAAAAATGGTAAATCTCCCCGGAAAAAAAAATAGCTCCGGCTTCTGCCCGTTGACAGCCGTAATGATTTTGAGAAACCCATGGGAAAAGGTCCAAAAGGGGTCCATTCGCCCAGCGGGGGCAGGTTCCTACCGTTTGAATGGCCCCAACATAGGCAAGTGACCCGATGGGGAAGGGACCTCTGTGTTAAAATTTCCCCCCTTTGGGGGTCGCGCTGGTCAATTTTTCCAACCTGCCAAAAAATCCCAACCCCCAATTTCTGGACCGGGGATTTGGCCGGGGGCGCACGGTCAAACTGGGCACTTTGAGGGTCTCGCGTTTCAACCTGTTTTGGCGTTGCCCCGGGAGAACGGTCTTTTTCAAAGTCGGGAGGGCCCTTTTCGCCCTCTTGGGAAAGGCCCGGGAGAAACCCCACCCCTTCTTTTTTTGGGGCTTGGGGGGGTTTTTTCTCACCGGCTCCCCGAGACACTTGAAAGGGTTTTAAAAACCCCCAGGTTTCGGCCCGATTCTCTGAGAGCGTGCCCCCGGACATTCGGGCCCGGACGGCTCGTCAAAGAATAAAAAAACCCCTGCCGGGTCACAAAAGGGCTCCTTTCGGCGAGGCGTACCACAGGCGGAATGACCGGCGAGAGATGGCCGGGGCCTTGTTCGTGGCCTTTGGGTTTTAAAATCCCTTTTTTCGCGGCGCCTCTCGATTAATTGAAAAATCCCATTTCAGATTGGTCGGAAAATTTGGGTAAGGCAAACGGCGTAAACCTTTTTGGAGCTAAAATCCTTGGCATTTTTTTTACCTGTCAAGAAAGGGAACGTGTTGCTTTTTTTCGACTCCGGGGGGAAGGATCGTCTTAAAGGTTGAAAATTTTTACATTTTTTTGTTGCGACCCAGTTTGGAACCTCGTAAGGGGCGGCAAACGGTCGGGCGGTTCGTTTTGGATGGGTGCTTCGTAATGATCGGGGGATTTCGGGGGCAAGGGTCAAAAACCTGCACAGCTTAAAGCCTCCCGGGGGGAAAGGGTTTTTTAACTTCGGGGGGCCCCGCGAGGTTGCCGTGTCGTGCCTTGTTAATCGACGTGGCCCCTCCCGATAATCAAGGGCCTTTTTTCCGGTGTGGCGTCTTGGAAAAAGTCAAGGCGCGGCCCCCTTTTCAGTTTCAAACCTCTGGGATGGTCCGCCAGGTCCGCAGGCCCCCATCCCCGCCCTAAAATTTCCAGACTTGACGTACATTTGGGGGGAAGGGTTCCCGTCTCGCTGGGCGCGGCCTTCGCTCGGTGTTCAATTTTTTTTGAGGCCCCTTCGTAAAATCGACGCTTTTTTGCTAAAAACTCCCGCTTAAAAAGTCCATCCCGGATTAAGTTTTTTGGCTTTGGGAGGCGAGAAGGGCCGAGCGTGAACCCGAAATTCGGCGTGAAATCCCCAAGGCAACGGACCCCCCTGGCGTTGGGGCCCGAAAACCCCTTTTCGGGGTGGCAAAAGGTTATTATTGGGGCCGCCCCATTCCGCCGCGGCATTGCCCCCATCTTTCCACCGAACGCCGAAAGGGGGGCACCCCGCCGGTCCTTGCCTTCCCCCCGTGGCGAGGGGGGTTTTTTGGGTAAGGGTCCCCGCCACGCCCATTTTCCCGGGGGGGGTGTCCGGGATAAACGGCAGGCTTTTCGGAAAAACCGGGGGGGAAAGCGTGGGGGGTCGGGGGCAGGGGTGGCAAACGGGCCGGCGTGGGGTGCGAAAACCGGCTGGCGAGGAGATTTTTTTGGGGGCCCCCTTCCGGGGCGACTTTTGGGCGACCCTTGCGATACGGCGATGCGGGGTGGGAAGCCCCTTTTTCCCCCCGGAAAAAGGGGGTTGGGGGGGTCCCCGATCATTTTTCCAGGGGCCAAGGCAGGTTCTCGGGCCCTTTAGGGGTTGCAGCGCAGGGGGGCACTCGGGGGGAGCTGGGGGTTTCTGAAGGCGCCTTAAATTTTGGTTCCCCCGCTGGGTTCGGGCCAACCCCCCGCTTGGGATTCCGCATCACGGCGAAAAACCCTGGTTAAAGCCGCTGGGGTGCCGGACTCCTCTCGCCGTTTTTCCCTCCCGCCCCAAAGAGGACCCAACCCGTTGCCCCCTTTTGAACCTTTTGGGTTTGGCGCCGTTGCTTACGCTGGCGCGCCTTAATTGTCGTTGCCTCCTACGAATTGGAAAGTTCTTTGGGGCCCCCCATACCCGGGCAAGATTCCGTTGCGACCAGGGTGGTCCCTTCTTCTGTCCGCGGGGGGGGACTCCGCCAAAAAAGCGGCCAAGGTGTACATGGTAACACTCTCGTTCTGGCGCTGATTTTGTGCTTGAAGGGCAGCCTCGGCCTTTTCTTTGCGGTCGCTACTCATGAAAGTGGCTAGTAAGCGCTGACGAAACTCCTCCCACTACGAAGTGTGGATTCATGGTTCTCAAACCACCTTCGCGCACCTTCCTCAAGAGAGTAGTATACCTGTCGCCGCTTATGGTTATTGTCCCAGCCGTTGAACGTGGCGACCCGTTCGAAGTGGTCCAGCCAGTCTTCCACGTCTTCATAAGGCTCGCCGTAGAGGACTTTTGGTGTACGCGGCTGTTGCACCACGTACTGGAGAGGGGCGTCAGTCATGTTCGTGTTCACAGGGGCGGTGTTACCCACAATCTTCTTGGTTGCCCGATCAGGTAGAAGGCCGCACTCCGCCGGCAGTCCGAGTAGGCGACGGCTGGTCCGCTGGTGTACGGGCGACACTTCGACGTGGACAGGCCTGGATGATTGGGGTATCATGTACCTAGCTTCTCCTCCACTTTTGTAACGATGGTTACAATAAAAAAGGCAAAATGGGTTTATTAGACAAGGCGAACTTGTGCCCACAAGCAACGAGCTCTGGCTAGCCTCAAACCGTCCAACGGTCTCCCTTTTTCCCTTCGTTCGGCGCGCACTCCTCATCCTTTGCCTTGCTTTCGAGCACCGCCTAACGGACAAACGGGAAGGTACACCACTATGTACCTGGCGGGAGGTTCACACTGTACGACGGGAGATGCTGCAATATACACCGTGTATTAGTGCATGGTAATTTTCAGAATAAATAGAATAAAAAGTTACACATTATACACTGCACACACGACTATGAACACAAAGTGCAAGTACGTGATGATTGTCGTGGTCACAGAATAGCATTGGAGTTTAAACATGCTGGGAGAGTTCTCGATTTTTAATTCGAAAAAAGATACTGACTTATCGTTACCCGTCAGAGGGTATAACTTATTCCATTCATGGATAGCAACCGGGAAAAAAACTATCTAAGCGGGTTATGATTATATTTATACTCGTCTATGGTGTTTGTATGTGCCGGTAGCTCGTGTGCGTGAGTAAGAATTGACTTTAAAATGTCAATTTCGTAATAATTATGCAGGTGTTTATGAAGAAGTTTTAAGCGCGCCTGTTTTCCTTGTGCTTCTGGCGTAAGAGTTTCGGAAATCGCGAGAATATTATTGTCAGAGCGTTTACGTTTATCTTTCCATTTAAACGTGAACACTCTTTGAGCAAGCCTCAGTTCTACGAAATGCGCGGTTAAATTGACGAATCCAAGTGTTAACACGTAGTAAATCTCTTTTCTCGTGCAGTTACTGTTAAGAGACTCACGGACGCCAGAGCAAACTTTGGTCGTATCATGAGAGAATGCAGCAAAGAAATGGCAATGCTGTTCAAGCTATCTTCAAGAGTCAGCATGACAAAGGTAAAGCGTCTATTCTTGCAGACTACTGGACGCTTTTGTTTTGCAACGTTCGCTATGTTTATGCCCGAGTTCCTGTTTTTATTGTTTCATTTTTTGTAACAATAGTCTTTGAGCACAATTATGTGCTTCGTTCAGTTTGGTGCTTTGGTTTATTAATTTTCTAATTTTGGTGGTTTGTATTAGTTTAACACATTTCTACCTAAATTTGTCAGCGTTACGAGCCTTGTGGATGTCCTGGATGGCATTTATTTATTTATTTATTTATTTATTTATTTATTTATTTATTTATTTATTTATTTATTTATTTATTTATTTATTTATTTTTTATTTTTATTTATTACAAGTACCTACATCGCCCATTGGGCGTTGTTGTAGGGTGGTTGCAGTATTTAATGGTATACCAACAGCAAACTATAACCAAACTAAAATCACACATAACATTATCCTAGAAAGCTCTAAACACTTACAGCACAGCACTGCCAAAAAAGTAAAAACAGGGGAGCACAGCTAAACCAGCAATGATACATATCCAAAATAAGCAATCAAATGAAGTACAAAGCAAACGTTAAACATACAGCTTATTTCATCAACTCAAAACGCTGTTTCAATGGCTGATAGGAAATTAAAATTGGAGAATATTGGTATTTCTAGCGCATTCCAGTCACTAATCGAGTTTGAAAGAAAGAGTATTTAAACACATTCAATAGACATGTATGTTTTCTAATTTTATATACGTGATCTTCCCTTTCCGAAATATAACTAGGTGACTTTAAATAGCGTTCTTTATTTATTCCAGTCTTTTTATGGTATATATTATAAAGAAATTTAGGTCTTTGAACTTTCCGTCGTCCACAAAGGGGTTTCCATTACAGGGCCTGAAGAATTTCAGAACTCTTTATTCTAAAATCATAATTACCTGTTACAAACGTGGCAGCCCTTTTTTGCACCCTATCCAACTTTTCTTTCAGTACATTAGTGAAAGGGTCCCAAGAAACATAACCATACTCTAGCATTGGGCGCACATTTGTAGTATACAGAGTTTTCTTGAGGGATTGCGGCGCGTCGTTAAAATTTTTTTGGAAAAAGTTAATTAAGTGCGAAGCCTTGGCTTTGATTAAATCTACGTGACTGGTTCAATCTAGTGTTTCCGTGAATGTAACCCCGAGATACTTAACATGATCTACCTTTTCTACTGCGGAAGAATTTAAGTAATAAGTCCTGGATACTATCTTTTTGTTAGTAAATTGTACACGAAAATATTTCGTTAGGGTTAAACTCATTTGCCACTAGGCACACCAAGACACCATCTTATCGTGGTCAGACTGCAGTACTGTGGTGTCATTTTTGGTGTCACTTCTATAGTACTAGATTACATCAGGCCTACGGCAACACGAAAAGTATCTTTGCTAAAAGGAGCTCCTGAAGTCAATGTGTCTCTATGAAGTCTTCTTTAGGAGCCTTTTCAAAGACGTATACACGAGCACACGGGAAGCTTTTCTGATTCGTTTAGTTTTCTTCAGAAAACCTATGACACTGCTCAGATTATCCAATATCTACTTCAAGCATTGCGGTCAGAGTATAACTTCCGGAAGCTCAAAGTGTCCATCAAGGTAATTGTAGCTTAGGTAGCGAAACGAAGTCACACTTTCCTATCTTTCAATCAAAGTTTTGACTCTGACGGTTATTGTATAACAATTATTTCTTTCCAGGTTTGCATGGGCTTTTCATTAGCCAGCAACCTAATAAGAGCGGGCAATATGATATCGTTCGACAATTTCTGCTTATAGTTTCTATTGCGTGTGTGTTGGAGGGCTCCTTTACGTTCAGCACCTAATGTTCATGGTTTTCTCCAAGATCAAAGATGACAACACTGTGTTTTGTGCATTTCTTTGACATCCTTGGTACTGGTTGAGACATTATTGGTACTCCTCAATGGGCGTACTTTGTTGGAAAAGCGCTGAGTTTACCCTGGGCAACACTGCGTTGTTGGCAGTGAATGCTTCCCAAAAGCTGTTTATAATTTGATTTGCAAACGCTATTTTCTGTTTTTTAATTTGGTATTGTTAAGAAGTGCCCTAAAAGACTTTTCAGTGCCAGGTTTACTTGTACTGGCTCGTTTTATTTTTTCCAAAATATTCAGTCATACTGTTTTATTACATACCACTCAAAACTCTTCCGTATTATGAGGACCTAATTCTTCTAAGAAGTACTTGAAAATACAAGGCTCTCAAAAATATGTGAGCCAGTACGAAGTAACCTCACGGGTGTAAGACAATATTTTGTTAACGCAACCGAGTATCTGCGGGCAAAGTGTCGAAGAAAAAATAAATACGCCCATGCTCAGAGATACTGAGAACAAAAAATATACTAAACAAGAAACTAATATTTTCTAATACAATTGTAAAGATCCTTTCGCACCAAATATAGTGCCGCAAGGTTTATAATTTTTTGACTAATACATACTATCACATAACCGTTTTAACACCCGCAACAACTTTTACATGTGATCGTACTCCCTTATCCCGACGATCAACAGAAAAAAAAAACCGGCGTCCCAAACCCCACATTGCGGAAACGTGGAGCGAGAGCCTCTCTAAACTTCCCATTGCTGGCACGTTACTCAACACGGCATAATAAAGGCCCCGTTTCTACGACAGCCATGCAACATACGCATTCGGGTGACTCGAACTAAGGATGATAGCAGGGGTCATAAACTGATATCTGATCCAATAAATTCCGCTTTACCTTACATTTTTCATCTGCCCATCTTCAGCAGGAACACGCAGCTTAACGCACAGCGTGGAATTATTTAAAAGGACCCTGAAACATTTTGGCCGCACGCTTTCACCCTTTCCTTCGCGTATAGAAGCACTGCGAAAGCTACAGTTATGGCCAGCACGGACCGGTACTGCGTGATTTGTTCGTCGCACCGGATACACCTCCCGTTTCTGCTTTGTTTTGGTGCCTTTATTTTTAAAGTTGCTATCGAAAAGCGTTCACTGCTGCCACTGAAGGACAACCTGCCGACAGGCGCTACATGGCATCAGGGACGTAATTCGGACCGTCAAAAAACGTCGAGCCCGGGAAAAAGAAAAAATCTCATGAGGGAGTTTCCAACCCCCCTTTATCTGATGGGCGTGAAGCAGTAATTCTTGACTGAGGTACTTTGCGACCCCTAATCTATGTACTAGGTGTGTTAGGTGACTACATTCTGCAAGCATTTAAGATTTTTTTTAAAGTTGCAGAAAGTGTTGCAGGGTCCCTTTAAGGATATCGCGGGGGCGTCAACCTGCGGGTGGGTCAGCGCTGTATAAGGGTGGAAAGCGGCGAATCGAGCGAGAACAACCAGTCGCCGAACAATCCCAAAAATGCAAGCATAGACTGCTTGGCTGTTGCCGCAAGCACGGCACTTCTTTCTGTTGCCCTGCAGTAAACAAGGCGCACGCGAAATGGCTGACCACGCTCGGAAAAGAAGTCAGCAGGCTGATTTCCAGAAGAAAGAGACGTCACAGTGTTTGTGCTGGAAGAGCACTGGCGGGGTCGTTCTGCGAATACCAATTGCTTTCGCTTGTTTTGCCGCTTCCCACCATGATAAGGCTATGACGCACCCGCCGGTGGACGCCTTTGCGATACTTTTTTTTTAAATACGCTCGCATCCCGGTCGAAAAAAGGCAAGAAAAAAGTTGTTGGTTTGTTGTATTTTCGTGTGTCGTACTGTCGTCTTTTCTTATTCTTCTCATCTCATGATTCTGATGTTCTGTCGCGTGGGGTATTCCTGTCCTGATTTTATTGATAGGTCGCGCCGAATCCCTGTCTTGTCGCGATCCTGATGTTCCATCAGTAGTTTAACATGGTTTGAATGTTATTGCCCATTTTGAAGACTTCCGTAAATGGCAGTTCTGTTGAGACAACAAAATGTTTCTCGTTGAGAAAATTCCCTGTGTTGTTACGACAGAAATGGTTGTTGAAAAAACAGATGGCCTTGTCGTAACAATAGGACTTTGGTTGTCACAACAAGGTTTTGTCGTACGACAAGAATTCTTGTTCCGTTTCTGCGGTATTCCTGTTGTAATTTTAGACTGGTTTTACAAGAAGTATTTAGGATTATCTTTTATCAAGTATTCTTTCTCAACCGTGGTCGTGGAGAGACGCAGTATATCTTGCAGAACATCTTCGGTAACTTTCAATGGTAGTAATAGCAACGGCTGCCCAGTATTTTAAAATTGCTATTTGCCACGGGGAAAGGATAATTGTGTCCAGCCAAGCGTCGGTAATTGAGGCAATGACATACAAGCTTAACACCAGGCTTGCGCGCCACGGCGATTTTTTACGGGATGAAGACCTCGTCTATTGCCGATCCCGCTGCTGACTCGAGCTTGATGTTGCACGTAAACCTTTTTTACATTCTCCGCGATGCCACCTCAATCTGATCCAAAATAGCCGTAGTAAGCGGTATCGTCATTGATAGAGCAAAAAAACTGCACCTTAACAATTATTCGGTAGGCTCAAAGGAGTGCAATTACCTTCACGAAGTTTTGGAATGCAGAGTAGATTATGGATATTTCGACTAAAACTACGCACGCCACAAGGAATCTCAAGGCTTCTCAGTGCATTTAGGGTAACGTTTTAAATATGAAATCCAATTGTTTAAGTAATCAAATCGTTCAAGGTATTTATTTTCTATGAGCTCTTCTATCGGTCACACTGTTAACCCGAAAGCCTGCTGAAAGTAATCCTTTGTTGCTCTAAAAAGTACACAATATACAAATAGCAATACGCGGGAACAGCATCTGGAACTCTGAGTAGTCCTATCGTCTAACCATTCCTTTTCTTCTTTGCACCCAGAGAGTGTCAGTCATCTGTGCTGCGTACAACGACTGTGTGGAAGAAACGCAAGAAGAAATCGCTGGCGGAGCCGAAGACAAGCCGCGGGACATTGTAAGAACCTGGAGTGAGAAATGGGAGCAGGGTATTTGCATAACTTTCTTGAGAAATATTTTCACTTAAAAGAGCAAACCAGTAGGGTGCAAATACGAAGGAGCCTGATCCGTCGGGACCTCCAATGACGTCCGATGGCGATATCGACATCGGGCCATTACTCCCTTCATCGCACTGCAGTGAACGAGGTGCGACATCCAAGTCCACTGGAAAATCCAAGAAACAAACAATCACAGCCGCTGAAAGTCACAAATATAAGGAAATACTTCTTTTCTTCTTAAATAGAAATAATCGATAAAGCAGTGCAATCTAATTAAACGGCTAGGGCCTACCTACAAATTTACATGATGTACACGAGATGTTGGTCTCCAATCAGCCAAGTGTGCTGTGACTTCGAGAACATACTTATATGTCAAACCAATTCCATGGTATTGAAAAATGCACGATGTGGCTCCACACACTCTTCGGGTGGCGTGGCCACTGACGAAACACTGTCCTTGAGGCTGTGGCAGTTCTCAAAATAAAACTTAACCAGTTAATAGCGGTATGTTCCGTCTACATTCGCCCTGATTACGGGCTGTTGAGCTCGGACTTTGGGGCTCTCATAGACCAGTTACCCTAACTATTTGTTTCAGTAGGGGACCTCAATGAAAACAACCCACTTTGGGGTTCTTCACAGAGAGTAGCACGAGTTCGCCTCACTGAAAAGTTTCTAAAATCATCGGTAGCGCGTATGTCCAACAAATACAGCTTAGATGCCATAATTTAGGCCACATCACTTACATCTTGGCATGGATCTTGTCTCTGCAGCTCTCTTTCCATTTCTTTAGTCACTTGAATTCAAGTGATGTCGCATGGGCAATTTTTGTAGCTGCCGTTTAAAGCTTTTGCTTTCCAACCACATTCCCAGCGTGGATTGGAGACATTTTTTTCTCTTTTTTGCTCCTCTTGGCTTGTGCCCCGTACGTACTACTCTTTATTTTTCGCTTTTGAGTTACAGAAAAGGCCTGTTCCAGGGATGTTGCTGTTGGCGACACGTGCCATTTCAGTTGTGTGGTTAGGTGTGTGTGTGTGTGTGTGTGGTGTGTGTGTGTGTGTGTGTGTGTGTGTGTGTGTGTGTGTGTGCGTATGTGTTTGAGCGCTTGCGTGTGTGTGTGTGTGTGTGTGTGTGTGTGTGCGTGCGTGTGGGTGTGCGTGCGTGTGTGTGTGCCTTGGTTGGATTTTTACTGAAATAGTTATTTTTCCCGTTCACAAAATTAACGGTTGGCTGTAAAGAATGCCTCGGAAAGCAAAGGAGAGAATGTGGTAGGGTATTGAAACAAAGAATTTTGAAGGACAGAAAGAAAGTGGAGAAAAATGCTGCAACCCGCAAGTGTAGGAAGCTTAATTCCTTCACACACATACACGACAAAGTAAGGGCAAACAGCCCGCCGGTAGACTAGTGGTTATCGCACCAGACGCGTATTCTGGAAGTCGTTGCTTCGGATCGCACAAGAAGGGCATTTTACTCCACTTTTTTCCTGTTTTACAAAATTCTTTATCTGTTTCTATAACCTACCGACCCCCTCACCCCTTTGCTTTCCGAGGCATACTTGACTGCCAGCCCTTATTTCTGTCGTAATTGAACCAGCAGCTCATTTACCAACCCGATTCGCGATATATATATATATATATATATATATATATATATATATATATATATATATATATTATCGAGAGTTGCAACGGGCCGAAGAACGGTCGGTGAAAGATAAGAACAACTTTGCGGTTAACTTGTTTATTATAAATTAGTCCGACAGTTTCGGAAGTGGAACTTAAGGATACCACTTCCGAACTGTCGGACTAATTATAATAAACAAGTTAACCGCAAAGTTGTTCTTATCTATACCTACTATATATATTTATATATATATATATATATATAATATATATATATATATATATAACATGAGGGCTTGGCAGCTGTATAGTATATAAAATTAGAGTCACCACGAAAAACATAACAATATTTAATACGACGTTTCGGCTGGGATACTAAGCCTAAAATTTATGTTTGCTAACAGTTTCAAGTGAAGTACATAGGTCGAATACAGGGTATATGTAGGCTCGCAGGGAGCGCTGTGAGCACGTGGACACATTATTTCAAAAGTGTAGAAGAAGGAAGTACAGCAAGAAACAAGTGGAAAGAAACGTACTGCACGACTTGGCGCGCAGGTAATCCATCTTAATATACAACGCGGCGAAAAGCAAAAGCGAGGCACTTAGGAAGCGTGTTTCCTTCAGCCACCGCCCACCCACGCACAGCAATATCAAGAAAAGTAAACAAATAAGGAAGGGGTACTGGGCATCTCACTCCAAAGGAGCGGAAACAACCTGCCGTATAAGGCGGAAGCGTAGAATCGACAATTAGTCATCCAGACATTGGGGAACGCAAAATGGCAGAAGGCGACGTTGAAGTTCAAGAATGCAGGCGGGAGGATTAGTGAGGGGGCCGCGTCCTCAAAGGAAAATGCCGCCGCTTCCCCAGGAGACCAGATAATAGCCACAAATGGCTTATCCGCGGCCCGCGGCCCGCGTCCCGGGCACAAGGCGGACAATGACGACCCCTCGAAGGGCGCCGACGCCGACAGAGGTGTGCGTGAGCAACCCAAGAAGAGCGCAGGTTGTGCGAGGATTTTGAGAAATGACATACAAGGCAGGAAATTAACAAAGAACCAGCACACAGAAAAAAGCAGTTGAACGAGCCCCCGGCTCATGATATGAAATGGATAGATACAACAAATTGTTAGCTTACATTTGATATTTTTGCAAGTAACAAGGGTTTGCACATTATGAAAAAAGTAAAATAAAGATGTGACGTACGTACAAGAACAATTCTCCAGTGATCTAGGAAAAAAAAGACACTTCGTAGCTAGTCATCAAAGGCAGTATAAATTCGCACACAGCATTCTTTAAACAAACTGACAAACAAAAGAATACAAAGAATACACGTGTACAAATCGTAGAACATGGGGAACCATAGCAGTGAACAAAATTAGCTTACAAAGTGACATTTCGGGCAAAAGAGCAATGAAGCATACGGAGAAAATAAGTTATTCACAACACTAGACCGAATAGTGCTTGGAAAGTGTAATGATGAGATACAGCAAGATTTCGTGCAGGAGAAGCATTAAAGCATACGGAAAAGTAACCTGCTGACAACGATGAACCATCCAACGGTTGAGAAGTGGTAACGTGCGATACGTGCCGCTACAAGGTCTAGGTTTGAAGGCACGACAGCCTTCCCTGAGACTCATTGATACCTCTTGTGAGAGTGTTATATATGTGGATAAGATAAGATGCGCAGGCTTCCCTGTCGAAATGGGTTTTAAATCCTGATTGGAGCACTGTGGCCTTAAATTGGTCGAACGGGTGTTTCAAAGAGTTGATATGTTTTGAAAGGGGGAGATAAGGTTTTGTTTTTGCATCGGATCTGTGATTATTGATGCGAATTCTAAAAGAATTTCCAGTCTGTCCAGTATATCGCGCACCACAATCACCACATTTTAGGAGGTAAACTATATTTGCAGTGTCACAATTAAAGTGGCCCCTGATCTGAATGGAAAAGTCAGATTCCCTGCTCTGAGCGCTTGTTGTTGGTGTCATCATTAGACACAATTTGCACCGGGGTTTTCCACATGGTGTGGAACCTGTGAAACTAGTTTCTCTTGATCGAGATGATGTTACAATGTCTCTGATGTTTCTTGCCCGGCGATACACCACGCGTGGTGGGTCTGGAATGACGTGCTTCAATCTTTTACTCTGGAGCAAGATGTTGTGGTGTCTTCTTAAAATTTCATTGACGTTTGGGCCAGATGCCAAATATGTCAGAATCAGATTGGTTTGTGACCTCGAAGTGGAGGTTTTATTGCCACTAATAAGGCTAGAACGCTCCTGTTCTGATGCCTTCCTGATTGAATCTTCAATGAGTGGTAGTGGGTATTTTTGTCGTGCGAGGTCAATGCGGAGCTGATCACAATTAGAAGCGAAGTCATTTTGGTTAGAGCAAATTCTGCGGAAGCGTACGGCTTGGCTGTATGGAATGGCCGTTTTGCAGTGTCTCACATGGCTGCTGTGAAAGTTCAAGTATTGGTGTCGGTCGGTGGGTTTTCTGTACACAGAAGTATCCAGTCTGTGTCCGTTTGTTGTTATCTGCACGTCAAGGAAACTTATTGTAGAAGTTGAATACTCATGTGAGAATGAGATGTCACTGTGAGCACTGTTGAAATCGGATATGAATTGTTTCAGGGCTTCCTCACCATGAGACCGAACCAAGAAAATGTCGTCGATGTACCGCTTGTAAAAACAGTGGTTCTAAAGGGGAGTTCTCCAAGAACTGTGTCTCAAGGGTTCCCATGAATATGTTTGCATAATTTGAGCGTATTTTTGTCCCCATAGATGTGGCACTTATTTGGACGTAGTGCTGGTTATTGAATTCAAAATTGTTTAATTCAAGTATTAAAGTTAACAGTTTGGCCAAAGTGTTGCGGTCAATAGGTTTGTCCCCTTGTGAATTTTCGTAGGCTCTTATGACGGATTCTATTCCACCGGCGTGAGGTATGTTTGTATACAAAGAGGCTACATCTAATGTTACAAGGAAGGAGTCATTCGGTATCGTGAGGTCTTTTATTTCACTTAGAAAATGAGTAGTATCCTTTATGTACGAATTGAATGTGGGCGGAATTTCCCTTATAATATTGTCGACATAGCTAGAAATGTTCTCGGTCACGGTTCCTATGCCAGAGACTATGGGCCTGCCCGGATTGTTGAATTTGTGAATTTTGGGAAGGAGGTAAAAACGTCCTGGCGTACAGTGCAATGCAATAAGAGCTCGCGCAGTTTTTTTGTCTATCAGTTTTTCATCCCTAAGTTCAATTATGGTACTGTGGACTCGTTCTTTGTATTCTAATGTCGGATCAGTCGCAAGGGGCTGGTAGAAAGACGTGTCACCTAATTGCCTTTGCGCTTCAGTATTATAATCCGTTTGGTTCATGACAACAATGGCTCCTCCCTTGTCAGCGGGCTTTATAATGATGTCAGAGCGGGTGCTAAGGATTTCTAGTGCCATCTGTTCCTTTATTTGCCCATCTGTTCCTATAATTTCCCCAAACTCTCATTAATGCCTGAAGATGCGGATTTGAACTTGTATATGAGATACGATTCGCGGATTAGTCGATCATGGTGAGAGCGAAACCCAGATTCTAATATCGTGGCTCTGAGGTGGTCCCTACCCTGTTTTTTTTTAATGGATGAAGTTGAATATTGCTGGGCTTTTTAGAAAAGAGTTTGTCATCATGTATAGTGCCACATGTATAATTGCCCTCCCTTCCCTGTTCCCTCGCCCCAAGCCCGCCAATGTTGTTAAAAAAAGGGTACACTGCAGCACACCCTCTGCACCTATATAAGCGTGCGTGCTCCAACGTTGTATGTTACTCAAGATGAAGACTGGTCCCCCGCAGTCGAAACGTCAGTAAACCACTGTTTTTTGTTTTTAATCGTGCGTCCCACCATTTTCCCAAGTATATATATATATATATATATATATATATATATATATATATATATATATATATATATATATATCAATCGGATTCCACCCGCCGGACAAATTTTCACCTTTTTCTTCCTGTCTCAAAAAATTCTTCATCTGTTTCTATGACCTACCGTGAGCTCACCCTCTATCGAGTTGTACGACAGGGAGATAAGATCCCTAGGATCATGATCAACGTATTACACGTGGCTGCTTTCGTTTCCACAATCACCTTCTATTTTTTATGTTTGTGTTATGGATTTCCTTCTCTCCGCCTTGTTTTTGATTCTAGTTGTATTCATTGTACTCCTCAATAAACCTCAGTTGGTAGTTCAGCGCAGTGTTGGTTTTTACTCCCTGTCGTATCGTTTTTTGGCGCTGTTTTTTCTAAGTGGCATCATGCACCAACTAGCTCGTCTCAGTTTACTTGTACCGCTTTCTCCCCTTTGCTTTCTGAGGTTTTCTTTACTGCCAACCCTGATTTTCTGTCCTAATTACGAGCCCCTCATTTCCTATTCCGATTCACTACATGCATAGCGACGGCCTCTGTCCTGGCTGTCTTGGTGCCATAGGGAGCTTCAGAGGGCGCTGGTCGACCACTCTCGACATGTCGTAGACACTGGAGTCACGGCCCGGGGGTTAAAAGGAAGGTCCCCTTTACCCCGAGAAGTCCAAGTGGCATTGGCTACCTCCCCAAGTGCAGGAAAACAAATACCTTCACATAAATACCAGAGAAAGTGGTGGGGAAACAGCTCCCGGGGTAGCCTAATCGTCATCGCACCAGACGCGTATTCTGGAGGTAATGGGTTCGGATCCCTCCCAGCGGACATTTTTTCACCACTTTCCTCAAAAAATTCATCTGTTTCTATGACCTACCGCTTTGTCCTCTTTGCTTTACGAGCCCCTCATTTCCTATTCTCATTGGCTATATATATATATATATATATATATATATATATATATAACACAGAAATAAGGGTTGGCAGTCGAGAAAACCTCGGAAAGCAAAGGGAGGATGTGGTAGATCATTGAAACAGATTAAGATTGAAAGAAAGAACAGAAAGTGAAGAAAAAAGGCCCGCCAGGTGGGATCCGAACCCTCCGACCTCCAGAACTACCGGTCTGGTGCGATAAACCACTACGCCTACCGGCGGGGCGATTTTCCCATTCACTTTCTGGGTATTTATGTTAGGTATGTTTGTTCCTATGCTTGGGGGTGGTAGCCAGCGCCATTCGGGACTATCGGGGTGAAGGGGGACCTTCTTTTTAACCCCCGGGTCGTGACTCGAGTGTCTACGACATGTCCAGAAGTGGTCGACCAGCTTTGAAACCCTCTTAAGCTCCCTTTGGCAACAAAGACTGCCAGAAAACCGGAGGCCCCTCGCTATGCATGTAGCGAATCAGAATAGGAAATGAGGGGCTCATTGAAAATAACACAGAAATAAGGGTTGGCAGTTCGAGAAAACCTCGGAAAGCAAAGGGGAGGATGTGGTAGATCATTGAAACAGATTAAGAATTTGGAAAGAAAGAAAGAAGTGAAGAAATTGCCGCAGGTGGGATCCCGAACCCACGACCTCCAGAATACGGTCTGGTGCGATAACCACTACGCTACCGGCGGGGCGATTTTCCACATTTCTGGGGTATTTATGTTAGGTATTTGTTTCCTATGCTTGGGGGTGGTAGCCAGCGCCATTCGGACTAATCGGGGTGAGGGCCTTCTGTTAACCCGGGGTCCTCGAGTCTACGACATGTCCAGAGTGGTTGACCAGCTTCGAACCTCTTAAGCTCCCTTGCACAAACTGCCAGAAGGAGGCCCTCGCTATGCAAAGCTCCCGGAACCTAAATGAGGGGCTCTGAATATCACGAGTAAGGGTTGGATCCCTCCGGGACAATGTGTAATCATTTGAAACAAATTAAGTTTGGATAAGACAAAGCTTTGCCTGTTACGAGCCTATTTCATTTCTATATTATATATATATATATATATATATATATATATATTATATATATATATATATTATATAGTCTGGAATAAAAAACTCACACAGTGCGCGAAACAATAAGGTTAGTAGAGACAGAGACACAACGAGAAAGACATTGAAAATAAAAATCGTTTCAGGGAGAGGACTCCCTTTCGAGTCCTCTCCCTGAAACGTCAGTAAACTTTTATTTTATTTTCAATGTCTTTCTCGTGTGTCTCTGTCTCTACTAACCTTATATATATATATATATATATATATATATATATATATAATATATCGATATATATCTATATATATTTAGATATATTCATCGGTGTGTGTGTGTGTGTGTGTGTGTGTGTGTGTGTGTGTGTGTGTGTGTGTGTGTGTGTGTGCCCGCATGTAAGCCTATGTATATATATTAGGCGTTTGTTTCTGTGGGTCTGCAAAGGGGCGTTATGGAAACGGATCGTAAAAAGTTTGAGGTGAGTCGCCTGCAGTCGGTAATTGCTTTTAGTGACCTCTCCCCTCGCTGCTGTAGTTGAAGTTGAACGAAATAATGCGCAATTGCGTGAACCAACAAATCATACTTTTTTTCAGCTCCTCAAATGCGGTATAAGAGTCCTTCACAACAAGGTATTTGAAGTCTCATCGCCAGTACAAAATATTTCGCAGATTGAAAGTCCCTTCCTCACTACTTCATGCCGTGAATGGTGCATTTCATTTATGTTATTTGTGCAGAGCTCCCCATTCTACACTATATTGAATGACAAGGACGAGTATATGGAAGCTTTCCATGGAGCATTGGCAAGTATTTTAATTTCCGATTAGGAGTCCTATGATCGCACATATGACATTTTAAAGTTCCTGAAAAGATGTTTGCACCATCCTTATATTTGATGTTTGGTTAGCTTTCACGTGAACTTTGCTTTTTCGCAAAAAGCAGTTAACTTATAATTTTTTGTTCTATACTATTATGCTGTTCTCATCACAACTTGCTCCATGATTTTCTACTGTAAAGCTTCGTTGGCACGTTTATGCGTCACGCTGAAGACATCTGCTTATTGGCCAACGTTTTAGGCATATTTGGGCCGCTATGCTCCGACGCAAACACTTTTTTTGCAATTGCTGTTGCCTGCAAACAATTGCCCTCCTGTTGCTTTCGTTTGCATCTATTTTTTCTTAACGTATCTTATACATATTCTTGCGAGGGGTTTCACCTGCCTTAGAGAAAGACTTGTGCATGCCACTGGTGCACCCCCCCCCCCCCGTTCTTGGTTCATGGCGCGCAGCCGAACGTGTAGTTTCGCAGAGCATAAATTAAAACATAATTGTGAAACTGGTCTGCATATATCGCTCAGTTCGAAAATATCACACCAGTTTACGAAATAACAAACTGCTTGCTGCAAAACGGCTTCGCTGTGTTTACGCTGCATTCTTCAGGACATTTCCCACACGTGGGATGTTGACGCCGCTCATGTTTGCATCTATGTACCACCGCAACGTAGTATTGCACCGGAGGAATCGTATACCATTCGAATTCCGTCAGGCTGTTCCGTAGTAGGTGCATTGATTTCTGCGCACTTTGAGAAGATAACCCGAGATAGCATGTGCTTCAGGCTGCACATAAAGAACATCAAGCGCAGCGGTCTCAGTAATTCTGGAACTCATGTGTGCGCATACCTAACGGGACACAGTCATGTGCAAACAATATTAAAGAAAAGGTTTTTTCAAGAGTTGTACAAGGTCGGGCCGTTGGGCATCCATAGCTAGTGCTCGAACCATCAACAGCGTTAAAAACACGATGCTTCAGAATAAGAAAGAAGCGGTTTTCTTTTGCTTGCGATAACCCACTAATACTAATCAAAAATAGGAAATTTTACTGAAAGTAAAATTAGAGAGTTTGGCCTTGTGGTATTAGTTCTGGCCAGCTATTCGTAGGGGAAGAAAAAGCGTGAAAAATGGGTGAAAGAGATGCAGATAGAGGAGAAATGTAAGAATGGCCATGCATGAAAGGTGCGTATATTTATACAGTTCCTCAGTTATAGTTATTTAGTATGGGCCGTAACAACAATATTACTGCAAGAACACCACTGCGCCGTCATGTCAGCATTCCTTTGAATGTCTCGTGGGAATGCTGCACGTGCTCCCAAGGACCCAGCAGTATTTCCTCAAACAACACTACTAATATAATGGTGTGAACACAACATTTGGAGTATCTATTTGGAACGATGCGGTGTTCGAACTGCCGTCCCTTGATACGTCAGCAGACGCCCAGGTGCAGCACGACTTTTGGTTTCACAATATATTAACCACTACATTCCAGTTTACTGGTTCGGAGAGACAGGACCAAGATATGTTAGATATATCGACTAGACCAAAGCTTTTCTGTAAGGTTCTGTACAATAAAAAGGAGAAAATGTACCGCTGTGCATTTGTGCAAAATAATATAATTGGGAGAGTTAACACACTTAGCATTATCTGAGTGCAAACTGAGGCAATTGTTTGAACCTGATTGGTAAGAGATATCGCACCGGCACAATAATACCTTATTGACAGTGTTAAGTTTCTTCATCGCTAAAATATTCAAAATGTGCGATTTAGCTGGGCTCGTTACTATATTTTAAGCCTTTTTCATGGCAGTGTTTTATACAGCGAAGCCAAATTAGAAATGCCAATCGCATAGTGATCTCTCTGTGCACTGAATGTTCAGTACGGAGCTGGACGCATTTGGCAGATTCATTCCTTGCTGTACGTAAGGAAATATGCTTGGTTAAGCGGTGAATGAGCTAGGTTAGGACGGTTACTTTTGAGAAAAATGAATTGATCTCTGCCCTTTATTATTGCACAACGGCTTGGCATCCCTTTTAAACAAGATGGGTGCGCTCCTTGTGTAATACGGTTGGAATATACAGAAAGAATATCAAGTGCATGTCGTAAAACATCTAAACACGACCATTCACCATTTATCAGAAGCTAGGATTTTGTTTGGAACCACAGACATTTTGCTAAAATGTCGTTCGAGCAGTTGCTCCTGATGGATTTAACCTTATTTGGTTTCATGGGCATCCCTAGAGAAACATCGCATTGCAACAACTTGAGCTTTCCCCTCCTTCAACCTGTATTGGCGGAAATTCCTCCTCCGACCTTGCCATTTTCTTGAAAACCTGACCGATTCCCTTCAGCGCTTTCTTATATTCTTACATATTACCCCCTCTCTTCTTTTGTCCTCGCTATTATTAAAGGTTTATGGATGCCTTGTAGTGATGTGAAAAAAGTAGCAAATTGGAGCTACCGATGTTATGCATAAAAAAACGCCTATAGAAAAAACGTCTCACATTTTCTTAAAAATTAATTTCTAATTGGCAACAGCGCTGGCTGTTGTGTCCACAAGGATTATTCAGGAAAGGCTTAAAACGATCAGCGGAAATAAGGTTTATTCAAAGAGAAGTATTTTCCAGCGTAGGTTAAGGTTCCTGTGCCATTGGTACTTTTGGCGTGGAAATTGTGAAGGAGACGAACCCAATCATGATGCCATTTGATAGGCATGAGGGATCTAATCTAGGCTGCGCTAACAACGCATATTGGTCACATTGTTTTGGGGCCATTTCACAAGACGGTGCATGAAGGCTTTCTAGTAGTATTGCAAGCTAGCCTAGCATTGTTAAGATGTTGTGGGAGAGTGCAGCTTATGTTCTTCGCTTGAAGGTGTGCTATACGATGTTAGGGAGTACCACTAAAACGAAGACAAAGTAGTACTCACCGGAAGAATGTCCGCAACCACACCATATGCCATGTTGCTTTCTCAAATATGTAATTTCTGCCAGTGCGGAAGGGCTTTAGAAAATGGCGTGGGAAGAACAAGAGAAGTGCATTTGAGTGTGATTCACCGATACCTCACCACTTTCTGTTCACAGCTCTGCATTAACCGGACAGTACTCTTTGCAATGCCCCTGGAGAGCATCCACGACCTAATGGGGTTGATAATGCGCTTTGTGGCAACATTTTGAAGACTTCTAAATAAAATGTTGTTCACCAACCCTTCCTCGAAAGAGGTGGTGTTTCACGGTTCTTTACGGTTGTGTCCTGACAATCAGTTGGGGGCATTTTTCGGCCAGTTTAAGCGCAACTTCAACGAAATGTATTGATGCGCGGCCATTGAGAGCAACTGGCATACTAGCCGGGTTTTTGGCCAGCTCAAAAACATTTCATCGAAGTTAATTAGTGTGGGACCATTCAGAGCTACTCGGATTCTAACCGCGTTCCCCAGGCAGTTTCTTAACAACTCGCTTCATAAATTGGAAAAATACCGTGACATAGCTGCTGAGAGAACAAAATTGTCGTTATATCCTGCAATATATCTCCAGACATGACCCGATGCACTGATAGGGCACATAAAATGTGACGTTCGCAAAATGCTAGTAAAACAGTAGCAAAGACATAATGGCGAGATTTACCGTTGTATGGGAAATGGTGGAAGCTTTGGTAAGCTGGTTTAGAGCTCCTCTTCAAAGCTGGATAGGATATTCAGCGACCACAGCGTTTTCAAAAACTGAAAGGTTTCAATGCGTTGATGATCATTCACGGCTTGGGAACTTTTATGAGGCATCTAAAAAATTGGTATGCACTTACGCGTCCCACTAAAAGAGCAACACGATATTCTTATTTTACTGTAAACAAAACAGGCTCTTGTGCCCAGTACAGGTGTATGGTAGCTCACCTATCACCCCTTTATCAAGAGCGAGCTCCCGAAAGAGCGCAATACACCCCATGATGATGATGATGCGGAATTTTAGAATTTTAGAGGCCCTACCTTCGTATCGGAATGTGGTTGTCAGCAACCGAGTTGCCTGTTTTATTCCCCCTACTCGCCCTACTCTTAGCTAACCTAACCGATTTGTCTCCACCCATTTCTCCCACACTCCTGTTTTAATTTTCCCTTTTTTCGTCCCGCCCACCTCCCCAAGTATTCCTTCCACCGCTCTTCTGAATTATCATCTCTTCGGTTACTCTTCATACGTACCCATCTCTTCCCTACTTTTCCTCCAGCACCATTCAAGAGGCCTCTTCGTCACCTCTATGACCATGAAGTTGAGGCTCCCCCTCACCCTAAAACCCAGCCTCCGCCAACTCCGTTTTCCCATCGGCTTTCCGCGGCCGTATCTCGGGGCAGTTCCTGAGAATATGTTCTATGGGTTCCATATCTCTGCCTCAGCATACAGATGTTTCTTCCTGCTGCCTTTTGATACCCGTGTATGCCAGGGGTCTCAGACACCCCACCTCGCCCGTGCTTCAAAGTGCAATCCACTGCCTTTTGCATTGCCATAGAAACCTTGCTTCCTGATTGCTAGTTTCTCGGTCTTCTATGTCTCCAGGGTTCTTTTCGCCTCTATTCTCTGTGCACAATTTGTTGTCTCTGCTGCTTTTACCTGCTTTTTAACTGTTGCGTTAAGCACACTTTTCTCTACTGACTTTCCCGTACAGTTTGGTCGGCTGTCTGGTCCTCCATCTCCACCGTACGTCCTTGCTGCTCATGTACAGGCACGTAAACACTCTCACGGCCCATTTATCGCCTTCCATGCCACAAAGTCGCTCCTGCATTTTTATCTTGCCTGCCGGCTCCTTTGCATCAAAGGACGACAATCACATATCAACCTGTACTGCTTCGTGTGTACATTTGCCGCATGCCCCTGGGACCAATCTGCCTACCGCCATCCGATTAGCCCCCCCCCCCCCGGTCCGGTTGGATACTGAGTTCATATACGCAACCGAACTCCGGAAAGTCCATCGTGGTACCATGACCCCTTTCCAGACTCCCCTTACCGTTTCGTATTTGTTGTAGCCAAACAGTGTTCTAAGCCTCATTAGAGCCGCGTTGATTCTCCCTTACATCTTAAGGTAAGCCTTATGCCCATGCGTGTAATCTGCGCCATTGTCAAACTACACTCCTAAACATTCGTACTGCCTTCACCCATCTTAATTTTTCTTATTTCACTGATACTGTTTTGGGCTCTGCGTGATCGTTAAAGACTATAATCCTCGAATTTTCTCTGCTAAACGATAGCCCTAGATGCATCGCTTCTTCACCGCATAAATCTATCAGGCCCTGCATAACTGTTCGGTTGTCCGCCATCAACAGTACGTCATCTGCCCCAGCGTACTGCCCTATAGCTTCTTTTCTGACCCCGCCATGTAGATCAGGAACAGCGGTGGAGAGAGAGGACATCGTTGTTTCAAACCCCTGTAGATGTACACACGTCTATTGTATGTTATCCACTCTTATAAATTCGGCACCCCCGTACCCCGTCCTCCAGAATATTCCATAGCCGCTGCCTGTCTCCAATATTATACGCCGCTTCAATGTCCAGAAAGACTACCACAAAGGCAAGTTTTGCATTTTCGCCACTCAGGGCCTTACTACAAATAAATTGTCATCTAGTCTTTTGTACTTTCGAAGCCTGTTTAGACGTTCACGTTGTATCCTAGTCTCTTCCACCCGGAACATTGCTGGCGTTAGGCGGGACAAGGACGAGGATTTACACACACAAATGAAGCGCTTACACAAGTGCGCTTCATTTGTGTGTGTAGATCCTCGTCCTTGTCCCGCCTAGCGCCAGCAATGTTCCGAGTAAAAAACCAACTAGCCCCATTTCAAGCTCTTCTACTCGCTGCTCTAGCTCAAATTGAAGTGCCTGCGTCCCTAAATTGCACAGCACTGGCGTCGCGGTGACTGGCCTGTACGAGGTCAGTTTCGTCTTGTCTTCTTTGCTATTGTACATTAGGTCCATCCTGCTCGTTTGCCATGCGTCCGGTATTGCCTTCTTTTCCAACCCTGTGACGATGGCGTATAGTAGCTTTCTCTTACTCCTTGCCCAAAATTCGTTAATGAACTCCATCGATATCCCATCCGTGCCTATACTGCGGTGTTTTTGCGCGTCTTTTCCTCTCCTTTTCCTCAGCGCTGGCAGCGTCCTAACATCTAACGGCGTCCGCGAGTGGTGACAACTTCCTGCTTCAGCTTGAACGCCATCTGTTCAGGCAGCGCCTTACCATGGCGTGTGTTTCAGTGCGCGCAACAAAGTGGGGCAACGAGTTTTTTCTGTGCAACCGACTTTTTAGTCACATTTAACGCCGCCAAAAACGCCGACTTTACAGTGACACGGTGTCTTCACCGCTATGTTTCAAAATTTGGCAAAAGGTAAGGCTCAGCGATGTATACCCAACCCTTATACAGGGGGTACAAGATATCATGCACCAAGATTTAAGAAAAGAGCAATGGCATAAGTCGAAGAAAACCCAGTGCATAATGTTTGCAGTACTGTTTAGAAGCGGGCAGCATGTTTTTCGTTTATGAGGCTTGACTAAATATTTGTAATTAGTTATCTAACTCGAGAAGTGCTATCCTATTTACTAAAGGGTCAATTAGGCACTTGAAGGTACCCACGGGGGGCATCTAACTGCGGTATTTTCAGCGAAGAACTAATTGCGTACACGTTTATTCTGACTGATAAAGAAAACCCGCGAAATATTTAAAATACCACGTGACTGCGCCTCCGCCCGCATCGTAAAGCAATGCCATCAAACAGGCTGTCAGTGAGATAGCCAGAATGAAATAAACAAAAGAAAGAAAGAATAAATCGCGACCGAGTTTGTGCCTTATCTGCACACGCACCCCGCGAATCTTGCTGTTGCTGCTCCTTCCACGCATGCCATTATCACGTTGATGCGCTGTCTCTTCGGGCGGGTGACACGCGAAGCAGTGGCTTTTCATATTTGGCGGGTCTTCTTTATCAGGCAGATTAAATGAGTACGCATTTATTTCCTCGCTAAAAATACCGCAGTTAGATGCCCCTCATGGGTACGTACAAGTGCCTCATTGAAACTTCAGGGATTAGGACAGTACTTATCGAGTTATATAATCAATTACAATTAATTAGCTAAGCCTCATTAACGAAAAAAATGCTGCCGCTTCTCAACAGTACTGCAAACATTATTCAGTAGGTTTTCTTCGTTTTACGCCATTGCGCTTTTTTTTAAATATTGGTGCGTGATAGCTGGGACACCCTGTATATAGCCTTCATTGGTTATGAGAAAGAATTTGACTGGGACTAAATCTGAGCAATCATGCAGGCATTGCGGAATGAGGGTGTAGACGAGCATTATGTGATAATACTTGGCGATATCTACAATAGGTCCACAGCAACCATCGCCCACCATAAGGAGAGCAGTAACATACTAATAAGAAGTGCGTCAGGTGAGGAGACACAATCTCTGCAATGTTTTTCACACCATATTAACAAGAGGTCTTCAGAACATTTGATTGGGAACAGGTAGGTGTAAGGTTTAATGGAGAATACCTCAGTAACCTCAGATTTGTTGATGATGTTGCCTTGCTAAGTAACTCGGGAGACGACTGGCAAAGCATGGTTACCACACTGCACAAGAAACGTAGAACCGCGGGCATGATAATTAATATGCACAAAACTAAAGTAATGCAAAATAACCTCGGGAGACCACAGCGGTTTGAGATAAGTGGCGAGAAGTGGAAGTGGTAAACGAATATATCTACTTGGGCTAAGTCGTGACCGAGCGTCCCAGCCATGCGCAGAAATAATTAGAAGGATAAGAATGGGGTGGAGTGCATTCGGCAGGCATTCTCAGATAAGGAATGGCAGCCTACGATTGTCCCTGAACAAGAAAGTGTATGATAGCTGCATCTTACCGATACTCACCTACGGGGCAGAACTTTGGAGGCTCACTAAAAGGGTTCAACTTAAACAAAGGGCGACTCAACGAGCAATGGAACTCAACATGATAGGTGTAACATTAAGGGACAAGAAGAGAGGGGATAGGGTCAGGGAACAAACACGTGTTAAGGATATATTAGTAGAAATTAAGAAGAAGAAATGGGTTGTGGGAAGGGCATGTAGTGTGGAGGCAAAGTAATCGTTTGTCGTTAAGGGTAACAGAGTAGATCCCTAGAGAAGGCAACCGTGGCAGGGGAGGCAGAAAGTTAGATGGGGAGATAAGATCAAGATGTTTGCGGGCATACATCGCTCGCACTCAGAATAGGACTGGGATAGTTGGAGATTCATGGGAGAGGCTTTTGCGCTGCAATGGGCGTAGGTAGGCTCATGATGATGAAGGCTCAGCGATTTGGTTCCCAGGACCTAATGTATCGCAGCGTTCAACCGCCCGAAGATCCGAACTATTACTAAATATAATAAAAAGGAACATTTCAAATGCACCATTTCGGGTGGTTATATCCGCTCTACTAGTAAAGTCTGGAGTTGTTAAAAATAAAAGAATTGGTGTTACTGTCTTCCCCGATGCCCTGCATCTCTGATTGCATATGGAAGAGGGACTCCGTGTTATTACGCTTTATTGTGAAATTCGGAGGTGGTTTTCGAAGTTTTTGTGTAAAATAATGTTTATTGGAATTGTTTCTTCTCATCACTGGTTCTCTGAAGTCAGGAGTTTAATATGCTGTATTCTTGTTACTTAAATCTTAGTTAAAATGAGGGGCTAACACGAAAACATCGCAACTTATGTTCCGCATTATAACTTTATTCGAGCTTTGAATCCACGAATATACATACAGGCTTCTCAGTATAAATGAGCGCCTTTCAAAATTCTTTTGGCATAGCACGTAGACTCATTGCATGAGTTCAAATTTACACCAAGGTCGCAAGGTCGCCTGTACCTTCAAAGGCGTGATGGCGGAATCATATTAAGGTGCAATATTTAGGTGCCAATTCTGGGGAAAAAAGATTTGTTATTAGCTGTTTCCGTCGTTTTCCGGGCAAGAAAACGGCAGCTGCCATAAAGGGCAAACAAAAATGGTGGATCTTGCAATAGAGGTGAAAGCCTAGAGAAACCTTCTTCCTTCTTCAAAAACCCGGCTGCTGCGCCTCACAAGGATTTCTGAACTTGACACTGAAAGGTCGCTATGACTGCAGTCCCGGATCATTTTTTTTCGCATACTTCTACATATCTCCCAAAGTGAACCACGTTGGCACTGCACTAGAACCAGCGGCAACCAGCTTCGGAAACTCGGCGTCCGTAGCGCGACCTTTCTTGTGCTTGCCACTCCGGGAGCGAACGCAAGTGAACTGGCGGGGAAACGAGCACGTGAGAGATCACGCCACGAACACTGGCCAGGGTGTTCTTGAAGGTCGAGCTGCATGGCGCCGAGCGCTACTGAGAAGGTGCACGCTCGCATGCGCTCCGTATTTTTCTTCGTATTTTTGCGAACGCCACCGGGCCAAACTGAAGCTTAAAAAGCGATGCTTTTAAAAGCACATGGGCGTTTCGGTAGTATTTGAACTCCTCAATTTAAGTATTTAAGTGTAAGAAACTGTAACCTTCAGAGATACCGAGGATGTTTTATTCAGCACCGCTTTGGGGCATAATCTCTTCCTGGTCACCAGGATACAGGCGGCGAAAGCAGCATGCAGATTTCAGTGAAGAGGGAACCGCATCCGTTCAATGCGGAGTACACACAAAAAGCTCTTCACATAAAGTTTATTATTTCTGTCTCTATCTCTTTAGCGCGGCGCGCACTAATAGAAGTTTTCTTCCACCGCTACCAGTGGCAGTAAGGCGCTCGGCTCCTACTCCAAAGACACCGATTTCAAACCCCATACAACCATTGATGTGTTTTTCTTTACTCATCTAAGCGGTGGACATTTTTCGTGTTATACAACGTCGAAGGTTTTTCAACAATGGTTCATTAGGCTTTACGCGCTAATATTGATAACCTTAAGTTGCAGCAGTGGTGATAGCCCTCACACTCCTGCAACCTAACGTCACCAAGATCATAAAGGACTCACAAGCTGCGTTCAAGAGCTCAGATCTGGCTGGGTGTCACTTACGGCACTAAAGTCCTCGAAAAATCTCTGCCTCCTAAGCGAAATTCTACTTTGGGTCCTCGCCCATTCCGCAGTCGAGGGCAGCCAATATGCTCCAATATTCTCATAAGCAGGGTCTAGCTGGCAACTCATCGACAGTTACACAGATACAGCCAAGTATTACAGGGACGGTAAGAAGTCATTCCCACACCCTTTCAACTTCTTAACCAAATCTAAACAAGCGATGTCCAGGCTAATTCATGCAGGCCCAATTCCCTACCCCTGCCACCAGAACATCATATACCCACAAAGATGCGAGAACACATGCTCTCACTGGAATGCACGAGGCAACCTCCGGAACGTCATAGGGGAGTAAACGTCCTCCAAAAGCACCCCTATATCCCTAAAGAATCCCTCTACTACCCCCATCCTTGACGAGCGATGGGAGATCTTCCTATGCAGCGCCGCCCAGAAAGACCAGCTCCTACTGATACACAGGGGCTAGGTGGCCTTAAAACCTTATGGAACCAAGGACAAGGGAGCCACCCCAAAGGGCGCTCAACACATTCCGTTTCTTTATGCATCAATAATGTTGTTTCTTCTTCTTCTTCTTCATAAAACATCCGCCATGAGCGATCTGTAGCTGGTGTCCTTTGTTACAGGCACAAAATTGCTTAACCAATTGCTGACAGAGCCACGTAGCGGTGACGTTGCTAGAGAGGCTTCTTTTAAGCAAAATCATATTTAAACATTCAGCCAAACCATTGGCAGCTACACAGCAAGAACCTGCAAGGCGCAACTTACTAAACACTTTGTGTTTTCAATGCTCCCTCCTCCCTTAGCAGGGCTATTGCCCTTAAAGGATGGCGAACTCAAAGTAAATGTTTAGTGAAAGCACATAAAGCACAGTATATCTAGAGTGGGAATGCATAAAGCACCCCAAAATAAATGTTATATTCTGGTCTTAAGCCGGATCAACGAGTTCTTAAGGGATCGATATGACTGGTGTTTGTTTCTACATTTGTTCTGACGTCTGCTTTCACCTGCTCCGTAGTACAGAACACGTGCTTTTTAACGTGCATCTTTTGTAGTAGTTTAGGTGCCCGCCTAACGACTGCGCACACACCCAGGGAATCATTCTTGATGTCACACTTTAGGCATTACAGATAGGTTCTCTCTTCTTCTATTTTTGTTTTTTTTTAACCTATGCCATATTCGTAGCTCCTAAAAGCCGGCCCTTTCTGGGAGTGTGTACTCTTTCTTAATCGTAAAGTTGTTCACTCGTCAGAAGGAGACCGGCAATGAATGTTCTTAACAGGACTCAGAGGAAATTTACGTTAAAAATTTCCAGTCTCCGGTGCTCAGTCACCGTGCGTGTGATTGTAGCAACCTTGGCTTGCCGCCCGACCGATATGCGTAAGTTTCTTGACTCAAATAATTCAGAAAACGAATTCTGTTTGTTACCTAAACTAAAATAAATTAGAGAAAAATATTTGGCATGGTATCCTGTCCGCAAACAACACATTTGTTTCTACAATTGTGAGGTCAGATAAAGCATGTAGGGGTAATTAGGGAAAATTCGCTATTTTAGTCACAGCGATGACAAAGACAGTGGCGCCAAAAAAAATCCCGCCATCTCTATGAAGTGAATCATGATGAGGGGGCGAAGCTAAAATGCTTATCGGTAAAACCGTGGAACATTTGCCCGCACATCATATAAAGACTCGACACGTCAAGCTTTCCACCGCTCCGTTGACAAGCCCGTCGACGACGTCGATGTTTGTGGTGGTTATGCAGGGGTTGTTTTGGACGATCATAATCTCCATGGGTGAGTTGGCGAATTCGGTGTACGACATTTTAACCACCTTGGACGTCGCCTTCTGCAGAGCATCTTGTGTCGTGTAGCCCTGGTACGTGTCTTGAGCTCGCAGGCGACGAACGACCTTTTCTTTTTCCTCTTCTCCTTGGGTAGCAACGAACGCGTTGAACGTTTTGTCCTCTTTAGCCAATCTTTGGTTGGCCAGTGCGTAAGGGATCCTGCAACAATCATCATTAATATGTCGTGCCGTATGCAGCAGCAATGAAAGACGGGACAGGACCCGAGCAAGATGAGCTTCGTCCCTAAAAATACTTTTTGGTGATCCCCAATGCATTTTTTTTACATAGGTAGGGTGCTTTTCTAAGGTTTTAAATGTGTGTAATATTGCTTTGCACTGCACCTTCCGCACCGCTATTGATCCACCAATATATAAGGGTAGCAACAAGGCAACAACCCCTCACTTCAAGAGTCAGAAAAATTATAATACGCTCTTTATTACCCTTTCTACATCAGTATGGTGATCGCAAAGAGTACCAGCATTTGTCGTTACTCACTTGCATCGCAAAAAAACATCTGCCGGGGTAAACGGCATTGGAAATCTTAGCTGGCTACAATGAACTTGTTGGTGCCAACGCCAGAGCTATTTTTTGTGTGCACTGTCGAAACTAACACCTTGAGGTCATATTTGTCGCCAACTTGTTCATGAAATCCTCCCATGAATATTTGATCACGAACAGAATAAACTTGATTATATCGCTCACACCTTACTAGCCGAATTGATAAGTTACAGATACCTCCTTTTTACGAACATCGAGATTGCAGGGACACAAAACGTTCCTACCGTAAGTATCTTTTGACACATGTACAGTCAGGATCAATTTGAAAGGTTATCGCTGGAGCACCGACCAATCACGACGACAGAGCCGTTCCGTGGCACTTTTTTTCATTCTAGAACATGAGATTACGCTACCCTCCTTCGCCCTTTGGCTATTGCATAGAATTCGCTCATCCCTCCTGCAAAGCAGACTGCCACAGTTTTTTTGTTCATTTCTTTAGGTGACGTATCCTTGTTTCGTTCCTCGGCAATTTGAGAACAACGAAGATACCTCGACAGTGCGGCATTGCGGAAGAAAATTACGTTTTTTTTTGGTGCTACAATGCCCCAGCATGCCGACATAGCCTGAGAAGGCTGCGTATCGGTGTGTAGTATATCGATGATGAGACAAAAGAATAAAGAAAAAAGAAACGAGGATGGCATTTATTGTTTCTGACGGCGGAGCGCGCACTGCATGGAGCAGCCAATGGAGAAGCAAGCCTAGCATAATCTCGTTGTGGCTGATGGTAAAAAGTGTCACGCAAAGGCGCTGTCGTGGGGGTCGGTCGGCGCTCTCGCGATAACCTTCAAATTAATCCCGACAGTACTTGTTCCTACGTGCATATGTATTATGTGATTGGGGGTTCTTTACGACGTACTGCGAAGACATGCAAAAATATATAGAAAAAACAATGTATACAGCCTCACTGGTAGCATTTCCAGAGCCATAACATCCGTTGCACCCACATGTGTATTTGGTGCTATCAATCAGCCGTTGCATTTACAGCCAGAATGAGATGGACGACTTTATTCTAGCCTCTAGCCTACAGTGCCTCTTGCCCATCCGGTGGTGGATTAGGTAGAACATTATATTCGGTCATGTGGGCCGACGGGGACTTTATGGGTGACATAGCAACCTGGAGCTCGCTCGGAGCAAATGGGAAATCTAGTATGTCGGCCTAGGCTGTAATGATCTCGAAGCCTGTCAAGAGAGACAGGGCCGTTTTCTCAGTAGTCGCGTGAGGACAAAAGTGTTAAAGAGTTTATTCAGCTACGGGGTAACGTAAGTCTCCGCACTTTTTCTCTGCGGTGTGCATTCTTGCCTTCGCTGTGCCGCTTAGACTTCTAAAAATTCCCAACAGCCGCGAGATACCTCTGTCCTTAACAAGGCGTTGACAAAGATTGTGTCAAATTTTAGAAGTACCGTCGAACCCGGTTATAACGAACCTGAGCGTCGCGCGGCCCTCCATTCGTTATATCCCGAAGTTCGTAGTAAATGGGCCATAGTAAAAAAACATGTCAAAACACAATTTATTTTTTCGCAAATAAGCTCATGATGGCTGTTTGCTTCTGAAGTGCAGCCTTGATTAGGGCGGTCACCACTTTATTTAGAGCAGCGGCGTGATCTTCGCCGAGGCCCTTGGCGTAAATAAGTTGTTTTAGGTCCTCTATGTAGCCCATTGAAACAGGCGCGCTTATAGACGCAGTCTCGGAAGTTCCATCGTTGGTCGCATCCGATTCCTCCGCATCGCTTCATTACGATTAACATAACGATTCCTCCAGACTTCATTAACGATACCCTCGTCTGTTCACGGTTCCGCAGTGCCAGCATCTTCAACCGGCAAAACGAAATCGCCACAGCCGAGGTCATGGCCACCATGTTGAAATGGATTGAAACAGACTAAGAATATCAGAAGAATAACTGATTGATGGTGTGATGATAAAGATGAATGTGGTGGTAGCACATCGAAATAACAGAGAATAAAGCATAATAATATAAATAGGATGGATTAAGGCGGGGTAAGATGAATAAGGCAGATCAAAGTGGAGATTTAACTCAAGTTATTGCGATTAGTGAAGATGGGAATGGATTAGGGTAAAACAAGATGGGTTAGGTTGCATTAAGGTAGACAATTGTACTAAATTTGTATTAAGGCAGATTCATGTAGATAGTGTTAGATTAGGATGAAGTACGGTGGGTAAAATGACCGACGGTTGAATTAGCCAGCGAAGGTATATTAAGGAGTCTATGATCAGCGTGGTTGCTGTGTCGACAGGTCGACGTACATATAAATACGTGCAGTACAATGGTATGCCAAGCTTTTCTCTTCCAAGCCCATAAGCAAGCTTAGTGGTGCTGAACAACTTTGTTCTTCCAATCGCCTTAAATTAATATATGCATCAGGTTGTGTTTGAAACACGTGACATTTAAACGCTGTATCAGGGACAAAATGCTAAAACCACTTTTAACTGCAAAAACAGTTTCTCAGGATGTATCAGCTTGGTCACCTAAAATTTTTGACAGTACGTAAAGTATGTCTTCCAGGTGTGTGGTAAGAGATTTTATTGCACCTGTTTAAAAATACGAACCTCCAAACTGCACGGTCAGAAATCTGACAGCATCATGATGTTTTGCTGGGACCCTTTCACAACACAAGAAACATTATTACTTGATGGACACAGGGAATTCGGAAAGGTATTTTACAAATGCCACTTTTATGAGCGTGTCCAGAACATGGTGCATGGTATTTTGTAAAAATGTAAAAATATTCACAATAATTTCGCAAAGACACGCGGCAGGCCTATCTGCCTTCTTTTACAATCCCAAAAACATAATACTTACTAGTTTTTCTCCCGAACAGAACCCAGAAAGGAATACTGCCCACTTGATGTATTTTCTGCACGAATGATTGTAATCAGTGCATTCCCTTTATCACATACAAAACTTTTGCTATAATGAATTGGACACATTGGCTCTTCCAAACAACTTGAAGGAAGCTTACATAAGGCGTAAGACTTAAACGGTAGCGAAGCTGTACGCAGCCTTCACGACCATCCCTACGACTGCAATCACGACCATCCCTATGCAGTCCACGCACTGCTGGCTGGTTTGGTTCTTCTGCCGCAACGACTTTAACTCCAGTCAAGCTGATATCAGCGTGGGCGTCCTTCATTTTTTGGAAGGGATAATCACTGGAGATCACCATGAAGGGGCGCACGCTATGACATGCCTTACTTGTTTCGAGCAAGTGTTGCCACAATTGCGGCGAACGCTGGAGTCCTCTCGTTCAGAGCAAGTTTTCGGCACGCCCGCACAAGTGCTCGGTGTTTTCTTGGTTTTTCAACTGCGGCGTGGTCGCAGCAATTTCCGCCAATCTCATTAAGGTGGGTATGCTTAGGCGTGGAAAACGTGCGCCGGCGTAGCTGAGCGGTCGTCACGAGACACAAATGCACGAGCTCCCGGCATTTTCTTGTTTTTAATGGCCGGTCGGTCACCGCGACGCACGCTCTCACGTGTGCGGGCTTGGAATTTTCTTGGTATGATGAACTGCGGAGAGGAACAATTACCATTTGAAAAACAGGTTCCCTGTTCAAAACCACAATGCACCGCCTCCCCGTTAGTTGGCCATTCTTCGAACTTGTTGTTTCCTTCCAGCCAGTACACGTCTGTTTTGTCCTGATAGCAGCCGAAAAGTAGATCAAGATAGCCCATCAGTATTACCTTCCATGCTATCTGTTCAAAAAAATGGCCGAGTATCTGGTCCCTTAATTGGAAATGTCGCCATAAGAAAATAGCCACCAGGCGCCCTGCCAAGTAAATGCCTCTCTTCCCTTTCCCGCTCAGTTCTCATGCTGTTCGTCTTCCTTCTCGCTCCTCCTAAGATAAACACGCTACGGGTTTGCCCAAGTCAATTTAAATTTGCCTTATTCAACTGCTCCCGCTGGGAACCTCTCTGCCAGCGCCACCGTACGACGGAGACGCGCGTACATCCAGGCACCGTACCTTTATACTACTGCAGGCTAAGGACTCTTACTTCACGCGCGTTCCACGCGTCTTCTATTGGAACCTTTCGTTACTGTTAGCGTCGCGGGCATCCACTTTTTGGTTTTGTGGGCATACTTTTCATTAGGTCAATCTTCATGTATTTTTATTAGATAACCTTGCAAATTCCACTGATGTATTTATGTGCTGTGTCAGATATACGTAATGTTTTGTTTTTGATATACCTGTGGACATATAAACGCACGTTCAGCTTTTGTACTACCTTTGGCCGGGTGGCTGAATCGAGAGACAGACAGACCAAAATTTCCGCTTTCAAGTAGCTTAAGAAAGACTATCACCTTTAAAACCTTCACAAAACGTGAGTATTGGAGGGAACCCTGCAGGGGTGTTAGATATGTTGATCTTTTAGTGATCTTAGAGTTTCTGAAACGGATGATCTCGCTCGTATAGCGGAGAAGATTTGAAACCTCTATGGTGCCTGTTCCAATAACGTGGTTTTTGCAACAGAGGTTCCCACCCACAAGTTTTCTAGATATTCAGCTTACCTTCAAGCCCGTCCTGACACGTCTGTTGGAAATACAGTAATCACTCGTAACTCGAACTCGGATACCTCTCATATCTATTGTTGTAACTTTTTCTCGCCATGCATTTGCTTCCTATACGCACAATATATTTGCCCCCTTTTTTCTCGAAATGTTTTTTTTTCAGGAGACCACAGATATCTCGAAATGCTGGCGGGAGCACACCAAGCCAAGGGTGCTACAGGTGGCTAATAAGGTTGTCGTTCAAAAGCTTAGATCCCACTACAAGCGGAAAGCGGCCGGGAAGTGCAAATTTTCGCGGAATACGCGCTGTGCAAGGACGATGTCCCCGTTAACAGAATACTGTGCAACGCCTACATAATTGATATAGCTGTGGATGATGCAGGTGATCATGAAAACGGAACGGAGCCCCGGGAAGTGCCTGAAACGACAGAAACACAAAGATGTTGCACCTTCTATAGAACAAGGTAGAATGTAGTCATGGGGACCAACAAATGATGCGATGCATTCCGCAGCTTGAGAACGCTTTTCTGGGGCCAGGTGCGAAGGCGAAACAGGCAAGCATAACTGAGTTCTTTGTTATGCAATAATAAAAATTTGTTTTTCCTGCTAACTGTTTTGCCTTCATTAGGAAAGTTCCTCTATGAAGTGTGCGTCAATAATTTTTATCAGCCGATCTTCGAACTCCCCACAGTGCGGAATAATCATACCAGCGGAGTGAAACGACCACTTCAAAGACAAAATAGGGACGCTGGGAAAGTTCGTGCTCCTCTTGCTGTTTTTTTTAAGCCCCGCACAATGCAATGACTTTTGGCTAGCATCACTGCCGGGAATTTCGGTAGCTACTGTGTCATAGGAGCCGATGAGTAAAAGCGCAACTAACCATCTTTACCAATCTAAGATGGTTGAAGCTAGTGGGAGTTGTAGCTACTGAAGTTATGTTCATCAAAAAACATAGAATGCAAGCAGAAAGTAGAGACGAAACAGATTCGCCCACAAGTGAAGGGTGTCTTGTTCCACGCTAACTTCCGGTTCCCATTACATTTCTAACGGTTCGGATATTCAGAGCGAAGGTGTGTTTTAGTAAACATTAGGAGTGGATATTTGAGTTCTTGTCTTCCAACCATGCTGCAATAGCTCTGTTTTGTTTTTACATGTCGACATGCAAGGAAGCACATAAAGAATATATATGTCAGGAGGTGGCGCCGATATAAAAGAAAAACGCCTAGCAAAAGAAGGCGTGTGAGATGCAAAACACTCATTTTAACAAGCTTAGCCGCCTTTAAACATTCTTCCTCCGAAATGAATACCTTTTCGTAGAATTATAGAGGATGCACTAAAATTCGTATATAATGCCGTGAACATAATTTTTTTGTGGCAGCTTCTCAAGGTAGACTGTAACTTGTAGAGTTAAAACAAATTTCTTTTAGCTTTCCAAGGTTTAATTTTTTGTCCTGCGGAATCTGAAGTGTCCTACGATTTTACTTTTTATAAGACGCGTATGCGACATTTTCACATCGCCACGTTTGCATGACTATTATTAATATTTGGTTCTCTACGAGGAAACGATTTGTGTTTTTATATTTAAAACAAATGCGTTAAAGCTTTTTGGCTGTCTTATATGCTTTTATTGGGCCTCTATTTGCACTTCAAACGATTGGCAGCCCACAGTAGATCCTCCATCTTCTACCTCCAGTCTGACAGACATGGTGACCGGTGCTTCCTGAAAAAAAGGCAAACGCAAATTTAACGATATATTAAGACGTGAAGCAGTTCAGCAAATCGTTTGTTTGGGGTGACCGCAGTGAAAAATACCAAGAAAAGGCCGAGCGCTCGCGCATCGAGCGCAGGTTCGTCAAGCTAAGCTTACCCAGTTAGGGAGATTGGCCAAGATTGGACACAAAAAAAACTGCAGCATTCGCCATGTCTTGGCAACGACTCCTCGTGTCGTTGTGCTCATCCGCTCTGTACCGTTAAAAAGCCGCGACTCAAATGTCGAAGCTGGTGTAGGCGATTATTGGCTCCACATGGCCCGGACGCTGATAATTCGCACGGCCGACGAAGAGGCCGTGCTTCGAGGGTCTAGGCGTGCAAAGTGTCCGCTAGAGACGACAAGTTGCGCTTGCAGAGAGGCGTACGAAAACGTCCAACAAAACGACGAGCTCACTCTGGTCTTGATCAACCTAAGGGGATTGAAATTCCTTTCCGCTGACGTCAACTACGACCGCACAACGACACCAAACCTCAACCTTTGTGTCCTTCAATGATCGCTTATAACAGCTTCGCCATTACAGTCTTACGCGGGAGGATAAGCTTCCTTTTAGTATTGATACTTGCTTACACAAGGGCCGCATTTGAAATGTCTCCAGTTACGGTTCGCCGTTCGCTTGCAGCGCCTGAACTGTGTAAATGCTTCGTGACAATCTAACGGTTCCATTTTTATATAATTATAGTAGCTTGATAACCCTGCACATTTGATGTGTAAAGAGGGTAGTAAGCGGCCGAGAAGAACTGATAAGTGTAATCGCTACCTTTTTCTTCTACTGAGCTCTTTGTGATGCTGCATTCACATGGACAAAATTAAACATACGCACTGTCTTACAGCCAACTGTGCTTTGCCAAAACACCAGGCTTTGCACATCGCTTACGTGAATGCAAGGAGAGCATAGGAAATTCTGTTCTGGCATGAATGTATTTACTAATGTAACTCCATGCAAACTTTGCATGCACAAGATCATTAGTATTTCTGTTTGCCAAATCGTCACTTTACAAAAACATCCTTTTAGACCTTTGCAACGACCAACAGGAGTCCCTCCGGTTGCTACTGACGAAGCTATCCAACAAATCACATCAGCATGACACTGTTCCTCAATATCCTACCACAAAAAGTCAACTATGCGCAGAAGTAAGCAAAAACGCGCCTATAGATGGACGCAAAATGCAGCACCACCTCTTGGTATGATCTTCAGAGCACCTGCTATTATCGTGTTTATTATTCGATTCACACACCTACGTCATCTATGGGGACTGTCATATACATGCCACAGACACAAAGGGAGAAAATAGTAGTAAGGCTAGAAGGTATCCGCGAGTGGCAAGTGCCCAGAACCAGTTACAAACACGCAGAACAGCACGTCGTCTTCTGCATAACGAGAGTTCTAGCGCGTATGCATTCCTCTTCGTTTGCTCCTTCAAAATCTTCCTTATAAACCAAGCATACAGTTTTTTAACATTGGTCGGTATTATTACGCCGAATTGAAATGACATTAGGATGACTTTCGGGAGAGTGCATTCGTTCTATAACGCTGCGCACAGATTCGCCGATAAGGAGAGCTAAAAACATGGAGGAAAGAAAAGTTTAGGAGAGGCCCTGACGTCACGTTTGTGAAGCCACGCCCGCCATGTTGATGAACCCATTGAGCACCGCACTTTTCCCACTCTCCTCTGCTGTTTCCGGTTTGATTTTACCAACATGGAGGCGCCCTGCCCTTACGCTTGGGAGCGGAAACAGCTTCGTCGCTAATTACTCGGTGCGATGTCATATTCTAAGCTGTTGATTTCGCCTTCCATTTGCCCATTCAAACCCTCACCCATAGTTTCAATCGAAAAACGGCCTTTGCTTTTGAAGTAGAATGAAGATTTTTCAGCTCTTAAGCCTGGCGAAGTAGCGTTTGTCGCCGTCATAGCAACAGCTTCTCGGGATCACGAGTGACTACTGCATTGTCTGTTCGTAGATGGTGCTAGGCATCCAGGCACCCTACCCGCGGCTTGCGTCGCGGACGAGTTGCAAACAACATGCGCGTGGAATACGTACGCTTTTCACGTTTGCGTACGTAAACTCTGTGTTGTACACTCGTGAAACTAAAACTGTCTAATCTCACTTCACGTGAATAAGTGGCTGCAGTGGTTTGCAAGATGCCTCACTGTTTCGCGCCGGGTGGCCGGAGGCACTCGCGTTTGCGCCTATTATGCATCACTATTCACAGGTAAGTATATTGGCCCATGCACTATTTGTCGAGGAAAGCGCAAGCACTTCTTCTCTCCCTCACGTTGCCTTGTGTTCTTTGAGAATAGGTTCCCAACTGAAGCAACTCGCCGCAGAAAGTGGGTCGACGCTGCCGAAGCTGCCAACGCGCACGTTTTCACCGGCAGACCGATAAGGATGGAAAACCACTGCGCTAATCGACGAGATATCGCCACAAGATAACGGCAACTATGCTCACCGACCACGCCATTTATTAACAATCGGTTGTTGCCTTCGAAGGAACATTACACCACAAAGGAAATGCCAGTCGAAGAAACGCTGCGAAATCAGCTGTAATGCACAGATTACAGACGACGACGCCCCAGCGGCTGCCGCGCTGTGTTGCCAACGTAGCGAGAAAGCCACAGTAACAGCACCGTAAAAAATTGTCCGTGACATTTTGCCGGATTTAGCCGCCGCAGCCGTACAAAAACTAGGCAACACTGTCTATGGGCTCAAGAAAAATGACGTCACTTCCTTCACACTTTTCGCAATGCATTAGGATGCTAGGGGCCTCTCCTTGGCATTCTTTCCTCCTTGGCTTAAAAAGAAGTAGTTCCTCGTCATTGGTGACTACGGAAAATCCGCAATTTAAACTCGGTACACGAAGACTTGCGCAATTTGAATTTCACCAGCTATCAGAAGAAAGAATATGTTCGTTTTTAGGATCGATATCGTAAATCTATTACTCATTTCGTTTCCACAGCGTAGTGGATAAAACACACCGCAGGTATGCTTTCTAACTACCACGACATTGTTTTTTGTACATACATTTTAGTGAAATTCTACCACCAACTGTACTGCTGTGAATAAATGCCTTCTGAGAGAAGTGTTTATGAAGAAGCCGTATACCTATGCTAACACTATCCTGCACTGCTATATTCAGTGATTAGGTTCTCACTTAAGAACATTTTGTGAATACAGCATTGAGGGACATTTATGCAATTCATGGCTACATAGAAGACGTTGCCAGGTATTCTGTTACTTTAGCATGCAGTTTTTTAGTAGCAAATTTAAACCCGGAACGCCACTATTTCTGCGATTTCTCGTTTGGTGTGTGTTAAAGTTGCTTGAAATTTTAATCTACAGGTTGTCAGAAACATAATTGTGAGAATATCTTGCCGCGACCTTTAAAACTAAATAGCCAGCGTTCATAAATATTCGATAAATTGATAGTAGCCTTTTACAGAGCAGCCCAAAAAGGGTTAGTGGCCCTGTCTATAAAAATTTGAAAGTATTTGTACTAATGGAAAACTAGGAGTGGAGTTCTTTATAGAGTTTAAAATATATTGACTACAGCTAAGCTCCAGAACTATTCGAGTAAGTGTCAAACACATAAAACATGCAATACTTAAAGTACCACTAGCCGCGCTTACAAAACCACCATTCAAGGAAGAAGTTGTTCTTGGTGGAGACTTTCGTTGTACCAAATGTGGAAGCGTGGTAGTAGCTGTGTCGAGAGGGAACAGCCTAGTCAGGAAGAGAGCAACCACCAAGAACACACGCAGCGCATAAACAATGCTTGAACGAGACCGTATATAGGTAAAGCATTTTTACACTACTTATGGCGTATTCGGTTGGCCGCTCCGGTCCTCTGGCTCGGAGTTGCCAGATGCCAAGGCGGCTCGCAATAAGAGCGCGAGAGGCAGCGTACCAACCGAATGCATCGGCGATCTCGGAGCAGCGCGCCTGTAGCGCCACCGTGCAGCCAGCGCGGGAAGCCGCCGGTCCGGCCGTTGTAAACCACGGCGTTTTGTGTCACGTGACCCGTCCTCCCAGCCAGATTGCGCCACACCGCACCACGCTCTCACTTCGAAGTCAGAGCGGTCGGGAGCGATCCGACGCTCAGAAAGAGCCAACGGAAGGTAGTTCGAGCGCTCAAATTCTACCAACCGAAGACGCGGCCGCTTTTAGGAGCACTCCAGAGCGCTTGTAAACGCCGAACCCAATAGGCCATTAATTTGGTGGTGATGTTTATCCTCGTCGATATTGTTCAGCAAGAAGAAAACATTAAACGTATTTGAGACAAAACATGAATACATCAAAGTTATTTTAATTGTTCTTGTATATAAAAATACGTCGCTGCTTGCTTTTTGCGTTAGGAAATGAAAATATCCTGTGGAAAAAAAAAAAGCGCTCAGCCATGCCCTTTCGTGCCAGTGTTCCATATTTAAATTAATCAGAGGTTCCAGTAGATGGCGCGAGTAGTGCAACACTTGAAAAATGAATTGAGTGGACGGGAATTGATCTGCTGGCTTCGAAAAGTTTTCAGGAACTTAGCTTTGCGATGGGGGAACGCGAGGCAGCTTCGCTGTTAACATCAGCGTTCACGGAGTTGTGAGTGAAGCTAGGCTAAGTTTTTGTACTTGAGCGCTTCATTCCCTGCCCATGTTTATGAAAAGTGTCGGTACACCACTACAGATAATTTACTTCAACACACCACTAGATCAATTTATTAAAATATTGATATTACACCACTGAAATGTTGGAACTCGTCTCTTGATTGATAAAACACGCAACCATTGAAGGCCCGTAATGCTATTTTTTAACTACGCTGTGTCACGTAAGTACACGCCGTGCACGTGCAGGGGGCGGCAGAAAGTTAGATGGGCAGATGAGATGCAGAAGTTTGCGGAGATAAATTGGTCGCAGTTAGCACAGCACCGGGATAATTAGAGGATCTATGGGAGAGGCTTTTGTCCTGCAGTGGGCGCAGACAGGCTGAGGATGATGATGATTGTGGTGATGATGGCGATGGTCATGATGTTGATGAGGACACACAAGTTGAGTAGTAATCTTACACTTGACGTTCTACTTGTTATTTGTCTTGTCCTAAGTCCTTATAGACAAACTGAGCAATGCAATCTGATAGTTAGAACAACAGATCCCCTGAAAGTTCCTATCCTAAAAACTTCTGACTCCTTGTGTAAGTACCTAATCAGAGGCCGGGAAAGAAGGCTAGGAGGATGGCGTTTATTCGGCGAGCGGTGTCCCAACAAGAACAGAACCAATCACGAATATGATGAAGAGGCGCGAAAAAAGATGAATAACGGTGCGATGATGATTGACGCCCACAGTTTAGGAACAAAGACATGAAATCTAGGAAAAATTATTCTCTCACAATCCTGAGCATTCACATTATTAGGAACCATGAAAGGTCCGGGATCCTAATATACGTTTCCCGTACCCACAACCATCTGAATATCGGCAAGACATCATACCAACTACACTACAAAAGAGGGTCTGCTTTGTCCACTTTCTTGGCTATTTTGTTTTGTTTAGATGATAAAGGTAGCCAGCTCTGCTCCGCAACTCATGGAAACGAAGTGTGTTTTACCCCGGGCCCTTCACTGGAGCGTCTACCGCGTTTTGGGAGTTGTCTATTGGTGGGAAGCACCTTAGGAAAACCCATGGCGCCGAAATTGCCAAACCCGAAGCCCTCCCTAGCAGTGCAGCGAATCTCCGGTTAGGATGAGAGGCCCAGCAAAAGAAATAGAGCAAGGGAATCCAGCAGTCTATAACCAGATAAACAGTGTTTTAGGATTGCTGTACTGTTGATTCTTATTATGAAGCAAATGTTTCTATTTATAACAGTAAAAGAAAATGAAAAAGACACTTTACTGGATTTTGGTCATTTTGTGCATGGCTTCACTCTTTCCAAGTGCGACATACTTCTCCATGATGCATGCGATGTTCTTACCTGCCGTTACGCAGTCCTTGATGCGGGCTTTGTCTTGTCCTTTAAGCATTGTTTTGTAGCGTAAGCTACACTGGCCGAGGTTGAGCAGTTTCGCGTGTGCCGTGAAGGGCCGTTCTGCGCATGCGCAAGGGACATTGGATTGAATGTGATTGGATTGGCTTGGCTTGGCTGGCTTTCCCTCGGCTTGGCTTGGATTGGATTTGATTTGGATTGGATTGGATTAAAGGGGATGGTGTTTTATTGTGTTGCGTCATAGCCGCGGCAGACGCACTGGCGCCAGCGCGTGCCCAGGTATGCGCCTCAATTTTGCAGTAGCCAAGTCTGACGCAGCACTGGAGCCGCTTTATAGCCGTTTCGCGTGGCTCGTGAAGAGCCGTGCTGAGCATGCGCGAGGAGCAGCCACTGAACTGGACTGGACTGGACTGGATTAGACTGGATTGCTGAACCTTAGCTCACGCTACGTATATCCTGGCATAGCAGAGCTAAGCCACTACAAATTTTTTTATTCCTCCATTGTGTAGAGCACACAAACCAGTGCAGAGTTAATGCTGCGTTGAGGCCAAGTTCTAGTAATCATAAGCGTCGTATATACAGCACGACACGGTGGAAATGCTACAAGGTCGGGCTACTAAACCATCAAAAACGTAAGTACATAAAAATTGTAGATGACTACGTGGGTGGGTGTTTCCTGCACCAATTGCTCATCGGTTCATACATATGGCTTTTTATTCGTCTGTTCATACATCCCTCAATCCGGCTATCTATCCTTCTACCCATCTGACCATTCATTCATTCCTATTTCCATCTGTCAGTCTCTTCGTCCGCACGCCTGTTGTACAGAACGACGGCATCATTCGAGCCATCCATCCATCCATCCATCCCACTATCAGTCATTTTGTTTCTTTTTCCCCATGTCCGTGTGAAATGCAGTGATGTGCTCTGTCTCATTAACGTGGGACTTCCTAACATATTTTTAAAATTTATGCGAAATGTCAAATTGAAAGTAAAACTCGAATGGTACTGTTCTGTCAATAAGTGATCTTGTCCTGTTCAGAGGCGTCATTAAGCTCGTTCATCTAGCAAGAGGGAAGTCTTGTCTGACAATCAATCTTCAAGAAGACGGGTGCTTATACAACAAAAAGACACCAACGCGTGTGCACCACTGTGCTTTAAATCGAAATTCCTAGGGCCTTTAAACCACTGCCCAAAGAATAATGAACTGCAAGTTCCTCGCATATTCTATCCCTGAATGTCAAAAATACTAACCTGATTTAGAAGTAATGACACGAATTTCATCCAATGTTCTATAATCGAGGTGCATTAACCTCTCAAGAATGCACAATGTGTAGTGCCTATAGAACGCTTGACTAAAGGAGTCTAAAAAATGAACTTACACCAATGAATATTTCAACCAACCCGCGACAACTTGGCGCTGATAGACTGCTGCACCGTCATTGCTGGAACCGTGCACTTGTTCTCCCATAGACGACCCAATTCCTTCTCCGCTCTCTTGTGTCCTCCGCAAAGCTCGTAGTTGCTGGGAAGACTACATCGGAAGCGTTTTTTTTTACGGTAAGGGCATAAATGTCATGACAGAAAGTACGCTTTCTTTTTGAAGATGTGTATAGCGACCATGTATACAAAGCCTTTATCACGGTAAATTTCGCCATGTTCCAGAATACAATCCATGCCAGTGCTCAACTCACGCAAAACCATGCAAAATAGGGTGAAATTAGCGCGTTTAAAGTTCCTGTTCCAATTGCTTCATAATCAGATGAACATTAGTACCACAAACCTCATCTCGGTCGTACAGACACGACCGACGCATAATAAGCACTCTTTTACACTCACTGAATTCCTTTGCCGCACTAACTGTCTCAGGAACTCCTTTTTCCCTCTATCGATAAGAGAATAGAACAAACTAAGCCCATCCATCACGAGTGCCACGTCGATGACAACATTTTTAAAACTAGCGCAAAAGCAAATGGTGCAAATTTAATTTTTTTAGCTCTAACCACCTGGCGCTACCCGTATTATAAACTGTCGTCATCGTGTGTTTGTATGTGTTACTATGAGTCTTTTACAGTTCGATTGCTTTTATGCCTGTATGTTTTGCTGAAAGGATCAACCAAATGTAAACCTTTTCATACATGAAACTGTGTGAGTTCGCTTTTAGTGATGTCAGAGTGTATTAATGCCAGTAATATGTACACCATAATCACTGAAACCGTTCTGTTATTATACATTATTATTGTGCGCTGTATTGCTATGCATTTAGTACTGACTATCACATTCGTGGACGCATTTTTTTACTCTTCAGTGTACTTTTTTTGCCAACCTGCTATGATCTCTTATGAGGTTGCCAGTATTTCTAAATAAATAATTAACTCAAGACTTTGTTCAAGGTAACCGTTGTGTCGAGACGTGCTCACGTGCCCCCTCTTCTGCACTTAGGTCACACCCGAGCAAATAAAGACACTACACGGTTTTATCCTTTTTAATGAGAAATCAATCAATCCCCATTCGGTGAAAAACCCGGCGCCTTGCGTCAGCCTCTGGGAGTGAAAAATGGCTGCCCCAGAAGCGTGACATGGATTGTGCACGAATTCGCCAACCTTCCCCTGTGCATTATTTTTTGCACTCTTGTTTTCTGCATATTCAGGGAACGTCTTTACCCCATCTTTAAAAGAATAATGTGTGATCTACAAAGGAACCTGCCGCCGAGTAAACCGGCAAACTGCTTGCAAATGTGGACTTACGACGACTCAGTGGATTATGCCAGCTGATTTGTAAGCTGGCACGGCGCCTGAAACTTAATTTATTAAAGTATGTGAATCGCAAATTTCTGAAGCAGAACAAGGCTGAGGTTGCTTACCATGAACCCACGCCGGCCAAGCAAGGAATCTTTCCTTGTTTGGTCCGCAAGTCGATCTTTAACGCTGGCTTTGTTGCGAGTTCCTCGTTGATAGTCAGTGTAAAATTTACCACCATATTCTTGTTAATCACCGCATCGAGAATTGTGACGTTGCTTACTTGCACCTTCGTCTCACTTGTCCCATCTATAACAAAAAAACAATCTGGCAGTATTTACAGCCGCTACTTTTAGATGCTAGCAAAATACAGTTATTCTACAAAACGGTAACGAAATTTCTAAAGAGGACGGTGTAAATTATTTTTTATTGTAGCTATGTGCACGTCTTTTAGATGCGAATGTCGAGCAGGAAGGAGAGCTCTCATGCATGAAGATACACAAGTAGGAGTGAGCGCTTTTGCATTGCTGATTGTTTTTCTTAACTTTTCGTGTCATTCATCTTTCTCGAAATAATTTGTACATTTTTCGTGATGCCTCATTTTAATTATACCACACACTATTTATTACATGGCGTAATAGAGCAAACCAGAACCATTGTAGATAACATCAAAAGGGCAGAACTAACGGCACCTATAACAGCTGGCAATTTCTTTGACATTTAAATTATTTATTAGTCTATAGGTAATTTCTATTAAGCATGCCCTTTATTTACAGCATCAACAGCATAGAGAAAACCAATAGCCATGTGGGCAAGATCGAAACCGCAGATTTATTTGCAGCCTTAACTGTGTATTGAATGCGCCATAGGTACGCGCTTTTTGTTATACTTGAGCTGGTATTTGCATTAACGTTGCATAAGGGTTGAACAGAACGAGAAAGCTGCCGCCCAGGTTGAATATGTAAAGCAGCACGCAATTTCTTATCCCCAATTTGTTGCTGTACAGGACCAATTTTTTTTTCGAATGTATTGATAATATTATTGAACTTCAGGTGTTGTTTAATGCATTTACCGTTGAATACGTATCAATAAATTAGTGTTGCATATTAAAACATATTATTTAGGACCTATTGATTTCTGTACTCAGTTCGAATTACCAAGTTAGGATAAATTTGTAAATTTTATTGTACATTTCTATCGATACATATTTCCCGCAATTATTTGTACAAAAGGGGGTCTGCAAGTAAAACTGGCAAAGGGACCTCCTATCGGCGTAAGCTGTCAAGATTGTCATCGTAAGATGTCAAGATATTTTGAACAGATGCTCCGGAAGGATTTTGAACTGCAATTCGCCAAGTACAAAAAAAAACTGTCGGCACAAGAGGCTACAGTTTTAGCCACTCCAATTTTAAAACAGTTCTTGATTGGCACACATAAAATATTGCAGTGGACAACTAATAGCAAAAGCTTGCCTCTGCAGAGTGCCCGAACGCAATTCAGCAACTAAAAGTATACACATCTTCACCCCATCAGATCTCGTACACCCAAAACCATTACTTCCGATTGCATAGCATACTCCCACCAATAATAATCATCGTCATCATTAGTATAAACTGTTACCTTTCGCGCCTTTTTCTTCTTCCCGTACTCAAATGAGAGCTTTTACAAGTGGCTGTTTTTATCTAAAAAACTTGGTTTCCCATTCGGTAAACGCAATCTTTATGACTTGTCAAGCACCGGTTTGAGAGTTTTGACCAATATCCGAGAGAGAAGTTAGGCCTGACTCCGGGTGGGAATGTTCCCGTGTTACATCTTCTCGCACGCTATATGCCTGGGCAGCACCATACAATGAGAGGTTGTAGTGCAAACCGCGTTATAACCGCCCGGTAGGCACAAGTCCACATTCGCATATCAAGAAGCGCTTTGAACGGTAATGCATTTTGCTTCTTACCGATTGGAAATTCTGTATTAATGCGTAGCATTCTTTGCCGAGCACCCCACAGCCAGGAGCGTGTAACGCCCTGCATTTCCACAATATTGGAGATTTCGCGAAAGTTCTTAATGTAATCGTTAGAATAACGTAAAGGGAGACAATTGGGTGAGCGAAATTTTGAAAAACGGAAAAATAACACAAATATAAAAAAGTTACGAAAAATGTCAAAACGGATACTGCATGGCACATCCAGAATAATGCAGAATTCGCTAAAGTTTCACCTGTAATCGTTGTAATAGTGCAATTGCAGATAATTGCTCGGACAGGATTTAAAACAACAACAAAAATTTGGCTGTGAAAAACTCACACTCAAGACAGGCGAAATGAGAATGCTACGCATTGGTAGGATATTTCTTTGAATTTCTGCAGAATTTTTTGCTTTCCTCAAACTCCCTATGTAGGCCTTATTTCGCGTCACTGACAGTTTTTTCAAAGCGGAAAGAGGCTTTGGGTTTATTTCGCATGCAGACAAAAATTTATTCAATTTTTTTCTCTCGGGGTACATTCAAACGAGGCTAGTTTACCACCTCGTCGTTTGCACAATTTTTCTTTATTCGTTCATTCAATTAGTTTCCGTTGTTGGTGCTGTCGCCATTTCCTATAGGCGATTGTGCTTGCGACGGTGCCAGATTTTTGAGCTACTGAGTCGTGTGATACTTTCGCTTTAAAATGTCAACCCCGCGGTGGCTCAGTGGGTAAGGCGTTCTGCTGCGGCGCATGAGGACGCGGGTTCAGTTCCCGGCCGCGGCGGCTGCTTTTTTGATGAAGGCGAATAGCAAAGACGCCTATATGTCCGAGATTAGGCCACAGGTAAGTTAAAGATCCCCAGGTGGTACAAATTAATCCAGAGCCCTCTACTACGGTGCGCCTCATCGCCTGCGTTGTGTAGGCGCTTTAAAACCTACAATCAATCAATCAATCAAACGTATGAAAGGTCAATAAGAGATTGAATCAGATTGGTGGCGTAACGTTTTCCTGCTGTCAACGACAGCTGGTTAACTGAGTCCGGATACATTTTACTGCATCCTTTCTATATAACGAAATATGAAATATCTTACTTGAACATGAAGTAAGATTCGGTGTTTGCAGAGAAGAAGCTGCCGTGAGGTGAAAGACATTTAGCGTTAAAAATGCAAAGGTATACATGCCCATGGCTACAATGGTTTGCATAGCGTCAGAGCTATGTTCACTCTCTCTGCACACGATAAATTCTGACGCTGCAGCACCATGTGCGGTCTTTCTTTATGGTCAAACTAGTACGCAGGATGTGACGGCAAGCAGCAAAAATAAATTTAAGCGCAAGCACGCAGCAATGCGTTTCTACAGCTGCTTTGTGGGCCATGCTTTGATATCAACTCCGCAAAAAATAAAATAAATCCCCTATTACTCGAGCAGGTGCCCACGTTTCGTAATCACCTCCTATAGTACCAAGCACATACGGTTGCAGTAACGCCAGGTTCGTGCCGCCAGAGAGTTGACGTAGAAATTCAAGCTGACTCACACCCTAACGCAGATATTATTTTCGCTTCAGTGTATTTAGGTTGGTAAATTTTGTGCGTACAACATGATGACAATACAGAAATGAGGCACAACGACCAGAGAAAAATAACAGCTACTTCATGCCTTACTCAGCACATATATACCCCACAAACCCTCTGATGACCATCGCGCATGAGCTTGAGTGTAGAAAATGTACCCCAACACACAAAAACCGAACTACAACAATGAGCTCTCTCATTCTCCGAGAATATGACTTTTCCGTTCAGTCTGAGTGATTCGTAGATGAATCGCGCATACTCCCTTCCTACTCCCTTCATTTCTTTAACTGTACTGTCATGATTGAAAGTCAGCCCAGGAAAGCACAAAACATAAAAGGGACAAGAAGTAGACAGGACAGCGCTGATTGCTGTGCATGACGCCACCACTCGTCATGCAGAATCCTGTTGATCGGCTGTGAGCGCCAGCCTACGCCTTAATCACCAGCTAATCGGTAGCGCTACCTTCCCCGCATTTACGCCGACGCAGCTCCATGCCTAAGTGAGACCTGGGACGCGCTTGCGTGTTGTTCTTTTGTTCCCGCTACCGGCGTGGTCAGTCGTGCGCTGCATTGGGCAAATAAACGCTTTCTTTTCAGTTAGTCCGCTTCGCCTTGCCATGCCACTTCAACGCCTCAGCCTTTACGCCCAGCCCTCACACCGCTTCCTCTGTCTTGTTGGTGGTTCCAAGAACGCATACCAGGATCACACATCTTGGGAACAGAGTGAGTACTTTGCACTCTGTTCTCACACTCCTTTTCAACACTCACATTCCTCTTGGACAGTACTATCATGTGTAATATTGTGTCTGCCTTGTAGGCAGCGTCTAGTTCCGGTGCGTCCATGGCTGAAGTCACGTGAACAACTAGAATCAGCCAGCAGTAAACCCTGAGTGCCAAATTTATAGGGACCAGATATAAACACCTTCAAGACGCACTCCTGTGGTATTGCTGTTGGTTACATCACGCAAGAGTGGATCATCCACCCGCAGGCAGTGACCATCAAAAATTGCTAATCCTCCAGACCCCCACCAGCGCGTCATCCGCTGCATTCACCCACTACTTAACCACCTGTGATATAAGAATGCGGAAACGTTAACTTTACTGGGCAAATACGTATGACCTGCTCCTAAGTGACGTTAGGAAATGCGCTTGTAGCATTATTGGCGGCATGTAGAGCCTGGAGCTCCAATAAAGCTTGGTGTTGGGCTAGTTGGGTTGTATACATAATGTAACAATAGCGCTGAACTTATCACGACGACGACAGGAACAAGAAAAAGGACACACGAAACGGTAGATGCGCTTCTAACAACTATGAGCTGGAGCTCCAGTAGCAGCGGGTCTGGAGTGCCCTTAGTGAAGCAGCGTGAGCCTTTATTTTCCGGGTTTCGTGCCACTGACGAAAGCAATCCGTTCTCCGCCCGGCAGAACAGCTGCGTCTGTTTAAAAACTAAGTGACCTTCAGAGACCGTAGTATCGGAGACTGGCGCTGGGTGGTCACGGGGACGAAGCTTCGCTGTCTTATTGTTGTCATTGTTGTGCACCGCCATGTTGGAAGGTCGTCTAAGGTTCACGGGAGGCTCCTTACAAGGATGTGCATGATGCGTAGCGGCCATTGGCACATAAAAACGATTGAGCTTTCTTGCTTCCTTCCGCTGGTTTATAAGCTCCGTTATAGTATTCAGCTGGGCGTGTTCCTGTAAGGGTAGAATCGGGGTTAGACGAGGAAGTGCCGTAATGGGCGTTTATAGCCTCACGTTTAGCCGATTGTTTGACGGCAAATCTTTGAAACTGGGCCTAGCAAAATTGTGCGGCTGGAAAACAGCGCGTACAATTCGTCGGGCCACCTCCAATCGGGCTCCTTTACTCCACGTTGCAACCCGGTGGATCAAGTGCAAGGTTTCAGAAGAGTCTTTCCGTTCCTTTAGGGACCAAAGAATACCAGAAACCTACTCGTGGATGAGAAGTCTGAGCCCCCGCTGCTCTTTGTTGGCTGGTGTGGCCGCTGACCCAATTTTAAGTCAAAACTTATCCATGGAGGCTAAATTCCTCTCTGTCTTGTTAGCCACTTGTTTTCTAAAATTTCAGCTGACTATGACTAGTGTACCTACTTCACAAAACTCACTGATCTATTAACTGGAAACGTAAAAGTTGAGGGATAGTGCGTGCCGCGTGACACGCGAACGTAATAGCACTTTAGTTGAACAGGAACAGATTCGCCCCGCAGAACCCTGATTTTAGGAAAGCTATAAGGTGTGTCAGACTGCTTGGAGACGTAATACACGTCGTGAGACGCAGGAACCAAAGCGAAGAAATTGAGTGAAATCCGCTAAAGCCGTCAAGAAGCCGGTCGAAGTAGTTCGCGCCAACAGTACGAAAACAACTGCAACACAGCTGCCCAATACGATGTAGCAGTAAAAACATTGCTAATAAAATTACAGCTGTTCCGCTCAATGTGAAAGCTGTCGGAAGTGCAGCGCAGTGATTCTCCATAATGGGCTGAACCGCCGTTATCCGCTCACTGCTACCACCCCACGCAATTCAAATTTCCCGCATTCGCAGTGCTCGCTCGCCCCCTGCCTGAAAGTGCGCTAGCGGGAGTTCTGTTCTTTTTGTGCTTGCTTTAATTTCGTATGCTGGAGTTGTGTTGCATTATTCGAACACGCCATTTTTTCTTGCAGGACTGGAGCCTTCCTGCGTCATTGCAAACGCGCCATTTTTTTCTCGAGCGGCCACTTTTTTCGCTTACTGTCATAAACAACAACGCAATGAGCGTTCCTAACTGAATGAACGCGGGTGCTGCGGGTCACTTCCGTATATTTTGCCTCAAATGCACCTATCGTTTTATTTGCGCTAAACAACGGGGAGATTTAGGACAAGCGCCAGAGGTTCACGAGTTTCGAACGCTTATGACTATATAAACCGCTTAGCTTTCGAAGCCTCTGGGGTACGCAGCGAACGACGGCGTTACTATGGGACGCCCTCTTGCTCTACTTGGGTCTAGCGAGCGAGCTACGGCGACAAGGAGAGTGACTAAAGTACTCTGCACTTAAAATATCGTAGGTTTTCGCCGACAAGCACGAGGGCAGACTTCAATGTCATTTGTGCATTGTTTGCTTAGAGGGTTGGTGTTTAATATTAACGGATATTGTTCAAACCAGCTACTTTTATGCCGCTTTTTTGGTTAAGAGTGACGTCGAACGTTGGGTTTGACGTCAGGAGCTGGTTGAGGCTGATAGTCGACTTAACGGTAAACTTTTCCTTCTTTTTTGTGCGTGATAGTGATGTCAGCAACTGCACTTGAAACCACCTGCGTACGGCGAAGAGAGGCTAGTTTCGAAACGAGGAAAATAGGACAGCGGCGGCGGGTATTGCATTATCGGCGCACTAGCGATACGTATACGCAGGCAGCAGCTTGCTCCCAGAAGGCGCACGATGTTTTCAGTAGGTTGTGAAAAACTCCAGAACGCGTGGGGGGTAGCTTTCACTATTGCGAAACCTTAAGGTGGTGGTCCACGCAGAAAGAAAGAATACTTGTGCTTGAAGAAAAATAGATAAAATAGAATATCTTTGCTATACGGGGGGCACTGTTGGCTCGACACCAAAGCACAATTCTTGTGTATTTTCCATTCATGCCCTTACGTTCTGCCTGTTACGTCTGCTGCCTAGTACCTTTGCTGTGAACTCTCATTATGCATTAGCTAAGTCACCTTTAAATCGCAAGGTAAAAATTCTCGTGTGAATGTAATGTTATTATATCACACGTTAAATCGAGCCTAAAATGTCAAAAGTAATTTTGAAGCCTCATGTCGCATTGCTCGGCAATCTGTGGACGTTCTCACTTTTTAAGCCGACTAAAATGGCTGAGCTGAAGGACATTTCGGCACTTGATGTTTATACAATTTTGTGTGTTCTAACTGCCACCGGGGCTAAAAAGGAGCTTCGGGATGTTCTTTAAGAGACATCGTGCCACTTTGCGGTACAATAGTTTTGTAACCTAATTTATCGGCTATGAATGCCAGAAAACGAGAAATCTCAACTCGTTATAAACCTTCTTGAATCGCCCTATTTATATACAACACTCTGAATTACTGTGGGCAATCGTTGAAGCGGGATATTTATTTGTGGCAATGTCAAGTGTTTGGAAATAGGAGTGGCTATCTTACTTTGCTCTACGAAGAAAATAGTGTAGAAAACGCCGCACTTTCAGCGCATTTGGTAAATAAGGGAAAAATGTAAATTTAAATAATTACGGTGCATGAATGCCCAAAAAGACACAAGTTCGATTTTTGAAAGTCTTCACCAGATTACTAAGGATCCCAGGTGGCAAAACCCCAGGCGCGCCATTTACAAATAAAGCACCAGACGACACTGAGCCGGCAAGCACGTTTCGAAGACAATACAAACAAGACAATGATGTGTGCCTGGCGGTATTTTCCAGAGGGAAAGCAAATAAACTCAGGGGTGCAGACAATACCCCATCATTTTATTAACTGTCAGCAAACCCTATTTTCTCCAAGGGCAAAAATGTTCCACGTCACAACAGAATATTGGAAACTGTTATTCGAATTTGCCACTTATTTTATTTTCCGCAGTACTTCTTGCGAACTTTCGATCCCGCAACAAGAAAACGTAGCTCCTTGCGTAAGCAGTGAAGGAACATTCACAGAATAAGAATACTGTAAGGACTCGTGAAATTTAACCGCACTATATAAAATTACAATCAGTCGGATAGTGTAATAGATAAGTGTCAAAAGAATGACTATTCCGGTTGTACAAGAAATTGGTTTATAGAGTGTGTAAAAACTCCGATAGGTGTTTTTTCAAAGATAATACGCATAGTCTTTCCCTAAGATAACAAAATGTCTACGTCTTAGTTAAACAACGCGTGACATTTGGTGTGCAAACGTTTAGGGCGCAGCCCTCTGGCACCTGTTTCCTGGGTTTCAAGGCGCCGGCATTTATGTCCCCGTGATCGAGTGAGCGACGCAGCAGCGACGCCAGAAAGAAAACGGAGAGGAGCGTCTGACTAAACGGGAGGAGGAGGGCGGCACGCGCGGCTACGGCGTTATCTCTCTCACTACCACTGCCTCACTCCTGTTACATGTGTCGCCGCCAAGGCCCTGAAACTTTCCCTAGATGCTGTTCCGTTCGCCGCTAGTCCAAATGACGTGATATCTGCGCGAGAGGTTCAAACACAATATGCAACAACATCCTCGCTGCTCCCCCATGCGTGGATAATTCGAACCGCGTGACATTTGCAGGAAAGGTTAAAACACGGTTTGCAACAACACGCTGGCCGGCGGCGGCGACGATGTGCGAGATAACAGCAGAGTAGGGCGCGCCGCTGAGCGCTTTCTGATTACACGAATACTTCTGAGTCGCAGCAGATAGGAGCCGTGACCGAAAAGACTGCAGCTCGCGCTGCGCCAAGCTTTTGCATTGGAGAGTATAGTAATCGTCATTACATTTTTTACTGATCAAACAAATCTTCGGTCCAATTTCTTTGTTTACGTGTACTTTCTTAGCTTCCACTGTTTAGCCCCTTCCCTTGTTACTGCTATGAAAAGAATGTTCCCTAAATGTAAGCGCAAATAGCTCCTTCGGCAAGCTGATAAGCCCTGCCTAATTTGCGCGAGCTTTTTCCGGCCTCAACCAATTGCCCAGCTGACAGATATGACATCACTAATTCTGTCGCGGGAAATGAGCTATTGGGTTGCATGGCCATTCTCCTTTTTTTCTAATTATATAGCCTACTTGAGCAAAGTTTACGGTAAAAGTTGTGTCAGTGTGATTCTAATGAGGCGATCTTTTGGATGAACCAAACTTGTGTTTTGACGGCATGGCCCCTTTAACGTGCGCCGAAATCTCGAACACATGGGCGTTCTCTCTTTTTACCTTCATCAGAAAAGCCGCCGCCGCGCCCGGAATCGAACACGCGCACTCGTTATTCATGTTATTGATGGGCTAGCATTAACTGTTCGGAACTCTGTTGGGTTCAAACTAGACAAATCCACTTGAGGTTATATTGCAAAACTGCAAGCTTTCTACCAACGTCTCGCAATGTATAAAAAACATCGCGATTAACAACTCATTCTGCGCAACGCGCCACTAACACAGTGATTACTAGTTTGACTTGCTTTGCTATAACTTTCATTGCGATTTCGTAGCCGTCGTAAGCCAGGGTTCTGGCCTAAATCCCGACACCAACTGTCGGCCTCTTCAAGCTATACTCTAGTTGTGGTGTTGAAATCCCGACACCAACTGTCGGCCTCTTCAAGCTATACTCTAGTTGTGGTGTTGAAAACATGTGAGTCCTTAAACATGACATTGAGAAGGTCAGTTTTTTGTGGGCCTGTTTACTCAGAAAACAAGCAAGGCGCGTTTTCTTTCAGAGCTTTTTTTCGTAAAATTAAGCTAGTACGCCGTCAGGTCCTGGTATTTTAACTCTCTTTATTAGGCTATCACATACATCGTTTCAACTGATCTGTACTTTTCTAAAGCGCCCATTGCCTTCTTTTCGAGGAGTAAGGGTTGTTTGCTCCAATGTATGCATTTTAGCAAGGCAGAGTAAAAAAATTATGCACCCCTCCGTCTTACGACGACGATGATTGAACGCGAAGCTTCTCGCGGTGAATGCTTAGGTTGGCCTATCCCACACTACGTGCACACAATACTCTGGAGGTACGCAAAACTTTTCAGACTACCCACAACAACCCTCGGATGGCCAATCCGTAGGCCTAACGCTTGGGTCTGGGGTGTACGGCGCGAATCGATACCGGCTACTTGGCGTTCAGTGAACAATTTTTTCAGTGGTTTCCGGTTCGAGGTGTTAAACCCCAAGATGCAACGTTACGCTTAACGTCCTAAACATTAGAAGGGGAAGTTAGGCCTAACAGCCTTACGGCGCGCACAGCAGCGCCATTCTTGTTGTGACGGATTCTTTGGTTGTCGTCTGTTTTCCAAGCCGCTTCTACTATGTCCAAATGGAGCAATCGGATAGACGCTGGCTTCATATCGCGAGGGCAACAGGTTCGAATCAGGCCACGGGAAGCGTTTAAACAGCGAAGCAGTTTAGCAAATATTCATTTTTTTGTTTCCGCAGCTAAAAATACGAAAAAGTTGCCTCGCACGCACACGTGAGTGCGGTCCTCGCGGCGACCGGTCGGCAGTTAACAAAACCAAGAAAATTCCTAGTTCACATGTGTTCATGCCCCGCGATGACCACCCAGCGTTCCCTGCGCACGCTTGTAAAGCCAAGCATAACCACAGAGGGAGGCGGGCCAAGTTAAAAAAAAACAGGAAACCGCCGAGCGCTCGTGTGTGCCTGCCTCGCGGCATCCACCCAGCGTCACCGGTGCACGTTTGTCAAACCAAGAATGCTCGCTTAGGAAGGTTGGCCAAGACTTGCAAAAACATTTAGTGTCCTTCCACTCTGTGAAGAAAGATGACCTGCAAGGCAGTACGCCCTCCACGGAGTTCACGAAACAAAACAAAATTGTTTGTAATTTACGACTGAGTATACTTCCTAGCCAATTACCTGAATAATATTTGGAACAGACTCTAGCGTTATCCTAACCAACAAACGTACAGCTGGATCTTTCCCTCCCGCGTCGTAGGCATCTTACCATATGCGTAACACGTCAATCCAATCCACTCTACGACAGACCACACCGGACCGGCCGCATTGGGCTGTTTGATGGCCACGTTGAACCTTACGTTAACACGACGCACATGTCATCAGTAAGGGTATGAAACGTATATCTGCGCGTGCCCCCCCCCCCCCCTTCCCTCTACCACCCTCCTCTCCCAACCCGTGCACGCATAAACGCAACCGATCATTAGCAAGTGCTTAGAAGAGAAAGATACTGTCGTACGTGTCACTTTGAAAGCCCTTTAAGCTGAACGAGTGATATTGCGGTGATATTACTGCGTTCGCCGTAATCGCGGCAGCACTTCCTCAGTTTATCGGAACGAGAAAGGGTCTGGCGTTTGCCTCCATCATGGCAACATTTGCTCGCAACGACAAAGACACGTCGTAGCGCATGCCCTTTCAAGGAGATGTCCAATGGTTATCACTCCCCCCAACAATCAAAGAAGCTCACACTTATAGCAACAATGATGGAGCAAAGGTCGTCACGGCAGCGAAGCAGCAGCAAATCGGCTGCAATCGGGGACACGGACCTTCGTGATGGTCGTGAAGGTTGCGTACACAGCTTCACTATCTTCAAGTCTTGGGCGTTAGTTTGAGCTTCCTTCATTTTTTTTTTTTCGCTTTCACTTCACCCAAGATCATTCACCATCATCGTCAGAGAAAGCGTCCTTTCGGTTTAATAGCTTCGTGTGATGTTCGAGAAGTACCTTTTGTAAGCGCGGTTTGTTTCTACAAACACCACCGGCTTTGACATATTTTTCCCCGGTATCACCCTTTTCGGAATACCGCTTTTCGGGGCACAGCGGGCGCTATGTCGGTTACTCCTAGGTGAGAACCCTTTATGCATATGCTCGTAGCCTTAGCTTTCCCTAAGAATTGCTGGACCTAGGGCATGTGTTGGGGCCTCTGGTGTAGAAACGTCTGTTTAATTAAACTACTATTCATGCCTGCAGGAACACTGTGGCGTGTAGTGACTAAAATATCAAAGCACATTCTTATTAAGAACGCTTGCCCAGGCCTCACAAGGAAAAAAATAAGAAAAGGGACGCGAAGACGAAGAAACAACCTCCCGTCATGGATACATACCAATACCCCGAATCCGAAGAAGACGAGAAAAAATACATCTCCCTAGCAGAATCCAGAGAACAGACACAAACATGAGTGCACCATTAACAAATACACTTTTAACAACGATTGTTTCAAGCATTCATTTTTACCCTGTCAATAAGAGAATGGAGTAGTTTAGATTCCTCGATTACCAGTATACAATCATAGTCAGAGTTCACCTCCAAAATCGAAGACATGTTCTGTAAATAACTTTCCAGTTTCTTTCCTATCTTTTTCTCTTTTGATGAGCCCTATTACCGTTTTCCAGGTGATTATTTTTGGTGTATAAATGTTCCAGTACACTTGTGCATAAACTAATTTGTTTTTCCTCTTGCAATAACTGGTTCTACATTACCGGAGTGAATGTTTTTTGTGGTGCATTAATGCCAGTGTTCTTGTGTTTGCGTGCAACTAGCGTTGTATTGTCTGCTTGATAAGTAGAACTGTCTTATATGCCATCTGTAACTATGTACCAACTGTTCAGTGTTTGTATGAATTAATGCATTTTTCAAAATGTACCTATTGAATTTTGTAAAGGCCTGGAGGCTCCTTAAGGCATTTCTGCCTGCAGCCTCTGTGTCCTCTTAGACATTGTCTGAAAAAATATGCCGCTGTAAAAATGTAAAACAGCAAACGGTGTATTCTGTATCCACGAACTGATGCCCTTCTTCTTTGGTCTCATATGAAACTCGCAATATCGAAAATAAATAAATAAATAAATAAATAAATAAATAAATAAATGAAACCAGACATTCACTAAGAAAATCATCTTTAACCACAAGAAATCACTATAAGAAAGAAGAACTATGGTGATGGCATTCAGAAATTACCATCTCAGCGCTGGAGGCCTACAGGAGGATTTCCAGCCTGTAATTACAAAAGTAGATAAGGGAAAAAATACTAATAGTGATGTTAAGGACAGGGAAAGTGCACCACTAGACGCATTTGTGTAAGTCATTGCTGTGTGTATAACAATAACCTCTGAAACGCATCACAAGGCCGCATCTGTGAAATGTAGTTGTCCGCGGAAGTGCGCTTTACAAGACTTGAGAGAATTAAAAAAAAATGTCAGCATCTCCACTCCGTGGATGATTGCGAGGGTGCGGAGTACGAGGACTCGAAACGACATCCAAGTTGCGCCCCGAGTGACATCCGATTTGCGCCTCGACCGTCATTCGATTTGGTCCGCGAGTTGCTATTTGTTTATTCCCTAACCAGAACTGCAACTGATGGCTCAAATCAAATTTTGCTTGATTTTCGCTTGATGATGGTGTGCGCATGGATGGACGCAGACGGACACTGGGAGGCCCTAAGGTACTCCGCACCGTTACAGGCGAGGAAGTAAGCCGTTTGACTCCCGGTTACTAACTCACGATCGTTGCCCAATGGGTAAGACGATTGACACTAGCTGTGTCTGGTCTGCCAGACACAGGCTCGAATCCTGCCGGTGCCTCTGTGATTTTTTGCGATTGTAAATGCTATGCGCACGGGCGCGGATGGACATTGGGCGGTCCTAAGGTACTCCGCACCTTAAAAACGCCCCGCACTAAAGAGGCTGCCGATCACTCCCCACCAACCTGCACCACGACAACCATTACGACAGGAAATCTACAAGCGAGTCACATACCCCTCTCCTATTAAGTCATTGGTGCCGTACAAGGTGACATAATCAGGACAGTCACACTAATTAACACAGAGATCACGCCGCTCAAATAAAATGTGACGCCATGACAATTCCACATGTAAGCAGTGGTAAATGCCTCGATTAATCTTTTATTTTTTTGTTTCTCATCGCATCCGATATCAGTGTTGGATGTCTCCTAGGGACCACATCTAAACTAATGATTAATACTGGGTGTCCAAAACATTCAATATGGTGGTCCTTGCAACAGCGACATGGTTTATCCTTTTACGTTTTAAAGAAGACTATGCGCCATTCGTTGCTTGTCTTCCCGGTGTTTACTTTGCCGCTACGTCCACGTCAAACGATTGGCAGCCGGCTACCTTTCCTCCATCCTTCACTTCCAGTTTCACAGATATAGTAGTTGGTGCTTTCTAGAAGAAAATAAAAACATATTATTAGTCATTGCTTTCATCTTTTTTTGCATTAGTGTTTAGAGATTGTTAATTCTAGTTTTACCCCATTTTTAAACGCTGAATCTCATTTTTTGGTGTAAGGAATACGCTAGCACGCAATGGACCATCAATATAGACCTAAATCGGGAGTTTTGTCTTTAACTTGCCGCTTTTTTCGTTTTATTTTATAAAGAAGTACAGAGCTATTCTATTGAAACATTGCTATAACCAACGCTGTTTTGGAAAATGCTACGTTTGTTCACACAGCTTCTGTCCTTCAAACGTCCTACCAGGCCGTTCTTTGATACGAAATGTATTCACAAACCTAAGTGCACACATACCCCAGTTCTCCTTGCCCTTGAGCAATGAATTTTCTCCCTGACAAATTATTATTTTAAAATATCTTCTTTTTTACTTTACAGTAACGACGACGCACGTTTTGCTTTGTAGACTGTAGACTGTAGACAGAAATCTGCCCGTGCAAGTCTTCCACCCTGCATTGCTCCCCAGTTCAAATTGAGGTATCAAAGAGCATTCCCGAATATTTTGGTTAAAATCAAATCGACAACAAAAAAATTACATCATCAAAGGTACTGATTCTATCACCTCACAATTATTCCCGAGAGGCAGCAGCGGCTATTGGTATATCTTTTTGGCACACGTTCAAAACAACGTATTTCTTATGGTTTTCTTGCGTGTACTTCATTCCCAGCGATAGTATACGGACTCCCGCGAATGTTGAGCTTAATTGAAATGATTGTCATGCGATAGGCTAACGACTATTTATCTGTAGCGACAGTCTAGTACAAGTAACCGTAACCAGTTTATCTCCGGTCTAGAAAAAGGACTTTTATGTGCATGCTTTTGTAAAGGTTTTCAGAGCCCATCGGATATCCAATGTGCACAGACTTTCTCGTGGCACCCAATATTGTTACCCCACTTTCACTTGGAGGAACCGCAAGACATCATCTTCCGTGTACTGAGAGGATTGTACTTAATATAAGCGCTTTACCTTTGGTACAGAGCTGATCTTTAGCAAGAGCAATGGCAGAAACTTTCGCCTCTTTTTTATTTGATTGATATGCTCTATTTGTATTCTTTTCTGTCACTGATTGATTGATTGTGGGTTTTAACGCGCCGATGCAACGCAGGCGATGAGGCGCGCCGTAGTGGAGGGCTCCGGATTAATTTTGACCACCTGGGGATCTTTAACGTACGCCGAAATCTCGTACACACAGGCGTTTTTGCTTTTCGCCTCCATCAGAAAAGCGGCCGCCGCAGCTGGGAATCGAACCCGCGACCTTGTGCTCAGCAGCGCTCTTTCTGCCATGGTTTCCGTTGCCAGTGTACATTAGGTAATTGTGTTAGTTTATTTTAACTTTTAAAAAGTGCAAGAAAACCCTGGAAGCTTTCGCAACCACACGGGCAGCGTAGTTCACAGACGCACATTTTCTCGACTGTCGCGCCAACATTTTATTTCATCAAGACTCTCCACCACCCGTGTCTATGAACAAAATATGAATAGGATGTGTATGAGGGCTAACCATAATATGAACCAATACCTTCAGTGAAAACTTCATTCCATCCATCCATCCATCCATCCATCCATCCATCCATCCATCCATCCATCCATCCATCCATCCATCCATCCATCCTCCATCTCCATCCATCCATCCATCTACCTATCCCTTCATCCATGCATCCCATAGAGTTTCATAGAATAAAAACTAGAGAGGAATCTGGCGCTGCGATCGTCTGCCGCAATGGGCGAGATGGGTAGATTTGGATTCGGATTGGGGCTCGATGGCGTGTGGAAGTTACTATAAATTGAATCGTGCAGGCAGTTTCGTTTTCATTTTGCACTTAAATAAACACATTGCCTACGCGGGGGGTGAAAAAGCTGTCGGAAATATGTGGTTGATCCCTCCTTCATAGGAACTGGTAAAACACAAAAGTGGAATGTGCCTTCACGGGAGCAGTTGAATGGTTATTGTGCATGGATATGCACTTGCACATCGCTATTAATATTTCCTGGTGTGGCACCGTTATACGCATCAATGTTAGACACTGGATTTCACGCGCCGGAGCACTTGCGTAAATTCCACTGAAAACACACGCGCTCGCAAACCGTCTGTGCGAACGAAACCAAACGGTTGGACAGCGAATCGTTCAGTGAACACATGGTCCGCTGCACGAAAGGAGCAGCGGACCACCCCAACGAGGGTGTCACCTACAGAAAGTATCAGATCAAAGTCCAACGATGCCTAGCACGTTGTGACTACTGTCACTAGCACAAAAAAGCTTTAATTAACGGCTCTACCATCGACGACCTAATATCACACGTAATAACCAGGAACATCTCAAGTCTTAGCGCACCTCTTGTAAACAATGAAGAAAACTGCAACAGTAGTGGGCCAAGATGTTTTCAAATTATTCACTGGTCGAGAACGATAAGAGATACTTTGTTTCCGACGCGGCCTAGTCTGTCCTCCAGATTAAAAATATATGGTCCAGGGGAAGAACAAGTGCAAGGAAGCTAAGTATAACCTTCCGTGATGAAAAGTCCGAAGAGGGAGGAGCCCAAAACTAGATTAGATCGCGAGTCACACCCATGCCGAAAGGATACACAGCCGCCAACTATGGGTTTTGGAAGGGAAAGAATATTCGTAGGCACGCGCGGTTCTCAGCGAAAGGGGCGTTATTGCGCCGCGAGCCAAGCCGCAGAACTGTATTACCCGCCAGGACTACAACACTCACTGTGTGCTTTGAGGACAAGCCTACTGCGTGGATGGGCCACGTGCATCCGGCTGCCACTAAAAAGGACGTGGGGCGAAAACCGCACTAATACCTTCTACCAGGACTGCAAAGACCAGCTCAAGCAGACTTTTCAAATAGTGCATCCACAGGCCGCTATAGCTCGGTAAAAGGGTATATCAACGCCAAGACATCGTTCACATCGGTGGAGAGAAGCGGCAAAGTGTCGGCTTTGGGCATGAACGAAACTTTACATTCACTCAACATGTTTTGGCCGCTGCCCGTGCTCATTCGTTGTTGCGTAGTGGAAGGATGTAAAAGAAGGGCTTTGCATCTCTCGTGGCTGCACTAGCATAATAATAAGTTTATAGGATAAAAGAAGCATCGGGAGGGGCCTCGGCGGCTGGTCCCGTTTTCAACATATCCATCCATCATTTTCCACTGTTGTCTGACCGCTCTCCCATCTGTACGTATTACCGTTATTCGCTAAGGATTTATAATATCTCGTAATTGCAATACAAATCACCTGCTGCTCTTGCAGATTCAAAACCAGAAGCATCGCCTGGATGAATGAAGCAATAAATAAAGCCTTTATTGAACAACAGGTGCTGTTGTAGCAGAAAATATCAGAGCATTAAGGAAAACGCAGAGAATACAAGCAGATTCGCCCAGAAAATAACTGATTCCGTCAACCTTAGTATTGACATTCATGCTCCCTAATACTGCGCCGAAGAAAGAGGACCCTAAAAACGACCCTTCACACCAACTCACCCCATAGTTTTCGCTATCATTCTTTGAAATGTACCGCAATTTAAAAGCTGTGCAACCGAAATTGACGCATCAATGCCTAATGAAGCTATGGTTATCTTTTTAAGAAACCCCGACGTATCGCCCGTAAGATATTAAGTAAAAATAAAAACTTACTCCAATGATCATTTGCACAAACGACCGCAATTCGGCGTCAATTGATTGTTCGGCCGTCATCTTTTCAACCGGGCACTTGTTCTTCCAAAGACGACCCAATTGCTTTTCCACAGGCTTCCTTCCTCCGCAAAGCTTGTAAATGCTGAAAAAAAATCGGAATTGTTTGAAGTGCTCATGAAACAAATTATCTACAGAAACACGCCTGCCACTTGAAGATGTATGCAAACATTATTTTATACTGACTTAATCAGGATCAGAACGTTGCGAGTTTTCAAAAAATACAAATTGTTCCATGTAGAACGCACCGAATTCCTATATAAACTGTTCAGCTAAGTCTTCCTGGAAAGCCTCCGCTTCCTACGTAGCTTGCAAACACAAATTAAGGGCAGGGAATGTTTTGTTTGTCTGTCTGTCTGTCTGTCTGTCTGTTTGTTGTTGTTTGTTTGTTTGTTTGTTGTTTGTTTGTTTGTTTGTTTGTTTGTTTTTGTTTCGTTCGTTCTTCGTTTCGTTCGTTCGTTCGTTCGTTCGTTCGTTCGTTGTTGTTTGTTGTTTGTTTGTTTGTTTGTTTGTTGTTTTTTGTTTTCTCGCGCCTTCCGGTATATGTTTAAAACTCAATAAGGTAATTTCTGATGTAGCGATGCGGCACTGCGAAATAACCGAACGAGTAACTGCATGTCACTCGTTAACATTGAATTCCTTATTTGCTATCAGTGGCCAAAAATGGTGCTGGAAAATGTAAATATTTCTAACTATTGACGCGCACTTGTACACCACCAAGCACTCTAAATGACTTTCGCCTCTTTTTTTACTTTCATTGATATGCTATATTTGTATTCTTTTCTGTCATGGTTTCCGTTGCCAGACTACATTAGGTAATTGTGTTACTTTATTTTCACTGCGAAAAAACTCCCACCTCCCCTCGCGGGAACCCCTGTGTAGATGCGACGCATAGGCGGAGCGGTGAAGGGACCGCGTTTTATAGCGCGCATAACGTTGAGGGGACTGCGTAAGCCGGTCCCAGTCGATGACGACATTGGCGTACTTGTAAAGCGGCGTGGACTCTAGGTGTTTGAGCCAAGCGTGGATGTTGCTTCGCCGGAGAACGGCACACCGGTTATATGCGCAGCGCGCCCGAAGGAGAGGAAACCGCGCAAGAGAGAGTACTGCACATCCGCCGGCCCCAGCGCGTCTGCCGCGGCTATGACGCAACACAATCCAACACAATCCACTTTAATCCAATCCAAATCCAAATCCAATCCAATCCAATCCAACCAAGCCAAGCCAAGCCAATCCAATCCAAGCCAATCCAATCCAATGCCCCTCGCGAGAGAGTGTTCGCTATCGGAGAGGAGAGGGGGTGAGCGGCGGAGAGCGCAGCTGGTGCGGCGAGGAGAATGGGGGAGGGGTGGACAACGCCACCGACGACGACGACGACGACGCCGGAGGGACAAGGCGAGTGAATCAGATGCTCTGCATCTAAAAATTGCAAGAAAACCCCGGAAGCTTTCGCAACCACACGGACAGCGTAGTTCACAGACGCACATTTTATCAATTGTCGCGCCAACATTTTATTCCATCAAGACTGTCCACCAGCCATGTTTATGAACAAAATATGAATAGGATGCGTATGAGGGCTAACCCTAATATGAACCAATACCTTCAGTGAAAAGTTTCATTCCATCCATCCATCCATCCATCCATCCATCCATCCATCCATCCATCCATCCATCCATCCATCTACCTATTCGTTCATCCATGCATCCCATAAAGTTTCACAGAATAAAAACTAGAGAGGAATCTGGCGCTGCGATCGTCTGCCGCAATGGGCGAGATGGGTAGATTTGGATTCGGATTGGGGCTCGATGGCTTGTGGAAGTTACTATAAATTGAATCGTGCAGGCAGTTTCGTTTTCATTTTGGACTTAAATGAACACATTTACCTACGCGGGGGGTTGGAAAAAGCTGTCAAAATATGTGGTTGATCCCTCCTTCATAGGAACTGGTAAAATACGAAAGTGGAATGTGCCTTCACGGTAGCAGTTGAACGGTTATTGTGCAGTGGTATGCACTTGCACATCGCTATTATAATTTCGTCGGTGTGGCACCGTTATACGCATCAATGTTAGACACTGGATTTCACGCGCCGGAGCATTGCGTAAATTCTACTGAAAACACACGCGCTCGCAAACCGTCCGTGCGAACGAAACCAAACGGGTTGACAGCGAATCGTTCAGTGAACACATGGTCCGCTGCAACGAAAGGAGCAGCGGACCACCCACAACGAGGGTGTCACCTACAAGAAAGTATCAGATCAAAGGCCAACGATGCCTAGCACGTTGTGACTACTGTCACTAGCACAAAAAAGCTTTAATTAACGGCTCTACCATCGACGACCTAATATCACACGTAATACCCAGGAACATCTCAAGTCTTAGCGCACCTCTTGTAAACAATGAAGAAAACTGCAACAGTAGTGGGCCCAAGATGTTTTCAAATGATTCACTGGTCGAGAACGATAAGAGATACTTGTTTCGACGCGGCCTAGTCTGTCCTCCAGATTAAAAATATATGGTCCAGGGGAAGAACAAGTGCAAGCGAAGCTAAGTATAACCTTCCGTGATGAAAAGTCCGAAGACGGAGGAGCCAAAAACTCGATTTGATGGCGAGTCACACCCACCCCGAAAGGATACGCACCGCCAACTATGGGTTTTGGAAGGGAAGAATATTCGTAGGCACGCGCAGTTTAGAGTGAAAGGGCGTTATTGGCGCCGCGAGCCAAGCCGAAGAACTGTATTAGCTGTCAGGACTACAACACTCACTGTGTGCTCTGAGGACAAGCCTACTGCCTATATGGGCCACGCGCATCCGGCTGCCACTAAAAAGGACGTGAGGCGAAAACCGCACGTAATACCTTTTACCAATAGGCCTACTGCAAAAACGACCTTAAGCAGTATTTTCAAATGACTGCATCCAGAGGCTGCTGTGGCTTGGTAAAAGGGTACATCAACGCCAAGACATCGTTCACATCGGTGGAGAGAAGCGGCAAAGTGTCGGCTTTGGGCATGAACGAAACTCTACATTAACTCAACATTTTTTGGCCACTGCCCATGCTCATTCGTTGTTGCATGGGGGAAGGATGTTGTAAAAGAAGTGGCTTTGCATCTCTCGTGGCCCCAATAGCATAATATTAAGTTTATAGGATAATATAATGCATCGGGAGGGGCCTCGGCGGCTGGTCCCGTTTTCAACATATCCATTCATCATTTTCCACTCTTGTCTAACCGCTTTCCCATCGGTACGTAATACCCTTATTCGCTCAGGTTTTGTAATATCTCATGATTACAATACAGATCACCTGCTGTTCTTGCAGATCCAAAACCAGAAGCATCGCCTGGATGAATGAAGCAAAATTGGTCTTTACTAAACAACAGGTGCTGTTGTAGCAGAGCATATCAGAACATTAAGGAAAACGCAGAGAATACAAGCAGATTCGTCCAGAAAATAACTGATTCCGTCAACCTTAGTATTGACATTCATGCTCCCTAATACCGCACCAAAGAAAGATGACCCCAAACACCACCCTTCACTGCAACTCATCCCATAGTTTTAGCTATAATTCTTTTAAATGTACCGCAATTTAAAAGCTGTGCAACTAAACTTCACGCATCAATGCCTAATGAAGGTATGAGTATAGCCCGTAGGATAGTAAGTAAAAATAACAACTTACCCCAATGATCATTTGCACAAACGACCGCAATTCGGCGCGAATTGATTGTTGGGCCGTCATCTTTTCAACTGGGCACTTGTTCTTCCAGAGACGACCCAATTGCTTTTCCACAGGCTTCCTTCCTCCGCAAAGCATGTAAATGCTGAAAAAAAAACGGAATTGTTTGAAGTGCTCATGAAACAAATTATCTACAGAAACACGCCTACCACTTGAAGATGTATGCAAACAATTTTTTATAGTGACTTAATAAGCATGCTTACAAGAAGTATTCAGCACGTTGGATTGGGAACAGGTGGGAGTAAGGGTTAATGGAGAATACCTCAGTAACCTCAGATTTGCTGATGACGTTGCCTTGCTAAGTAACTCGGGGGACGAATTGCAAAGCATGCTTTCCGCACTGGGCGAACAGAGTAGAACCGTGGGCCTGAAAATTAATATGCAGAAAACTAAGGTAATGATCAATAACCTCGGGACAGCACAGCAGTTTGAGATAGGTGGCGAGGCAGTGGAAGTGGTAAGCGAATATATCTACTTAGGCCAAGTTGTGACCCCAGATCCCAACCACGAGGCAGAGATACTTAGAAGGATCAGAATGGGGTGGGGTGCATATGGCAGACATTCTCAGATAATGAATAGCAGCCTACCATTGTCGCTGAAGAAGAAAGTGTATGACAGCTGCATCTTACCGGTACTCACCTACGGGGCAGAAACTTGGAGGCTCACTAAGAGGGTTCAACTTAAATTGAGAACGACTCAGCGGGCAATGGAGCGGAAAATGATAGGTGTAACATTAAGGGACAAGAAGAGAGCGGAGTGGGTCAGGGAGCAAACTGGTGTTAAAGACATATTAGTAGAAATTAAAAAGAAGAAATGGACGTGGGCAGGGCATGTAATGCGAAGGCAAGATAACCGCTGGTCATTAAGGGTAACAGAGTGGATCCCTAGAGAAGGCAAGCGTTGCAGGGGGCGGCAGAAAGTTAGATGGGCAGATGAGATCAAGAAGTTTGCGGGGATAAATTGGTCACAGTTGGCACAGGACCGAGATAATTGGAGAATAATGGGAGAGGCCTTTGCCCTGCAGTGGGCGTAGATAGGCTGGTGTTGATGATGATGATGATGAATAAGGATGAGAACGTTGCGAGTTTTCAAAAAATACAAATTGTTTCATGTAGAACGCACCGAATTCCGTGTATAAACTGTTCAGCTCAGTCTTCCTGGAAGGCCTCCGCTTCCTACGTAGCTTGCAAACATAGATTGTTTTTGTTTGTTTATTTGTTTGTTTATTTCTCGCTCCTTCCGGTCTATGTTTAAAAAGATCAATAAGGTAATTTCTGAGGCAGTGATGCGGCCCCACGAAATAACAGAACGAGTAACTACAGGCTGCTCATTATATTGAATTAGATATTTACTATCAGTGGTCAAAATTGGTGCTGGAAAATGTAAATATTTCTAACTATTGACGCGCACTTGTACACCACCAAGCACTCTAAATGACCGCATGGTTTATGCACCAGCCATGAAATTGTACCGAATTGAACAGTTTGGTATTACAGACTGAGGTACTAGTTAGAGCAGCTAAAATAGAAATAAAAATATTCCTGCCGCTGCTCCGTTACCACACCACACAATCCATATCGCATATTCGTGTGATATACCAAAAGGCTTCAGGTATAATTCATGATGTGTACAACAAGACGATATAACGTCGCCCGTTTTCAAATATAGAGCAAACACCGCACAGTTGTGGGAGAGTATTTTATACAAGTTTCCGTACATTCAAAGGTGAGCTAAAATGTAAAGTCGACCTGCAACGAGAGAATGCAGTGTAGTAAACACGAATACTTAACCCACACCTGCAACGGTTACTTATTAAAGCCTAAAATGCCAGAAGAGTGAAAACAGGTATTTCCACCGTATAGATCTTCCGCAGTACAATTATTGATAAGACAAAGCGCGAATGGTGAGACCGCGTTTTGGAGGTTGTCGAAGCGTTCTTCTGAAACAAACCCGGCTGCACACGCATGCAAGTGTAGAATAAAGCTTGCGAACACATTTAGTGCTAATGCACTTGCCCGACTCATCCAGTAATTTGCAACATAATTTGCGCACCAAATTGACCTTGTGATGATTGGCAGTGTATCCCACGTTGCTAAGGTTGTCATCACTTAAATTATTGCTCGTCCTTTCATTCCTGCAAATTGTCTTTTTCCGGCATCTCTTATTACTAGAACAGAATGGCGAGAAGGTGAATGTAAAAGTACTTTTACGCTCCCCAAAAGTATTTGAAACCCTAACAAGGTGAACAAATCGAATCTAATACCCCTGTCAAACGTGCCCATTTAAGTGTACTCCCACAGAATGCACTCGGCAAAAATGTCATTCGGGAGCAGCTAAAGAGCAAATGCGAATGACACTTTACAAGGAACGCACTTTAAGCTGAGTGTGTTCCCTAAACTCACTTGACCGGGTCAGCTCCGCGAGTGGGTATCTCGTGAGCAGAAGTCCCCAAATCGTGGAAATAACATAAAACCGCGAGCGTTTAGATGATAAAAGTAATGTTAAAAGTTAATTACAGATATACTGTTGATTTACTTTTGCGAAAAGACAAGCAGCGACGAAAAACAACAAAGAGCCTCTCTCTCAACGATGGTGCCAGCGCCGCCTGGTGGGGTTTTGCTCCATGGCGGCCGTTCCCTGCGGCTTTCTCGTAGGTGGTCTCTTGTGGCCTGTGATTGTGTTCCTACTTCAGGCTTCGGTGTTATATTCCACGCATTCGGATAATTTCCCCAAACGATAATGCTGCTGCTATTCGCTGCGCAGTGAATACTAGTAAACATATCAGCGCCGGTGTTAAGTCGCCATCCCGACTCCGTTTTGGTGGACTTCTGCAAGGCGCCGATTGCGAGTTTGAGCAATGCAAACGCAAAAAAATGTTTGCATTGTTTCTCACGTTATCAAGAGGGGAATTTTCAAGTTTTTCTGCGTAACATTTACAACGGTTATCGTCACTGCAAAACAACGGCCAAGGGTACTTTATTTCGTCGTTTAGCAGCGCGCAGCAAAAGTGTCATTCATGGAGCCGGAGTGCAGTCGGAATAAGTGCAGATTTGACAGGGGTACTAAACCGCCTGCGAAGTGCACGAAGAGGCACCGAAATATGTTCTTTGAAATTGCTGCACATGTGGCTGGCAGACTACCGCTTTTGTAATAGAGCCAGTAGTTCGGCAAAACCGGGCATTCAAATAACGACGGGTTGTGCGAGTGCAACAACAACATAACAATGGTGCGAGTGGTTCCTAGCAGCATATTCTGGGGAACATTTTCCACTGCATACCTGTTTTACACCTCTGTACCATTGCGCTTCGTTTCGGCGACAGCCTGTTCATGGAATTTAGACATACAGTAGGCTCTTCGGAAGTTGAACTCTAAGGAACCGTAAAAATGTGTTCGTATTATCAGAAATTCGTCTTCGGCGGAGGTTCTTTGCATTGTGAACGTTGAACGAGAGCAACAATGTTGTTCTTAACCGCTTTCGTCTTAACGGGAGTCTCCTGCATGGCCAAGGCCTTTCCTAGACAGGGCATTAAACAGTTTATGTTCTCTTCGCTTGCTCACACGGACAAGGAAGGGACTTTTACTGCACCAGCATTACGTGGCTCTCTACTGTCGCGGAAGTTTACGCACGCTCAAGCGCCACGGTTTCGACATACAAGCTCGCGCAGGAGCCGGGTTGATGTCGGTTGTGTTTGTTCCTGCTTTTGTCTGTACCTCTTATGTAGGCGTATTTGCCGCAAGATTGCTCGAGGTGTTCATGGAATATCTCAATTGAGTGCTCCAAACACCGTAGTGAAATCCCGTTATTCCGAACCTCATATTTACGATTTTTTCAGATTAACGAACAATTTGAAAATCCCCATCAATTTTCATGTAAAGATGTTTCAATACTACGAATTTCAGAACACCGTTTATTTCAGAATAACGTATCGAATTTTATCACCCTCATATAAAATAACACTTCAAAATACCTATTTCCGAGTGTACGAAATTACTCGCGTTGGTATGAACGACGACAAATGGTGGGCGTGTACAACTATCATGATCAGCATACTAAATGCGCGTTAGCTCTATCGCCATCGCCTGCGCTTGGGGGGTCTCGCCGCCATGCTAGCCTCTGCCGCCGCCTTTGTTCCGTCGTCCAGCTACGCAGCTACGTCGGTAAACTAGTCATACGGCTGCTTTTGTTTCTACGTGCGCGATGACCTCCGGCAGCAGGACGAAAAAGAAACGGAGGCAGTTTTTTTTTTTGCAAGAAAAAGTGGACATTCTTCGTCAAGTGGACGCTGGGAAGAAACAAATCGACATCTCGGAGGAGTGGGGGATGGCACCATCAACGGTTGCAACAATTTTGAAGGACTGGCAAAAGATCACCGAGCTGCACCGAGGGTCCCAACTTGCTCCTAACGCCGATGCTTTGCAGTGCGTAGCAAAAATGCGCACTTTTCTTAGCAGGTGCACCAATGCCCCGAGGCAGTGCACAAGAACGCGGACAGCTTCGAATCGTTCGTCTTGCAGCTAGTAGGCACCCAGGCAAAGATCACCGATTTCTTCAAATAAACGTGCATCCAGACCTGCGTTATAGGCTAACGCGATTGTGCAGGTGTTCCCGTAAAGGTAGGTGGATGCTTTTGTTACGACGCCATTTTACCCTTTGCATTATCCAACATAACAAAATAAACGAACTATTTTTAGCGGTCCCGTGAAATTTGCTTTATCGAGATTTGACTGTATGTGGTCAGAAAGTTTTCGCCGAACTCAACGCGCAAACTGATAGCAAAGGTAAGGAGTGGCGTGACTCTGACACTTCATCTCCCACAGTAGGGCACTGGTACGCTGCATTTAATATCCTTTAAGTCGGTGTACGAGCGTGAAGCTTGTTTTGAAATAGTAGTGGTTAAATTGGCTTACCATGGATCGCCCCTGGCGGGAAGGAACCTTTACTGGGGCCAGCTCCGCGAGTGAGTAATCTCGTAGCAGAAGTCCTCAAATCGAGGAAAATAACATAAAACCGCGAGCGTTTAGATGATAAAAGTAATGTTAAAAGTTAATTAAGATATCACGTTAACTTTTGCGAAAAACCATTTGTAGACCCGAGGACACCAGACCGGATCAGCTCCCAGTTCCCTCCCCTTCTCTCTTGGACCCCAATGTGCTCTGCTACGCATGCCATGGCACAACGAAGCCTGCCCTTCCGCACCTCGGTCTGGTCTTGCCCGGGCCTTGCCGTGCTTCGCGCCCAAAACCGCCCGGCGTGGGTTCACTCCTACGAAGGAGTGGATTCGGCCCTCTTGGCGTGTCCAAGGACACCTTGACAGCACTCTGGAGCTTTGTCTGTGCGGCGTCGATGGCTGGACATTACTAGCGTCCCTTCCTGCCCTCCCCCTTCCCCTGCGGCTTCGGGCCATCCTTTCTTAATAAAGTTTCCTTCCTAGTAATTTTTCGTAACACTTACCCGGCTATCGTCACTGACAACAACGGCCAAGGGTACTTTATTTCGTCGTTAGCAGCGCGCAGCCAAGTGTCATTCATGGAGCCGAGTGCAGTCGGAGTAAGTGCAGATGTGACAGGGGTATTGAACCGCCTGCGAAGCGCACAAAGAGGCCCAAAATATGTTCGTTGAAAGTGCTGTACATGTGTCGCGCAGACTACCGCTTTTGGGAAAGAGCCAGTAGTTCGACAAAACCGGGCGTGCCCATAACGACGGGTTGTGCGAGTGCAACAACACATAACAATGGTGCGAGTGGTTCCTTAGCAGCATATTCTCGGCAACATTTTCCACTGCATAGCTGTTTTACACCTCTGCACCATTGCGTTTCGTTTCGGCGACCACCTGCTCATGGAATTTAGACATACAGTAGGCTCTTCGGAAGTTGAACTCCAAGGAAAAGCGTAAAAATGTGCTCGTATGATCAGAAATTTTGTCTTCGGAGGAGGTTCTTTGCATTGCGAACGTTGAACGAGAGCAACAATGTTGTTCGTCTTACCATTGTGTTTGTCTTAACCGATTGCGTCTTAACGGGAGTCCCCTGCATAGCCAAGATCTTTCCTAGACTAGGCCTTAGGCAGTTTATGTCCTCTTCACTTGCTCACACGGAGAAGGAAGGGACTTTCACTGCACCGGCATTGCGTGGCTCTAGACTGTTGCGGAAGTCTACGCACTCTCAAGCGCCATGGTTTCGACATACGAGCTGGCGCAGGTACAGGGTTGAAGTCGGTTGTGTTTGTTGCTTCTTCTGCACCTCTTATGTAGGTGTATTTGCCGCAAGCTTGCTCGAGGGTAATTATGGAATATCTCAGTTGAGGCGCTCCAAACACCATAGTCAAATCCCGTGATTGCGAACCTCATATTTACGATTTTTTCAGATTACGAACAGTTTGAAAATCCCCATTAATTTTCATGTAAAGATATTTCACTAGTACGAATTTCAGAACACCGTTATTTCAGAATAACGTATCGAATTTTATCATCCTCAAAAAAAAAACACTTCAAAATAACAAATTCTGAGTGTACGAAATTGCTCGTGTTGGTGTGAACGACGAATAATGGTGGGCGTGTACAACTCTCATGATCAGCATACTAAATGCGCGTTAGGTCTATCGCCAGCGCCTGCGCTTGGGGGGTCTTGGCCGCCATGCTAAGCCTCTGCCGCCGCCTTTTTCGTTGCCCAGCTACGCAGCTACATCGGGACGCTGGTCATACGGCTGCTTTTGTTTCTACGTGCGCGATGGGCTCCGGAAGCAGCACGAAAAAGAAACGGAGGCAGTTTTTCTTTGTCAAGAAAAAGTGGACATTCTTCGTCAAGTGGACGCTGGCACGAAACAAATCGACATCTCGAAGGAGTGGGGGATGGCACCATCAACGGTTTGCAAAAATTTTGAAGGACTGGCAAAAGATCACCGAGCTGCACCGAGGGTCCCAACTTGCTTCTAACAACGATGCTTTGCAGTGGCGTAGCAAAAATGCGCACTTTTCATAGCAGGTGCACCAATGCCCCCGAGGCAGTTCAGAGGAAACGCGGACAGCTTCGAATGGTTCGTCTTGCAGCAGTTGAGTGGCACAAGTCAGGCAAACATCACCGATTTCTTCAAATAAACGTGCATCCACGCCTGAGTTATTGTCTAACGCGGTTGTGCAGTTGTTCCCAGTAAAGGTAGGTGGATGCTTTTGTTACGTACGCCATTTTTTATTTTTTCATTATAACGATTATTCAAATACAGAGCTATTTTTAGCGGTCCCGTGAAATTTGTTGTATCGAGATTTGACTGTATGTGTTCAGAAAGAATTTCGCCGAACTCAACGCGCAAACTGACAGCACAGGTAAGGAGTGGCGTGACTCTGACACTTCATCTCCTACAGTAGGGCACTGATACGCTGCATTTAATATCCTTTAAGTCGGTGTACGAGCGTGAAGCTTGTTTTGAAATAGTAGTGGTTAAATTGGCTTACCATGAGCCCACGTCGGAGATACAGGGAACCTTAATACTATCCTTGTTCCGCAACTCGATCGTTAAAGTAGGATCTGATGTCAAGTCTTCGCTGATAGTCAGTGTGAAGTTTACTACCATGGTTTTGTCAATCTTCGCATCTGTGATGGTGACGTCGCTCACTTGCACCTTTTCCGTACCTGGTTCAGGGAACAAAAAAAAGACAATTGTGTACGGCTGGATTAAAAACTATTTTGATTGGCCGTGAGAAAAACAAGTAGTTAAAAATTTGTTTCCGTTTGAGAATAATTTTATGCTTGTGAACGGTAAATAAGGAACTAGAAGGCGGTCAGGCATGCATAAACGTATATACGTTTGCCAACTAGAGCCCCTAACATTTGCTGGTTTAAATAGAATTTGTTTAATATTTTTCTGTCGCACAAGTAATTTCATTCTAAAATCCTGACATTTTACTGTTAACTTGTTCGGCACCACCTTGAATAAAGAACACCATGAAATGACATCAGTAACGCTTTTGCCTTGTGGGAAAAAGAAACGCACAAATTAAATGACAGTCGTAACAGCTGTCCCATGGGCTGTAAAAACAGGTGATATTTATTATGTTACGTTTGGAAAATATTTTGAATTGGCGTTTATAAGTGAGCCCAAATCAAAAGAATTCCGCCATGTAGAAGCAGTTCTGAACCCGCGGTTAAGTTTGTCTTATTGAGTCGGCGTTCCACGTACACCTCTGATGACTAGTTTTTCAGTTAAGACTGGAAGTTGGGCTAGTTTGTGTTGGCTTAGAACCATTTTACCAGCGAAAAAAGACAGGGACCTATAAAGAAGCAAACAGGACAATCGCTAGTGCCTTCTTTGTCCTAGTGTCCTGGCTGTCCTGTTTGCTTCTTTCTACTTCCCTGTCTTTTTTGTTGGTAAAATGGTTGTAAAAATAATTTTTCACTGTGGTCTACGGTTCTACTTTTGCAGCCTATTATGCACCATCCTCTCCATCACTCTGCCAACGCCCTACGTTAAGAAAATGGGGTCTCAGATAGTGAATGTTTGGGGATTTTTCTAACTTTGATATAAATCTGACTTTTGCCTCTTTCTAGCAGCTTGGTAGCTTGCTTCCCACCCGAGAATTGTTGTGGTACATTAAGTGGTGTCTTCTGTATCAGCCGGCCATGTTCTAAGCCGTCTGTACGCTATAACATTTTGCTTCAGAGCAATATTGTAGTTTCTCTCGGCTACCTGGGTATTTATCGAGGAGTCGTTAAAGTTCTAGTCCAGGGTACCATTGGGGTATCTCCAATAAGCTCCTCGTCGCTTCGACTTCTTCACCATATCGAAGCATCACTCATAAGAGGGAGGACAAATAAGTATCCCCGCTTCCACACGAACAACGGTCGAGATATAAACAAACTGTATTCACACGTGTTCAAACAGCGCTTTCCGCATACCCCCACCCCTACTGACCTGGACGTTTCAAAACCAGCACGAAGTTAACCAGCACGAAGCAAAACCAGCACCAAGCAAATTCGTAGTTATCCCACACCCCTCCCAACATATTAGACGGAAGCCTAACCTTTACAAGAGACTAAGGGTCTTGCTCCCCACCCTCACCCTATGGCATCAGGTCTGGCTGGCCACCAGGCGCCAGGTGGCGAGAGCAGCGTACAGATTCTAGTGGAGAAGAAACCACTTGCGTTCACTGCGGAGGACACGGTAAAAGTACCTCGCAGTAAGGTTATTATTTCTCTCTGCTTTAGGAGGCGTGAACTATTCTAAAACTTTTTCCCACTGCTACCAACTTGCGACGTTAGCGGGTAGGTGACGCGCTCGGCTCCAACTCGAAAGACCCCGAGTTCAAATTTCTTCCAAACGCAAACGTGTTTTAGTTTTACCCATTTTAGCGGCGGTCTGTTTCTGTGCTGGACAACAACAGCGAAGGATTTTGCTCAACGGGAACTTCAGAGTTTCGCGTTAAAATGGCCTCCATGGTCGAGATGTAACCCGCGTCTTTTGACTCAGACGCACAACTCCTTAGCCACTGGTTTACAGTGGCGGGTAGCGGTGACGTCGCTCGGTAGGATTGAAACAAGCGCTCCTTGCAGAACTTACCGTAACATATCGGGAAAGCAATTACCGCGAATCGACGTTGCGCGTTATGTGTAATAACAACGTGTTTGCATGCAAAATATCTTTGCAATGAAGATACCCTACTCTCACAATTTGAACTTATATTGGCGGCACCTACTTCTCTGATCTTCTGAAATACGGGCTCAACTTAGGATAGAAAGATTTTAGTGCATAATTATTGTCAAAATATAAAATATCTTACTTGAACATGGGGTGAGAGTCGGCGTTTGCACAGACGAAGCTGTGGTGAGGCGAGAGGTAGTTAAGGCTATCAATGCAAATGAAAACAGTGCCATGTCTATTAAGTTTTCTGCTGTTTCCACGCTATCTTAACTCTGTCCGTAAACGATGTATTCTGACGTTGCAGTTCCGTCTGCGCACACTCTTCACTGTGTGATTCGGGCACAGTATCGGGAAAGAACAACACAAATAAATTCGTGCATTACAACGAATCTGCGCTTTGTTACAGCTGGTATTCGGCTCCTGCTCCAAAATCAACCCGCGAAAAAGATTGCAGACACCACATTGCCTGTGCCAGGTGCAGCAGATTGGTGTCACCCAACACAATAAAAAATATCTGCACTGAGCACGTGTTGCTTGAGCAAGCACTGATGGGACTGAATCTGACTTCGGCCCTTGCACACAATTATTTCATTTAGATTACAGTGTAGAACTCTCTCTACTTTTCTCACTCCTTAATTCAAAAATTATACAGAAATGGTCATTTCCAAGATTTATAATCCGATTGCATGAAACCAGATGAAACTAGATCTCTCTGCCGTCATATGAGTTTTTAAGGTGGTGACAGTTTTCTATTCTGACGCAGAACCAGCATTCGGTTTATGGTGGCTTCTGTAGGGTTAATATCTACGTTCGCCCATACCAAAGCAAAAATTCATCGTTGTTGAAATTTCCAAACAAATTCCAGGGAGCAAGAGTTCACCACAGGTTGCGTGCTCAGATTCTGAAAACGTTCCCCGTGTTTCGCGGAGTGCCTCTGGATTATATACAATGAACTTGGAGCACCATTTCACGCACTGAATACCAAAACAGTGTAGCGGCTCTGCACCCCGCCGTGTCACCATTTTAATTCGTGTTCGGGATTCCTGGTGATTCCAAAATATCCGACTGACGCCTTGTATTGCCTACCTGATGATTTGGCTGTTTTTATTTCCACTTATGAATGTGCAGGGGAACAGAACAGATACTCCTTCACCCTGGTCTGCTGCGATGCAGAGCCGTGAGGGGGGGGGGGGGGGGCCGGAGGAGGGCGGGAGGGCAATGCGGCCGAGCAATAAACAACACGAAATATTAATACGATTTATCCGCGATCATTGGTTAAACTTTGAAGCATTTTTATTCTTCAGAACAAGAGCGAGTAGTCAGTATACGTGTGCACGTAGGCCGTCCGCAAACACGTCTGTGTAATGTCATAGGCTATCGGCAGCTGTTGCGATGTAATTGAGATCACTTGTGTTAGGCAGAGCTTTCAAACGGGGTTCTTCTTTTTTATTGCATGGCGACAAAGTAGGAGAGGGTGACGCCTTATAGGAGCACCGGCTACTCCTTCTCGCGTGAGGTACTCTTCTTAGAAGACATTTCAATGGACTCAAACTAACTGCCCAGGTCGGTGAAGGTGGCCTCTTCCGATGAATTATTGCAAATTTCATGGCGTCAAGTAGACCTCACACAAAACGGGGGTTAATCGCCCAAAAAAATGTCGCCAAACGAACGCCCTCACTATCATGCTGTAAAAGCTAACGATTCCTAGGATGTGCTCATTATTTCTCACCTCCAAGGGAAGTATTGGAGGGGCAACAAAGGCAAAATACGACTGTTGGTTTTGAAAAAGAAATTGGAGTTTGCTACCATATTCAAATATCTTTCAACCTCAAAGTAAGTTTTAAACCTGAAAAAAATATTGAAATTTTAAATTTTGTTTACAGAGCCTTAGCACTCGCCTAATAAAGCACATTGACAATCAATTTGTCTCTGTGTAACGGTGCGTCAGCTTCCCAGTAAAACAAGAAAATAGAACTATACATGCAGCTGCACTAGCAAAGTCATGGGTCTTGGCAATAACTTTGATGCGAGGCCGGGAGTAGCCCAAAGAGCCCTTGCAATGCCATTGAATACCCGGCGGTAAATTTCCGGAAGAGTCACCACCGCTTCCTCTTATTAAGGTATTTTGAGCTTAGTTGCCGGATTTTAGAGTTAAAACATGACAGAATTTCTTGTATAAATGAATTCTTTTGAATGAAAAATTCCTGCAAATGGTCTTTATGGCCTTGTAAGCGGCGTGGTTCTGATAGCCGAAGTAGTTTTCCAGATCCCTGAACGGACGCGCCACCTGCGCTCCTCGGCGGCAGCGCCCAAGTCTCTCCTCTTATTGGAGAGCATATCTTGGTCAAACTTTCCTTGCAGCCTTTCCCCCTTTGAGCGAGGAGCCGCAGGACCACTGAAGCCTTTCTTCTATGCATAGCTTCCGCTGACGTCGCAATAGCTGCCATGTTGGTGAACCACGTGGACGGCGAAAGGCAGTGAACTTATCGTCTGCTTTTATCTCGAGTACCGCTAGGGAAGCTGCGACCAGTCTACAAGAAAGCGCGGTGGTAACGTCACGTGCAAGCCATGTATAGCAGGTAGCATGAAAACGATGTCTATAAAACCTAAACCATTCACTACTACAAGCCAGGTTGGAACGTTTGTGGAGGTCAATGTTCCCCCTTCCAGAGAAATTATCTGGCTTGTTTAAGGCATAAGACTAGTGTAAAACACAACTTATGTTGCTGTTTATGTTGTTCTGATATTCCGCAAGCCAACGGTGGCACACTTCAGTAAAAATTCTGGAGGTCGATGCGTCGACAGAGCTAAGGAACAAATCACTAAAGAGGTTGTAGCTGAGGTGTTGCTGCCTGCGCACTGCTACCGACCTGCCGAAGCTGTAAAAGCAAAAAAAAATGAGGAGCAGCAAGAATAAGTGGAGGTGTAAAATAACGCTGAAAAACAGCCGCCTACCGGTAAAAAACATTTTTGGCAAGCAGTGGGTCTAGGATACTACCATTCCTACTAGGTTATGCTTCATCCCCAACTAGCAAAAAAAGGTTTATGAACTTCTAACTATTTCGTAATATACCAACCCCCGCCTTTGGAATCTTAGTGGACATAACATTTATAAAGAAATTGTATTTCGATAGATATGCGGCTTTCAGTGTAAGTACTTTAGTCTCTACGCATTTCACTCAGTGGTTACGTACGCGCTATGAAGCAACGCCACGTTGAGGTTGACGTCACCTTCCGTTTGATGCTAAGAGGAAACGTAGATGTATTTTATTTTTCCTTTCATCCGCTTCTGTGGCATCAGCTTGGCGCACTTGCTCAACACCTGTGTGCACCAGAAAGAGGCGTTTTGCGAAACTAGGAAAATAGCACGACGATGATGGCTATTGTAAAGTCGAAACGGGAGCAAACATTAGGGTGACGGCCATATTCTATGTTAGACCACAGAACTTTAACACCAGGTCACGGAATATTCCAGCTAACTTAAAGCAACCAAACTAACGCACACAATAAAAATTGATATAACCTTAATGAATCGGCACATGTGGTGTTAAAAAGGCCCTGCAACACGTTAGATGACCGCTTTCACTTCTTCCTTCGCGTCTGGAACCACCGCGAAAGCTACATTTATCACCAGCGTGGAGTGGGACTGCATGATTTGCTTGTCTCACCAGATACGCCTTCTATTTCTGCTTCGTTTTTGCGGCTTTTTATAAGTTGCTATCGAAAAGCGTTCATTGCGGCAACTGAAGAAAAACCGGCCAACAGCCGCTACGTGGCCATAGTGACGTAAATCCAGCCGTCAAAGAAAGTCAAGTCCGGAAAAGAGAGAAAAATCTTTTTAGCGAGTTTACAAGTTATCTGGCGGTCACAGAGCAGTAATTTCTGGCTAAGGTACTTTTCGACCGTGTAATCTAAGTACTGGGTGTGTCAGGTGACTACATTGTGCAAGCATTTAGGATTTCAAAAAAAGTTTTAAAATATTATACAAGCCTAAATACATACAGATAAAGTAATTGCTTACTTATTTAAACGGCATAGTCAGTTCATTATTCGTTAATATACACCTGCTATACTTTTGAATTTGTGGATACTCAATTGTATGTACTCCAAGTTACCTAATATTTAGCTATGTACACCAGTATACAGGATATAAACACTTGAGCGTAACCGTCCAGCAGATAGTACTATCAAGGCAAGCAGGACCAACTGCATCTTGGCCCCATTGGAAAATACAGCATTTAAAGCCTTCACATACCGTTTTTTTACGTCTGAAGGGCCAGCAATTACTCGAAACAGGAAAAATAGAAAAAATATAGTTTTATGCTATATTCCTCGCATAATTTTCGTAGACTTTATTCGGCATCATAGCCTATTCCGACCGAGCTGCTGTGCAGCATACAGGCAATGAGTTACGCGACATGATCGTCCGCAAGGGCTTTCAGGCGCAATATCACTGCATGCTACCTCTAACACTCTCGCCATGTAAACTTTTACCCTTGAACGAGACGGAAGTATCGTGTCGAAGAACTTTGCGGTGGGACATTTGAAGCGTGTCATTGCGACCCGTCTTTTGGCACCTGGGCAGCACAACGCGGCACCAGGGAAACCCAAAACCCAGTGCTTTTTTTTTTGTGCCGCACAAGCATAACAAACTTTACTCGCTACGTACTAAGCTGTTGCGACTGACAGGAGAAAAAGTCGTCACCGACAATATCATCCGGACCACTCCAGCCGATCGCCACACCCTCAAGACCGTTGCAACCGATCAAAATGGGCCTGCTATGTCCGTTCTCTACATCGCGAGCCAAGAAGAAATAGGTAGTTGTGGCTACGCACTACCCTACGCGTCATGCGAAAAGAGCCGCTATTTCGAAGAAGACCGAGCAAAAACTTAAACTTATTCGTCCACCTACTTGTGCTTCAATAAAAAGTTCATGAAAGGAGGCAAAGTACGCGGTGAAGATCAGATAATAGCAGGCCTCTTAAAGGATGCCGGGCAAATTGTACTAGTAAAAATGGCATACTCTACACGCAATACCTAATGACTACGATAAACCGGATTCTTGGAAGAACGCGAATATTATCCTAATCCATAAGAATGGTGACATAAAGGAGCTGAAAAAAATTACAGACCGCTCAGCTTACTGCCAGTCGTCTGCAAGGTCATCTACCAGGGTAATCGTTAACAGAATTTTCGCCGCCTGATATTTCAATTAACCTAAAGAACAAGCAGAGTTCCGTAAAGGCTATTCAACAATTGACCATATTCAGACGACAAATCAGGTGATAGAGAAGTGCGCGGAGTAAACTGAACCCCGATATATACACTTCATAGATTATGAGAAACCATTTGACTCGGTTGAAACCTCAGCAGTCATTAAGGCATTACGGAACCAGGGCGTAGACGACTATTATGTAAGAATACTAGAGGATATTTACAAAAGGTCACAGCTACTATCATCCTCCATAAGCAGAGCAGTAAAATACTATATGGAAGGGCGTCAGACAAGAAAACATAATCTCTCCAATGTTATTCACAGCATATTTACAAGAAGTATTCAGAACATTAGATTGGGAATATGTTGGAGTAAGGGAAATGGAGAATACCTCACTAAGCTCAAATTTGGTGATGACGTTGCCTTGCTAAGTAACCCGGGGGGCGAACTGCAAAGCATGCTTACCGCACCGTACAAACAGTAGAACCGAGGGCCTGAAAATAATATGAGGAAACTAAAGTAATCATCAATAACCGCGGGACAACACAGCGGTTTGAGATAGGTGGCGAGGCAGCGGAAGTGTATGTAAGGCAATATTTCTGTTTCCCTTCCCCGTACGGGCAACAATGTCGTTTCTGACAAAACCACGTATGCAAACATGTAAGAAGCAAAGTTACCAGCGTAATGACCGATGCGCCTAATTCTCACGCAGTGTCTTCTGGTGTTTTTTTAACAGCGCAGCTGTTTAGGTTGGCCGTAATGGGTGGGGCATAGCGGGCAACGCGTTTAAACTACCCTTGAAAAACTACCCCTGGCTCGCGCAGTCGCTTTAGCAAGAAAAAAACTTGCAAAAGCCTCTAGGAGCGCCTCACGTTGCTAGCAAGCAACAAGGCCACATCTGGCGCAACACCGGCTCCACGGATCCTCGACGCGACTATAGGAACGCCCCGCACGCGTCATCACGTACGCGCCGGCGCTGCGCCCTAGCTGCCGTAAAACGTTACCGCGCACGTAATCATTGGCATGAGAAACTCGACGTTATCGATTGATATGACGATGTCTACTTTTAGCACAGTGCAAAGCGACGACGGAACATGTCAATAAACAATTTCAAAGTCCTCCAAATGCCCAATAATGTGTCGTTCAGTGCTCGCGTAGGAAGAAATGCTGCAGCTTCCGTAAGGTTCTAGACTAGCGTGACTCAGTGCAAGCTTCGCCACGTTTTTTAGGGGCGAAACCCCTTAGGGGCTTGGGCTGTTGGCGTCTCCTGTTGTCGTCGTCGTAATCGTCGTTCGTGTCATGGAGTCACGGTACTAAATCACAAGTAAACTCGCTTACGCCTCGCGCTAGAACGTAACGCCTACTTAAAAAAACACCGGGACAATCCTTTACGCCTCACGCTAGAGAGCTTCGTGCTTCAGAGACAAGAGACTTACAGCAAAGCTCTATACCTCTACCCCCCAACGGTTTCACCTCCGTTGGCTAAAACGCCAAAGCGCCAAGAATACACTTATACACTGCATGCTTTGCCCCTCCCCAGGTTTCACGTTATTGTAGATGGCCCGGGATGTTTTTTATATACGTTTAGAAGACCATGCAAAGGGAATATTGCGTGCTGTGCGACATTGGCATATAGGTTCACCACGAGCGGTCGGCAGGGCTCTTCGCCGTAGTTGTGACAACGTTTCCCGGATGACGTGTGCAGAGACTGCTGCAGAAAAACAGCGGTGACAATGTAAGGGACGTTTCGCAATAAACCACGTAACGTCTTGCACCCTGCGTTCTGCGGATGCACCTGAGGAAATTGATCTGGTGTGGAACGCCCAAGGGAAGCAGGTCCAATTTATCGGTTGCCGCAGGCACACTCACGAAGGTTCCCTTAGTACAAACATTTGCTTGTACGCGAAAGTAATTCGATTGGCTGTAAAATAGCCGTTAGATCCACGCCTGTCGTCTTTAGGGGCGCAACATGCCCTTGCCGACACCTAGTAAATCGTCAGAATGTGTGCCGCTCAGCCTCGTGTTCTCACAATTCTGCGAGCCATCCGTAGTACTACTCCTGCCTAGAATTTTGATTGCAAATACAGTAAAACTTGCTCGGTGCATCGGGTAAAAGCAGAGCGGCACGCAGAAACAACTGTAAGAAGCACTATGGAGGTCTGCTACAATCGCGAAGCTGCTCGAAATCCCTCACCGGGCATCCTGGCGCTGTTTCTATCGGGACTTTGCTTTGCATGGCCGGCGAAACCTACGCTGCACGCTGCTGAACTTTGGTTTGACTATTATTGCCGGGGATGTATTTAGAAACGTCCGTCGTATGCGGTGCCCATGCGTCCAACCATGAGTACCGTCCGTAAATTATTTGTTGTGCTTCTACAGTACAATACTAGTTCATTTTCCCTAGCTACATAGTACCCTTCTTTTTTAGAAAATACCTAAAAGGTTCACGAAAACGTTAAACAAACTCCGACCTGTTGCCTGCCTGACAGCACAGAATCGAAATACTTCTGAGCAGGGCTGTTATTCAAGCCACCTATTTGTAAAATACGAAGTGGTAGTTTCTTCCCTTTCCATTATTCCAAAATACCTTCATGAAAGGCACAGCCTCTTAAGCAATGGACCGGCCATGAGGCAGCAAGGCGATATATAAACAAAAGCACCCTTTCCTTGATGTCCCGTAGTCGAAGTAACGGTTAAAGCACTATGGGTAAATCTGTTCCCGACGAAAAAAAAGGTTTTGAAAATATAATTTCCCTCGGTAAACGTGGTTTTGTGCAGACAACTATTCCTCGGTTCAACTTGCGCCAGTGCATAAGCGAGTCAAGCTGAAACTGAATCACCAGCTGGGAAACGTGCATGAGTCATCGCAGCATTCCTGTCCCAGCGCACAAGGAAAGTTTCATCCCACAACGTGGATATGCTGTGAAGCGCTCGTTTATGAGCAGAAATATCGGTGGGCTGGCTTCCGTTGGTCAAATGACTAAAATTCATTTACTTTAATGCCAAATTGCGGAACGCAGCAAGTAACTGATCATCGGTCAAAATTTAGCTAGCTGTGTGACCTCGATAAATTCTTGCGGAACTATTTTATACATTTAAAATCAGTGTTGACTCTTGTAGGTGATGCACGAAGTTCACCTAGCTATACACTTTCAATTGTTTGACATTATTTATTGATTGCAGTATTTAACGCGCCGACGCAACGCAGGCGATGAGGCGCGCCGTAGTGGAGGGCTCCGGATTAATTTGGACCAGCTGGGGATATTTACCATTCGCCGAAACTTCGTACACACGGTCGTTTTATCTTTTCGCCTCCATCGGAAAAGCGGCCGCCGCGGCCGGGAATAGAACCCGCGACTTCGTGCTCCTATGCGTTTTCAAAGTCCAAAGGGAAGTTGTGTCACAGAATGTTTCACAGACGCTTTTTTTAGCCTTTGAGAACTTTCTTACTAGCCTTGTCGAGCTTTGTTCAAGTCATTTAGTAAAGTCCTCCCGAAAGCAAAAAAGTTCTTATCTCATTTTTGTCTGTCTAATGCCTCTAAACCTGGACAGTGCAAAAGATTTAACGTCCTCAATATCACGGGAAAAACGAGGTTATTCGCATTTTTGCACAACTTTTTTCCGACGAACGCTTTTACTCTACAGAATTGCAGCTGAGGCTTTAGAACCACGTATCCCTCTGCAAGCAGAAAGCTGTAGGCGCTTCGCAAACGAGGCTTGACGCAAGCATGCTAAACAAAGCCACTCAAACACAGAGGCTTATGCTTACAACCACCGAAAACCGAATGAAAAACAATGAACTGGTTGTGCCAGAAGATGTACAGTGTTTTCGTCGGATCGTACTTCGAATAAAGTGTTTCTACTGCGGAATAGTTTGGCTTAAACTATGCTTATTGTAATCAGGACCACGTGCAAACTCAAGTAAAGCGAAATTTCGACAGCTATACTTAGTTATAACAACGGATCACTTACTTATCCAGTCATCGAAGCGCCAAATTGTCTGTAATAAAAAGTCTCGCTATTCAAGATGTGAAACGCTATATAAAAGCCAGAAGCCAGGGGGAAACCGAAAAAAACTCCTGTTGTAGTTGGGCTTCTTTATTTTGTTCGAAACAGTCACCAGACAATTTTGTGTATATTTGAATCCACTTACGCCGGCCTGCATAGGCATCCTAAAATTACCAATCGCATTAGCTGGGCGCTCCTTCTATTCACATTTGTCATGTGAAGAAACAATCGTTCGTCATGTGAAGCCGGCAGTTTCTTCTTACTTCGGGAACATCAGAATTTCAGAAAGTTAGCGCTATTGTATCTAGCCGTATTTAAGGAGACTTGTCAATCTTCGCCTTGAAATTGTAACAGCCGAGCGTTTCTCCTCCGTCGGTCACCTCCACTTGCATTTTCAGGGTCGTGGGGGGCCACTGGAAAGGGAAAGTAATTGCAAATACATTACGGCATTGTCAATGACAGAAAGAGACGAAATTTTGATTTCTACGCACTGGAGCTAGCTAGAGGTTTCCCAAGCTATGTACAGTCGTGGACGATTGAAATACGAACCGCGGAACGCACGGCCGAAGATACCGGCGCGTCACCTGGCAGCGGACGTGGAAAAGACACGGAAATGCGCAGTAGAGATGTCGGGAGGGAGGGTGCGTGTCCCTTTGCGATATGTTGCCATTTCCTGGCACGCATGCTTGCCTTGTCGGCATGCCGCAAGAGCGTTGAAAACCACTGTTAATGATGCCGCGCGAGATAACTGCGGGGACTGCGGGCTCGGCGCACACGAGCGCCCGCTCCCCGTCTGCGCCGGCGTCACATTGCCGAGATAGCTTTGTACGTGTGTCGCAGTAACTTGAGCAAATAACGTTGGACACCTCGGTCACGCCCAACACCAGGTTCAGTGCTGCCCGCTCGGGTTCTACAAGTAATCTGGTGCCTGCGAAAACAAAAACGAAAAAATCGGGCCGCCAACATTGTTGCGCAAGGGAGACTGATCGGTACAATGATTGGAGCTGCTTAACTTCCTAACTTTTGTGAATATGAGAATTCTTCCAGTGATTACGCCAGCCCACACACTGCTTTTAGTTAATACATATAATTGGAGAATAATTATGGTGGTACATTTATTGTTTGCCTACAAGCACCAAATTCCTGAATTGACCCACCATAACTGCGTCAAAGGCGCATGCCTGGTGGCCAGCTCATTGTTCGATGGACCTTTTACACTCCAAGAACAGCGCTGGTAGCAGCAAAATGAAAATTACAATTGTTGACTCTTCCGGCCACGATTGCTGGTGACGCTGTTTTTCAATATTGCTAATCGCTGGGAGCGCCTGTAGTGATAGCTAAGGGGCGTGCTTTGCAGAACATCGCACTTCGCTTTTTAAACTTTATGCGCAGACGTCGCTCTTTGGGTGCGCTCTTTACGACGTATAGCACGTCTGGCAATGCCAATGATTCGCCATGCAATGACTGCGGCGCACGAGCGACGCACGACGCACGACGACGCACGAAGCACGAGACGCTGCGACGCACGAGCCATCGGTTGCACACCCGGCCACCTCTCGCATGATCATCAAGTGGACCGGGCCGCCACGTGCGGAATGGAGGTCGGCGAAGACGCTGGCTGGTGGGGTGTGTGCGAGACGCCGGGCAGCGAGCAACGTTCTGCTCGCCCTGTGACGTCAATTCTCATCGCGCATGCGCCGCACGGCTCTCCAGAAGCCACGCGAAACTGCTCAACCTCGGCCATTGTAGGTCATGCTAAAAAATACCAAAAAGAAAAACTTCTCCGGACCGAGGTGCCCGGCTTGACCTTCGCCCAGCCACGTAGGTGGATGCAAGCCTCGCGCAGCTATCACATCATCGCACGAACCGGCACCGCTCAACCTTCGGGAACCCTCTGCCCAACGTTCGTTGCGTGATCTCTCCCGTTCTCTTCTCCTCGGCAGTTCACGTGCGTTGGCGCCTGAAGTAAAATTCACAGAACCGCTCAAGCTACGTACGCCGAGTTCGCGAAGCCGGTTGCCGCCGGTTCTAGTACGTACTAACGCGGCCCACTTTGGGAGATGTGAACCCCTGCGTAGAAAACAATCCGGCCATCCCAGGCATGGAGGACTAATGCCGGCAACTTTGGAAATCCATGTGGAGTGCAACAGCCGGTTCTCCGACGAAGGAAGAGTGGCCGCAAGCACCGCTTTTTTTGCCGCCTTGTACCACTAGTAGAAGCTGCGCAAATTTTTTCGGTGGTGGTACACACGTGCACGCTAGCACATTTTCTACCCCATGTACAATCTAGAATACCAAATCCCCGCGCCCAGACGTTATCACTTCTTTATTGGCGGCTCTCGCAGAGTTCACTTCAAGCCACCGCAGTAGCTCCTAGCAGAAGCAGGCCTATGTTCATTTCATGTTTAAAATATCAACTTTTGCTGACGACCTCACAGTTTTCTGTTTGTGTTTTCCCAAGAGCCTGCGCGGGGAATTTTAAAGGCGTTCTTTATTTCATTGTAACTGCTCACCCTAAAACGAATGTTGTGCTTTCGGTTTCACCGTAACTTCTAATCACCAAAAAGTGCCACCACATGCAGTACAGAAGGAATGTGGGTTCTAGCGAAAATCACAAAAGCCCTATATTTACTGCAGAGGACGTATTAACTATATATATATAAAAAGAGGTAGGTACGCATCTCATACAATTAACACCTCATTAACATGGTGAACCGTTACGTATCGCCGAACACGTGAGTCCCGAAGAGCATTACACAAAATACTGAAAGGAACTTACTCCAATGAAAAACGACAAAAGTCCGTTCAAAGCCGACGAAGTCGTCAGCGTCCTATCAAATGCAGGAACAGGGCACTTGTTACCCCACATCTCGCCGATAGCTTGTTCCTGCCAACTCGTGCCTCCGCAGAGCTTGTATGCACTGAAAAGAAAATAAAGAAATCAACATCAATCTGTCATTTTCACCACTCAGCCGTGAACCGTTATGCGGTTTCGTGAACGTCGCAGTGCATTTTCATGAACTTCGTTCTACCCTGGTACTACGTTTGATTCGCCTCAACATTGGAACCCCTGGAAAATTCCTCGTTCCTCATAAGGGCTGAATTTACCAAGCATTGCTGTTCATTTCGTGAAAGTTAGGTTTGAGTAATTCTGGAAGCTGATCTTTTTAATCAACCCTAACTCTACCGGTATGTGTGATTCGGGGTGTTCAGGTAACTTGAGTGAGACGAGAGAGAGAGAGTAAACGTGTTGTTACAAAAAGCAATTGGAAAGAGCCCTCAGTCAAAAACCTCTTTTGCCCGTCCAGCCTCAACAGCCTTTAACACCAGCATGCGTGGATCAGTGCAGTCGGAGCTGGTCAGAGCTCTCTCCCAAAGGTCGTAATAAGAATGCGAGGGAATGCGCGGATGTTGTGGGGCCCGCATGCAGCCCCATACATATGAAAGAGCGTCCCAGGGGCTTCGCAGAAACGACATAGTAGGGATACACGTAGAGATGCAATATATGGCATTTAGTGAAACAAGGGCAGGTATTCTTCGGGAGCACCCACCGCGAAGGCTCAGGGGCTAAGGCGTGCGCTGCCTGAGCGCGAAGTCGCGGCTTTTGATTCCCGGCCGCTGCGGCCCGCTTTCTGATGGAGGCGAAAAGCAGAAACGTCCATGTGTACTAGATTTCGGCGCACAATAAAGATCCCCAGGTGGTCAAAATTAATCCGGAGCCCTCCACTACAGCGCGCCTCATTGCCTGCGTTGCGTCGTCGCGTTAAACCCCACAATCAATTAATCAATTTATTCTTCGGGAGTACACGGAGCTGCCGGTTCTTCTCTTTCGTTTGGGTGTTGATGCGGTGCTGAAAAGGTGATACGTTCTAACTTATAGCGTGCTGTTTTGTCGTGATGTGCGATCAAAAGGGCTGGCCTATTGGGGGCATCCTATGCAATAGAAATTTGGTTAAAACAGCACGTTTGAAATAGCTTTCCTGATCCGCGTTCTGACGGCTGCTGTAGTTCGCTGGAGTATTGTTTGCGCTTTTTGCATAGTTTTATGATCAAATAGGCTTTTTTCTCGTGTACAGGTGGGAACCTGGTGTGAACACGTTGGTTTGTATTTCGACTGTGGCAAGCGCATCGCCCAAGCCTGCCACTGAGCTGGCTTCTTTGGAGGAACGCCTCTTCAAATAAGCCGAGAGAGCTGAATGGTATAACTTTTTTCGCCACTAAACGGGAATATTGGATTTGGTACACCAATATTTAATGTGGTTGTGCGTTCTAGGACTATCCAAAAAGTACGATATTGGAAGAATATAAACGTAGGTGTCCGTAAAGCAATCAGGGTTTTCCCATGCCTATTGTTTTATGACGGCCTCTTCATGTGTTATTGGTCAGTTGTCCTGAAGTGGCCATCTTGTTTGACGTCAACAGCAACACTGATTTTCACCCTAGACCATTTTTCTGGACAGTAGTTACAAAAGGGCAAGATATAAGCACTGCAAAACGATATAGAAGTAATTCCCGAACTATCACCTCAAACCGACGGAACGTGGACCTCAGCACAATGACCAGATCGAGCCCGAACAAACGTTTTTCTTACAGCACCCACATATTTTGGTTTCCCTTAGGTAGGCAAAACAGTTGGCCCTGTTGCCCCAAGTAATACAAAGGCATCTTTCAAACCTGACATATGGATGAGCAAACTTCCGCCCATCAGGAACCGCTTACCAAGAGCCGGTGTTGAAGAAGCAACCAATCTTAGAGCCGTTCTCTTTCCACACAGTGACAACCAGCTTTGAGTTCGATGTTAGAGGCTTACTGTTGGTGACACGATAGCTGATCACCATGGTGTTGCCAAGTGTAGCGTTTGTTATGGTGACGTCACTAAGTCGGACTTGCTGTGATTCTGTAATGAAAAAACAATGGCAATAGTAACACAGTTTAAAAATATATTCTTGGCATGGACTACGAGGCATTGAAAGAGTAAATCGGTCGCGCACGTAGACGCCCGTACGTCGCACCAATTTTTAATCACTATTACATGTTACTTCAGAAAAACTATGTGAAGGCAGGTGATCATAAAATTAGGGAGAGGAAAGCAGACAGTCTTCAGCACTCAGGTTGCTGAATAACTAACGGAGGAGGAAGTGTTTTATTCTGATCTTCGTAAGAGACCACCGCGTATGAGAGATAGTAATAGGTGATGTGCAGTTACATCGAAGCACGCAATTGTTCGCGCATACTTTCCTGACAATGCATTGTCATCGTCAACATCACTAACATGCCTCACTGGTAATTAAATGGAAGGGGTACAGTAAGCACAATGAATTGAATATTCCGCAATCGTCAGTTACTGCGAACGGGATAATTTGTGCCCCCTTGAGGAGTGGATCGAGATACTTTGTTCAGCTATGGCCGGTATTCAATAGCGATACATGGTTGGAAAAGCGCTTATTTTGTGACACAAGGGACAAACGTAGAGCGAAGAAAACCAGACAGAACGAATGAAGCGCCTCATTCGTTCTGTCTGGTTTTCTTCGCTCTACGTTTGTCCCTTGTGTCACAAAATAAGCGCTTTTCCAACCATGTACCGATACCAACTAGCCCAATAACAAGCCTTACTGAATTCAATAGTGAGGCGCGCATGCAGGCAAGCATGTGAATGCGCCGTCACTGGTTACGTTCGGGCTCCGCGAGATGGCGGTACTTGTCCGTGTCCGTGCTAAGCGCATGATAGGGCTAGGACATTCCAACCTCAGCCCGCCGAACGCAAATTAATGCCTCGACCTCAAATGTGAGTGCGATAAATAACAACTCTGTTGGCACCACCGTTGAGAATCGGGTTGAAACGGAGCAGACGACGCACGCCGTGTTATTTTTGTTCTTCGGCGTACGGCCGCAGTGGCATAAGCCGCGCCATGTTTGTGGCGCTTCGGCCATGGCCATGGCCATTTCAGTGTTGCCAAATGAAGAAACTGACAGCTAAACTTTTCAATAAATTCCGGCTATAAACCAAGCAGATCGTAATTCTTTGAAGTTTTATAATTCCTCAAGACCTTATCAAAAACTGATTGCTAACAAAGAGTGTGTTCGGAGCGTGGGGGATGGGGGAAGGAAGGCGAGTGGATGGGTGCGTGGTATATACGCTTTATACACTCAGCCCCTGTCCCCGGTTTTTACTAATTCATTTCAAACGCTGATTAACGGTGAATTGTTTGCTCGATATTACTTCAGAGAAAAGCATCCTAATTTGAACCGCATGCGAACAACTAACATCTTTGGAGAGTAGCGTTAGTGTAACACTTATTCCTTGTTTCAAGCGGAGGCCCACTTTTCAGAAAATGTGCACAAGAACAGTTCGTGGAGCTTGGGGACGTTTAGGGGGTGTTGAGGAGCTTAGGGAGAACCACTCTGAAAACATTCGTTATTTGTTTCAAAATAGAGAGGAGCAAATGTGAAGATGAAACTGAGTGCGAATATGACATGAAAGAAAAGAATGTTCAGCAAGAGCCTCGCGTTTAAACAAAAAACGCCCGCCAGGCTGCAGATGACCTGCCTATGAAGCGAAAAAGATTTGAATTTCACTTTGTAGGTTTATTACTAATGATGCCTTTCTTAATAATTCCAAGAAGATGACGAGGTGTTATTTATGTAAGCCTAACTGAACTTCGCTGATTGAACTTGTTCTGCAGCTGTAGCGCTGAGTACTGCACTTGAGACAGACGCTTGCATTAAGCAAGACTCCAATTTTACCCATCTATATATACCGCCCGCCATTCACAACCAGTGACATCGGGCTCTGGTTTCCCATTTTTCCTGTAGTGCTTAACCTGTGACCAAAGGGAGGTCATGGTCAAGTTAAATGAATATGCTAAAACTACGGCACTTCTAATCTACATGTATTTAGATGCAACCAACACTGCGTTTTCAATTATGCTTCCCAATTAAAATTCATTCTTTTGTTTGCGCTGATACGCTAAACTTACGGCACTTCTAATCTACATGTATCTAGATACAAAAACGCCAAAGGAGGCATAGGGGTGTGGTTAGGCTCTTTTTTTCACTACGGTTAATGAAGTTCAAATTTTTCTGATATACGGAAGAAAGAAAGGAAGAAAAACACGCGCCCAGAGTGGGGACCGTACCCACGCCTTTCGATTACATCTCAAATGCCTAACCACACCCCTATGCCTCCTTTGGCGTTGTAGACTGCCGACCTATCTTTCTGTATTTCCTCAATTAGCCCCTCATTTCCTTACTATATTATTCTGCGAAAGCCTAGCGAGGGTCTCGTTTCTGGCAGCCTTGATGCCTAGGTAGCATAAGAGGGCTTCCCGCCAGTTACCCGCTCATGACAGGCTGTAGACGTTCGAGTCACGCCCCGGGGGTTGAAAAGTAGGTCCCCTTTTCCCCGTGTAGTCAGAGTGGCGCTGGCTACCACCCTCAAGCGTCAGATACACTTCTAGTAAATATAAATAGCCCAGAACGTGAAGGAGAACACATCCGCCCAGATATCCGAATTGGTAAGGCATTCGAGATCTAATCGAAAGGCGTGATTTCGGTCCCCACTCTGGGCGCTTGTTTGTCTTTCTTTCTTTCTTGCTCATATTTAAAAAATGTTAACTTCATTAACCGTAGTAAAAAAGAGCCTAACAACACCCCCATGCCTCCTTTGGCGTTGTAGACTGCCGACCTATCCTTCTATATATATATATATATATATATATATATATATATAAGACACACACGCGCTCTGTGTGAGTTTTATCTTTCAGAATATATATATATTTATATATATATATATATATATAGATTAGATATATATATATATATATATATATAGATATATATATATATATATATATATATATATATATATATATATATATATATATATATAATATTAATAGTGTGTGTGTGTGTGTGTGTGTGTATGAAGCGGTATTTTTCTAGTTCCTTGCTATAGGGCAAGAATATTACAATCAAAGAGCTAATTGTGATGGCGAATTTATCATACTTATTCCCATGTCACAAAATGCTACTGTGGTTCCCCATAGTCAAAAAGGTTGCACCATGCTCTCTTTTCCGGAAATGTGTGATACTTCTTGTTCTCTTTGGAAGGTAATTTTGCATCAACCTAATTCGAGAGGAAAGCGAGCTCTCCAAGAGCTCCTCCTTTAAGCGGGAATTTTCAAATGCGCTTGGTCGACACACCAATTGTCGATTTATAATCTACTCAGCCAGTAGTGTTTGTGCAATAGTACCAATGAAGTGGGACCTCCTTGATCTTTTTTGGTGTTTTTCAACTTCGGTCTGGCGATTTTGATAACACTGTACTTGGCAATATAAGCCTTCTTTAAAGCCCCTTTAAGGAAGACTTATATTGCTAAGTACTGTGAAGTATTTCTAAGTATTGCTAAGTGCAGACAAACCACAACTTTCTTTCGTTCGAAAGATTGCCTCGTTAGAATCACACTGACACCACTTTAACGTAAACTTCGCTCAAATAGGCTTCGTAATTGGGAAAAAAGGACCTGACCATGCGACTCGCAAGCATATTTCCCGCAACAGAACGTATAATGTCATGTCGTATAATGTCATAATGTCATATAATGTCGTATAATGTCAAAGCAAATGCAAGTTACGCAGCCTTATAATCTTGCAGCACGAGATATTTTCGCGTAAATGTAATGAATATATTCATTTTATAGAAGCAAGAATAGCATAAGGTAAGTTTTGAAGTTACGAAAATACACGTAAATATTGCAGTACCAGGGCGTGCTGTTTTTGGTACTGCGCACACTTAGCTTGTTGTAGCTTTACAGCAGTATGGCGCTTTCGGGTTGCATGAAACGACAGAGGCCGATTGACGTAGGCGACATCGTCTTACGTGACCCTGTTTGTCAAGTACACCCCATGTTTTCAAACACGAGTACTTTCTACCTTAATAAATACAAGCCAGGCGCAAATAAAGTCAAAAACAAAGCAAAGGCGGGCAAAGGTCAGCCATGGTCGTCGAGGAGGTCTGAGGTGGCGTCGTCGAGGAGGTCTGATGGTAAACAAGGCGTTGTAGTTCGCTTGAATCCCTACTGCCGCGGTCACGTACCCTTCAAAGCTTGCTTTCGTGATGTCACCGCAGACGACCTCACGAAACTGGGGATTTTGGGGGAGAATGATAATTTTAAATTACATTTAATAATTTCTTAGTGATTAAAGCACCGTTTGCTGCCAGACAAGCGCTGGGGGCCACTATAACACACGGAATCTTTCGAATAAAACAAACTTGTGCTTTGTCTGCATGGCCCCTTTAACCAAAAATATTTTCGGCAGTGCAAGATGAATGATGTTTAGGACATTTCAAGTTACCAGATTACACTTTCTATCAAGGACACCATAGTTTTGGTACATGTTTATTTACAATACTGAGCTAGATATACTGAAACATAAATATTATATACCCGCTACCCACTAACATGCACTGATACATACTTATAATTCATCTGTAACCATTTTTAAGAAAACAATACAGGGTCGCAGCACCGACCACATTTTTTCAGTACTTGTCATACACCTGGGTTAGTGTAAAACGGCGTCGCCGTGATCTTTACACATTTACCGCACAGTTTTGCGAACTTGACAAATAAATATAGTCCAAAAATTGTAGGGGTAAAGATGCGTCGTGCTAAGGGCCGCGTACTTATTGCCTGCACATATTCATTTACCACAAATCTTACCTGAACATGATGTGAGAACCGGTTTCTGCACTGACGCGGTGGCAAGCGTAATGCTCGCAAGCGATAGAAGTAGCTTTGCAGACCACATAGCGCTGTCTTTCGCTGGCTTTACCCGTTTTGGCTCACACGCTCCAACTCATTTATATGTAGAAGAACGGCGGAACTAAATTCAGCGGCGATTATTGGCGGCCCAGATAAACGCAATTGGTCACGCCATTTTGTGTTATCGCATTTTCACTTCGGGGAAAAGATAAGCGCGGGGCTCATTAACGCCTAGGAATAATCAATCGTTCCTAATATTCACTTCGTACTAACTTTTTATATCCCGGGCAGTAGTATTGCTTGGAATACAATGTCCCGGTGATTATGGTTAAGGTTTAAGTTTTGACGTGCGTAGTTCTTTAAACTATGCGACGTTAGCGGTGTTTTCGAAACATCAGAAAGAATTGCACTCTCAAATGTAAGATGGCACAGTTCTAAGGCGAACGCTTTATACGTCCCAATCGCCGTAATCCCGTCGTAATCGTCGTCTTTGTATTTGTGGTTGTTCAGTCACGAAAATGGTCGTTGTTGTATGCACTAAGCCACAAAAACGCGCATGGTGCGATAGGCTTTGAACCGGGGTCCCCACAGGGGCAGCCTGATGCACTACTACTGTGCTTTGCATTCTTGATGAATCTCAAGAACGACACTAAGACCAACGTTAAACAGACAAAGATTATCACGGCGAAATCAAAATTTTATTAGGAGCGTAACTTCACTTCGCTCGCCGTTGACTTGTGCGCATACATTAACTAGCTGTTTTCTGTCAATAATCTCGCTTATCTAAATACACATATAACTCTGTTAAAAAGCTAATCCCCATAATAATAAAACAGCCAAGTTGCACCCGTTTTACCATCTGGCTGATTTTGTTTGCTAACATCGAATATTTGAAAACTATTACATAATTATAAAAAGGACGAAGTTTAGAGATCACTTTCTTAGAAACGTTGTCAATCGAGCGTTTTTAAAGAGATCAAAGTTTGTTGATTCAATATGGTGACGATGTCATAGATTTTTTTCACGTACTTCTGTCTGCCCATACATTAATTGCAGGCCACAAATAATCAGTGCATATCAGGATGAGTTTGATGCAAAAACATGAAACGAAACCCGAAAAAGCTAACAAAAGAAAATTCATCGGGCACAAAGGTTTCCTTATGTGCAATGATAGCGAAAGCCACGGCATCTCCTAGGGATACGTACCAAAGACTTCGTTACTGCTACATTGTGTTCGCTTCTCTCTAGCCTCTTTTGTTTTGTCATCTTTTGGCGCAATTTTCTTAGGCAGGCAGGCTGTCACCATATCCCTCATACCACTCCACTACTGCCAGGAATCACAGTTCTCCATGGCTAACGTGCAACTGTTCTACTAACGGGCCGCCATGGTCTCTTATACCGCGGCACATTCAAGGCAAAACCCTTGTTCTAGTGGTGTAAGTAAGCGCAAAATGGACAAGGACGAACGAAGTGAACGGGACACGGCGCTTGTTCTAGGTTAGGCAAAGTTCTGGGGTACCGTGGTATTAAAGGGACACTGAAGTGAATTTGTCAAGCTCCCGTTTTTGCTTGCACTGCGTAGACTGGCTCAAATTAGCACACTTTTCATCGTTTTTACGATTGACAAATCGGTAATTATTTTACAAAGCGCGAAAGAAGATAAACTACCATGCGCGGTTTGCGGCGGCCGCACCAACTAAAGCTGTGACGTTAGGAGGAGCGGGCACCGTGATTGGACGATACCCAAGGTGAGCAACCAAACAAGTTTCGGTTTCGGTTTCGGTTCTGTAAAACACAACCGTTGGCGTTGTTGGATGGGCATTCTCAATAACTCAGTAATCATCGTACCGCGCTTCTGCCATGTTGTCAGCTGTAAAAATGCATAAAGACAAGCCTCCTAGGACGGCTTGGAATCGTAGCATTCACTAGACGAAACCTACGCAGTGCATGAACGCCCTCCGCGTACCCGCAGACGCCCAAATGTCATGCGCTTTTCCCCCATATTTGGAGCTTGCCTCCCTCATGCCTGTATCGTAAAAAGCGTGTTCGCACCAGGCCAAGGGTCTGTTCATTCTGGCCTGTGCCCACTTCCTGCAAGCAGTCGGTGCTTATGGCAACAGCACGCCAACGAGAACTCGCTAGCGCGCCAGTGCCAGCCTGCGCGCGTTTTGTGAACTAGTTCGTGGAGCCATGAACGTTGCGGCCCAAAAAAAGGTGAACTCAATATAGAAAACATCGGCGGAAAACAAAAAAGTTAACTTACAGAAAAAAAAGCACGTACCCGCGGGGATTCGAACTCGTGACTTGCAAAATACTTGCGGTGGCATACCTAGCAACCCAGACCGCTCGGCCACGGAGCGGGCTCCGCTGGCGTTGGTAATATAGGGTATATATTGTACAACCACTTTACACTTTTATTTAGTTTTGGCATTTCAAGCAGCTTAGGTGACTATTTGTTGTATTGCGCTCGTGCAGTAAGCGTCGCCTGAGTTTCCACAATAGCTCATGTCTAGCAATTGCATTTCGTAGACGGAAAAGCGTTCGCAGATGCGTAGTCGTGCTGCTGACCGCTGTGCTTGTTCGCCCAGCGCAAAAAAGTGCCTCCCGCACCCTAGTTTTACGCTGTACGGTAAAAATATCAGTTGATTTTATTTCCTTAGTACCTATATTGACTTCGCTGACTCTTCTCCCGCCTTCAAGAGGCCTTATATTTTCCTACTGGCGTACCAGTCAGCGAAGCGCCGCATGTGCGCTTGTGCAGCGCTTGTGTGAAGCGACCTTGACTTGGAGCTAGATACAGTGTACAAACTAACGAAGTAAAGAAAGGCAGATTCTACCATCCACAAACGTGTCCTGGCTTCGTTTCAACTGAGCGAACGAATTGCGATGACCCGTCGGCGGCCGGCGGACGAAGCGCTGGGCCGACTGACTGTCTGAAGGCAGGGGAGCCGTGCAGTAGCGCAGCCAATTGCGAGCTCGGCTCCTCTCGACTTCACACGAAAACGCCGCAGAAAATGGGCGAGCGTAAAAAGACGAGGACAACATTTTCGAATTAATTTTTCTACTAAATAAAATCGCGTAAACGCGCCCAGGGTGGTCGAAACATGGTCTGGGGACTCCGGACTACAATTTGCGCAAGTAATCCCGCAATGTTTACATATCACTTCAGTGTCCCTTTAACGCAGTCAGCTCCAAATCTGAAGACACGAGTTCAATTCCATTTGAAACTGAGTTGTGCTTTCGATTTACTCATTAAAGCAGCGGCCATTTTGTTCTCTGAGCAAGAAAGAATAAAACAACGCCGATGGTTCGCAAAGTGTGGCAGGCACTCGAGGCTCTCGCGCTAAAAATAAACTTGATTAACTTGCAATCTCAGCACCGCCAAAGTGCACGTTAGATACATCTCTGTTATGCACGTCATTTGATCACGCCACGTTGAAATTAATGGCGACCTTACACGATTGATGGCGACCTTTTGTTTGAAGCATCTGCTATCAAGGCTATCGCATACTATTTAAGCATGGGGCCTACAAATGAGGGTATTGTGTAATCTCGCCGGCCTAGAAACTGATGCGGCCCTTGACATATATAGAAACAGCTGTCGCATTGCAGAAATGGCGCCAGTAGTTTGTGCGAACACAACTGTTTTGGTTATCCTTTGTTATGTTGCTTTGACCTATCTCCTTCTCGTTTTGATTTCAGGCTTTTGTGAGTTTTGACAAATTGACAAAATATTTTACATTTATTTATTTATCATTACATTTTATCTGTGTAATAATCAATTCTTCTGTGTTCGAGACAGAACATAAAAAAATTACAATGGCATCACATTCTTGCACGAACAGATTGAAGCAATATTGAAAAGAAAAAATTCAGTTCCGGAGAATTGGTTAGCAACGGCATTTTACCTGGAATTGCTATTTCTGCTCTTTAAAAAATTCTAGGTGTTTACTGCCAATGGCAAACAAACCTTATAAGCTCTTTCCCCAAACACATAGTTTTTGAGGTACAAGAATGATATAGCGCATCGCGACTTAGCTCATTACAGTACCTGCCATTTGTTTTCTGGGAATGGAAAAAGTACCTGTACAATTACTTCAGATTCCTTGAACACCGCCGCCTGTATAATCATTGCCTAACGCGTGAGCGAAAAATGCGCAAACAGCCCGTCTCCTCTTGCTCGCCCCTACCCTTCCCCGCTCCGTAGCCTTCCAGCCTTCCAGCGTGCTTTCATGTCCGCCGGCCAGCGCCGCTTCTCGGAAACTATGCAAAATAGGTAAAAGTTTGTTTAGCGTTCCCCAGGCGGCGCTCCTACGCCTTCTTGTTTTCCACCATGCCTGTATGTCTTGGTCTGTCGCTGATAAAACCGTCTTTGTCAGGGAGCAAAATAACTTGTGCGGCGGCACGCTGATTCCGGCTTTGCCCGCTTATCTAATCGCACCACCTCCTTGAAATTTTCTAAGAACGGCATCCCCCTTCTGTCCCCTTCGCATTTCGGTCTTGTTTTGTCCCCGCGGTTCGCACTCCGCATCGGTACGCTCTTTTCAAATTTTTTACTATACTGAATAAACGGCCGGAGAGCGTGGTGGTACCCTCAGCTGCTTATCCTTTTGTTTTCTATAATCTTGAGAAATTTACAAGCACGTGATATTTTTGAAAGGTAATGGTAGAAGTGAGCGCCTGAACAAGAAATATGCACGCAATTTTTTCTTCTCTAAATTTTTCAGAGACAAAAATATTAGTTAAAAATAGCGGCACCGTCCGAAACTCTCGTTTTTCTGTTCGCTATTCGTCTACCTGACAATAACATGTTCTTACACTATTGCACCTCTGCCTCCGTCAGTTACCCTTAGAAAAATGCAGCAAGTATGAAACGAGCGACAAGTTGACCGAGATCACAACTGCGCCCCAGAACTAGCGCCCTGTCGCGGCTAAGAGGGGAACGAAACGGCTATTGAAACACAACAGGCAAGCTGACAGTCACGTCGTAGAAGCGGATCCAACATTCGCGACTCGCTGGCGACTCGCGAGCAGGGACGTATGGCGACATGTCCCCCGGCTCACGCCACATGGCGGATAAGTGTCTGAAGTAAGCGTCTCTACCCTTCCCATTGAAAAGCGCGCGACGCGTTAGGCAATGTTTATACAGTCGGCGTTGCCTTGAATAGCTTGAAGTTTATAATAATAATTTTTTTAACATTCAAAGCGATTGGCGTGTTTGTGCAAGTGTGTGTATGTGTTTACGATTGTGAGTGTGTGTGTGTTGTGTACCTGTCTGTTTGCGTGTATGCATATGCGCATGTATAGGCGCAGGTGCATGCATGTAAAGTATTGATTTCAAAAATGAACACGCAAATATTCCAGTTTGAAAACCTCGTGTGACACAACATGGTGTCTGGAAATACCTTTTTTTTGTTATCAGGTGTATATTCATCCTGATACGACCGATACGGTGTTATGAGGCGATGTTATTTACTCAATGATGGCGATAAGACAAAAGAGCCACTCCGAGTCAGTCAGGAGGCAGCTAGCCACCAGGTTCCGGTACCATCTCCTCTTCTCCTAGATGCGCCACAGCATAGCAATTGTCTTACCAGTGGTACATTGACCAGTTCAACTTTCCGTTCACCGTGACATTATATATTAAATAGAGGTATAAATGTTTTAATCGCACCTTTCTCCGAGGCTGTGA